>JARQOD010000006.1:79418211-79458028 GCA_033576555.1 Oophaga sylvatica
GGAATAAAAAAATTTTCCCCCACGTAAATATGATTTTTTTGTCGGATCAGCCCCATATTTGCCATAGCATCCATAGAGCGCAGGCCGACTTTAAGGGGCATTGTTAATAGTATCAAATGAAATGTTAATTTTTTAATGGGGTTCGGGAGGGTTGTTAAGTGATAGAAAATGTGGATGAAAGCAAAACATTGGGCACTATTCAATTAGCCAATGGAATTGTACTTGAGCCTTATTCTACAACTTAACTACATCATGGTGGTTCCGTTTCCGTCCAAAAAATTGAACAAGATTTATAAACTTTGACCTAATCTCGCTGCAATTTCTATTTATTATGTGTTTTCTATGCTTTATTGACAAGGGGGAATGCCCACACTAGAATTGCGCAAGTTTTAATGTTTACCAAGGTAAATGCTATACTAAAAAAATACACCAAAATTATTGGCATCATTTTTTTTTCCACACCTGAGTTAACTAATGGTGGTAAAACTTAAAATAGGTAATGTAAAGATCCACTGAATTTATCAAATATCATGAACTACAGAAAGATCTAGCCTGCTTGCTTCTGCCTAGTGGTGTACTCCTCCACTTACTGCACACATTGCACATGATCTCCTGCAAGCTACTATACTAGTTCACTTATTGATTACAGGTAAGAGACCATTACATGTTGAGTATATCATATGTCCAAAATCTGCAAGTGAGTCGCACACGGTACAGGGCTTATGGGGTACTCGGCACCGAGCCCGTTCACTTCAATGGGGGAGTGGCACGGGTAGCTCTGGCTCGGTCCGTTGCCCTGGGCGTCATTCAAAGGGGGATATTTACAGGGGATTTAGTAATTGTTCTGACGCCACCTGTGGCTCTGATCAGGGTGACCAGCGCTGCAGGATGAATCCTCAGAGGGGGTTGTTACTGGGCAGCAAGGTGTTAGTCTAATTGGCGGTGCAGGGTGCAGGCAATAAGGCAGACCACACAAGTCAGTCTCTTTCCATACCTTTACTGGTGGTATTTGCAGGTATGTCCCGGGGAAGCTGCTCAGGGTGGAGGATGCACATACGGTAATCACTGAGTAGGTTTAAGGCCTCCTTTCTTCCAATGTGTATGAGTTCCTACTTGCATGAAGCGAAGTTTAACTCTGAATAAACAGCTACGCCCGGCCGACTTTGTGGTGGAGCCTTCTTGTGGACAGAACTAAGTCTATGTCTGCAGGTCTGCTGACTCCCTGTTCTTCCTGACCCCGGTTCGTATCAGCACTGTTGGGCCCCCTCTGCGACCTGTAGTCCAGCTGTCACGACGTATAACAGATATATTCAAGATAGAACCTATATCTAAATGTGACATCATTCTAAATTTCATATAATAGAGAAAATCAACATGTATACATAGTATCTGCAGCAATGTCTTACCTGAATAATATCCTATGTATTGTGGGTCAATACTGTGTACGTGTCACGCTGTCTCTGGATAGAGGTGGACCGGGGTCTATGCTGACCCTGAACTGGGGTCCTGACTAGTCCCTCTACCTGGAGGTACTGTTGTCATGTGTGCATCGCCACGAAGATCGTCGCGGTTGCACATTCTGATTCTCACAGCTGAGTTGCTGTTTCTTTGTGTTTGGCAGTTAGGGATTTAATTCTGTCTGTGCTCAGTTCTGGGACTGGGTGCAGTTTTCTCCCGGCTGCAATTAATTATTTGTTGATTGGTTTCCTTTAAATCTCTGGTTGTCTGTGTTGGGAGTTGCCAGTGAAATTCTTCATGCAGACCACAGATAGGATTGTATCTGTATAGACTTTAGTTAAAGAGCTCCTTAGTTGTTTTAAGCTCACCTTGCTTAGAGTTTAATATCCCAGATCATTTTATGTTCCTTCTTGTTTGAGTGTGTATGCAAGTCTGTGTTTTCTCAGTCTGTCTTATATGTCTAATCTGTGTATTTAGCAGAGATCAGCCCCTATCCCTTTGGTGGTAATCAGAATCCTCTTAGGACTGATTACAGGGTTCGGGACTGATAGGAGACAGGGTTTTGGTGGAGACTTGGACCTCTGAACCATTATCAGTACCTCCAAGGTGAGGGTTTAGTTAGGACCCCAGTTTAGGGTCAGGTTAGACCCCCGGTCCTCCTCTTTCCTGTGACAGTGTATCAGTCCTCAAGGGTTAACCTGAGTTTCAACGGATATCGTGTCAGGTAAATTATTCATATTTACATGCTGATGTTGCTAATCTATATGTTGTATAGAGTGTTGTTCTTTTAAGAATTAGTTTACTGACATCGTACACAATCAAAGACCGCGTGACATTTTCACTGGCCAATAAAATTATTCCAGTTGCCATGGATCCAGTAGCCCAGCTGACTCGCAGTTGCAGGGATTATCCATGGAGCTGACGGACATTAAGTCCAAAGTTTTGTCTCCTCGGAGAAACCAGATTTGAACCTAAAGTAGCTCTCCCGGACAGGTTCACTGGTGGGCGAGACAAATTTTTTACCTTCAGGGAAGCATGTAAATTGTATTTTCGGTTCGGCCTCGATCATCAGGGAGTGAAGAGCAGAGAGTGGGGAATTGTTATCTCGCTCCTACAAGGGGACCCTCAATCCTGGGGCCCTTCTCCCTTCCTCCGGGATCCCCGGCTCTACAGTCAGTAGATCGATTTTTTACTGCCCTGGGTTTGGTATATGATGACCCAGATCGGGTCTCTCTTGCTGAGACAAAATTACGTAAGATAACAGCAGGGAGATCGTCCGGCGGAGGAATTTGCTTCTGAGTTCCGTAGATGGGCCACAGATATCAGTGGAATGACCCAGCTCTTAGGAGCCAGTTTTGTCATGGCTTTCTGACAAATTAAAGGACATTTTGGCTCAGTATGATTCTCCTCCATCACTGGAGGCTGCTATGGCCCTAGCTATCCGTACTGATAGACGGCTCCGGGAGAGGTGCGAGTAACTCCGCCCCCTGTTGTTACTCCACCTACTACTAAAGTCCCTTATGTTGAGGTTCCCCTTGTCTGTTTCGGGGAGCCTATGCAGTTGGGAGGGACATCATTTCGTAGGAGGGGATTGGCGGTACGCCGCAGGACTAGAAGGTGTTTCTCTGCGGGAAAAGGGGACATTTTGTTGGGGGATGTCCATCCCGTGCCTGTTGAGCAAAAAGTCGCCGGGGAAAACTGTTAATCCAGGTTGTGTGGTGGACGACAACCTGGGAGTATGTATTTCGTCCGCTAGTTCTTCTCATTCCTTGTTACCAGTGGAGGTGGTGGTTGGTAGAGAGTGGAGAGATTTTTCTGTTCTTTTGATAGTGGGTCCGGGGCTAACTGGTGACGCTCAGTTTGCTCAGGCTCAAGGTATGCATCTGAGTGTATTGGTCAAACCGATCCCTATATTCTCCATTGACGCCAGGCCTCTCGGCCAAGGTAGCTTTGTTCATGAGGTTCTAACATTGACCTTCGGGTAGGGGCAATACATAGGGAACTTTATCTTGTTATGTGTTGGAGGGTCTACCTACTCCTATTGTGTTGGGACTTCCTTGGTTGGTTAAACATAACCCTGTGATTAATTGGCAGTCCAGAGATATAAGCCAATGGGGGGAGTTTTGCAAAAGTAACTGCATGAACACAGTCAATCAGTGCGGTCGTGCCTAGTACATTGCCTCTTTTTTTGGAGGACTTTGGGGATGTGTTCTCTGAGGAGGGTGTCAGGAGTTGCCTCCTCATCGCGTGTATGACTGCTCTATTAATTTACTTCCTGATGCTAAGTTACCTAAAGCTAGGTTATATAACCTTTCTGGTCCTGAGAGGCAGGCTATGAAAGATTATATTTCGGAAAGTCTGGCCAAAGGGCATATTAGACCTTCATCTTCCCCAGTGGCCGCGGGGTTCTTCTTTGTGAAGAAAAAGATGGAGGCCTACGCCCTTGCTTGGATTTCCGCGAACTTAATCGGATTACTGTTCGAGATCCGTATCCACTCCCTCTGATTCCTGATCTCTTCAATCAAATTGTTGGCGCCAAATGGTTCTCTAAATTGGATCTCAGGGGGCGTATAATCTGATTAAATAAAAGAGGGGGATGAGTGGAAAACGGCGTTTAACCGCCGGAGGGACATTATGAGAACCTTGTCATGCCTTTTGGTCTGACTACTGCACCAGCAGTATTCCAACATTTTGTTAATGACATTTTTCGTCATCTGGTGGGGCTGTTTGTGGTCGTATATTTGGATGACATTTTAATTTACTCACAGATCTTGTGTCTCACCAGGAGCATGTGAGACAGTGTTGCAGATCTTGCGGACAATAAAACTATACGCCAAACTGGAAAAGTGTGTATTCGCCGTACAGGAACTTCAGTTTTTGGGTTTCTTGTTGTGTCAGCCTCCGGTTTCCGTATGACCCTGAAAAGGTGAGAGCAGTGCTTGAATGGGATCAGCCAGAGGATCTTAAGGCTCTGCAGCGTTTTCTGGGGTTTGCTAACTACTACCGGAAATTTATTTGTAATTTCTCATCTGTTGTCAAACTCTCTCACTGACATGACAAGAAAAGGGACGGATTTTTCTAAATGGTCGGACAAAGCTTGCCAAGCTTTTTCCTCTTTGAAAAATGTTTTGCTTCGGCACCCGTTCTCATCCAACCAGATGCATCACAGCCGTTCGTTGTGGAGGTGGACGCGTCTGACGTAGGGGTGGGTACAATATTGTCCCAGGGTCCGTCCCCTGGTAAATGGCATCCGTGCGCTTTCTTTTCTAAAAAATTGTCGTCCGCCGAAAGGAATTATGATATCGGTAATAGGGAACTTTTGGCCATTAAGTTGGCTTTTGAAGAATGGCGTCACTTTTTGGAGGGGCAGTCCACCCGGTCACCGTCATTACTGATCACAAAGAACCTGCTGTATTTGAATCTGCTAAGCGTCTGAATTCCAGACAAGCTCGATGGTCGTTGTTTTTTACCAGGTTTAATTTTGTTGTCACTTATCGCCTGGATCTAAGAATGTTAAGGCGGATGCCTTGTCTCGCAGTTTCCCAGGGGCCGGGAAAATGGATGACCCGATTCCCATCCTTCAGGGGGGGTGGTAGTGTCGGCTGTATGTTCTGAGCTTGAGGAGGAGGTGTTAGAGGCTCAGGGGGACGCCCCCTGCAGGACTCCAGGGAGAATGTTTGTCCCAAATCAGTTGAGACATAAGGTTATGAGGCACATCATAATTCTGCTTTAGCAGGACATCCAGGGAGTAAGGCTACTTTAGATCTCCTTTCTCGCCGGTTTTGGTGGCCTAACGTTAATAAAGATGTTTTAACTTTTGTCGCGTCCTGTGGGGTTTGTGCTCGCTCTAAGACCCTCATACCCGTCCGTCTGGGACCCTCTTACCCTTGAAACTTCCGGAGCGTCCATGGACTCATTTGTCTATGGACTTCATCACGGACCTTCCTCAGTCGTCAGGGAAGACTGTCATACTGGTGGTTGTTGACAGGTTCAGTAAGATGGCACATTTCATTGCTCTTCCTGCCCTCCCTAATGCTAAAACTCTGGCGCAGGTGTTCATTGGGAGATTGTGAGACTTCATGGGTTGCCTTCTGATGTGGTGTCAGATAGGGGTCTCAGTTTGTGTCCAAGTTTTGGAGGGCATTTTGTTTACGTCGGGGGATGCAATTGTCATTTTCCTCGGCTTTCATCCGCAGACCAATGGTCAGACAGAGCGTCTGAATCAAAGCTTAGAGACTTATCTTCGGTGTTTTGTCTCAGAGAACCAGGAGGACTGGTCTTCTTTTTGCCTCTGGCAGAGTTCGCTCTTAACAAAGGCGGAGCGAGTCCACTGGTAAGTCCCCGTTTTTTGGGGCATATGGTTTTCATCCCCAGTTTTGTACATTCAATGGGGGGGGCCCTTCTGGGGTTCCTGAGGAGGAGCGTTTCTCGTCGTCACTTGCTTCAGTGTGGAGAGGTGTATTGAATAATCTGTAGTGCTATGGGGAACGTTATAAACGTATGGCTGATAGGAGGAGAGTTTCTGGTCCAGATCTTAATGTGAACGATCTGGTATGGTTGTCTACCAGGAATATAAAACTTAAAGTTCCCTCCTGGAAGCTGGGCCCCAGATTCATCGGGCCGTACAGGATCAGTTCCATAATTAATCCTGTGGCATTTCGTCTGGACCTCCCTCCTACGTTTAAAATTCATAATGTGTTCCACAAGTCATTACTTAAGAGGTATGTGGCACCAGTCATACCATCACCTCTACCTCCTCCTCCAGTGGTGGTCAATGGTAACTTGGAGTTTCAAGTGTCAAAGATCATTGACTCACGTCTGAATCGCCGGTCCTTCAGTACTTGGTGCATTGGAAGGGGTATGGTCCAGAGGAGAGGACGTGGGTTCCGGCGTCTGACATTAACGCAGATCGTTTGGTGCGGACCTTCCACAGAACTCACCCGGGCAAACCTGGCCCTGAGGGTCCGGAGGACCCTCGTAGAAGGGGGGGTACTGTCATGTGTGCATCGCCACGAAGATCGTCGCGGTTGCACATTCTGACTTCTCACAGCTGAGTTGCTGTTTCTTTGTGTTTGGCAGTTAGGGAGTTAATTCTGTCTGTGCTCAGTTCTGGGACTGGGTGCAGTTTTCTCCCGGCTGCAATTAATTATTTGTTGATTGGTTTCCTTTAAATCTCTGGTTGTCTGTGTTGGGAGTTGCCAGTGAAATTCTTCATGCAGACCACAGATAGGATTGTATCTGTATAGACTTTAGTTAAAGAGCTCCTTAGTTGTTTTAAGCTCACCTTGCTTAGAGTTTAATATCCCAGATCATTTATGTTCCTTCTGTGTTTGAGTGTGTATGCAAGTCTGTGTTTTCTCCAGTCTGTCTTATATGTCTAATCTGTGTATTTAGCAGAGATCAGCCCATATCCCTTTGGTGGTAATCAGAATCCTTCTTAGGACTGATTACAGGGTTCAGGACTGATAGGAGACAGGGTTAGGCTGGAGACTTGGACCTCTGAACCATTATCAGTACCTCCAAGGTGAGGGTTTAGTTAGGACCCAGTTTAGGGTCAGGTTAGACCCCCGGTCCTCCTCTTTCCTGTGACAGTGTATCAAGTCCTCAAGATTAACCCTGAGTTCAACGGATATCGTGTCAGGTAAATCTATTCTATATTTACATGCTGATGTTGCTAATCTATATGTTGTATAGAGTGTTGTTCTTTTAAGAATAGTTTACTGACATCGTACACATATCATAAGACCGCTTGACAACTGTTAATGGTACAGAGGTCCAGCCGCCAGCGTAACCCTGTCTCCTGTAGATCCCTGACCACTGTAATCTAGTCCTGAGAAGGACCCTGATTACCACCACAGGGAATGGGCAGGTCACAGCTTACACACAGTCTAAGACAAACGAGACAGACAAGGGGTAAAGAAAACACAGCCTTGCATACAACACTTCCACTACAGAGGAACACAAAAGGTTAAGGAGATAAACAATAAGCGAGGAGAGGAAAAACCACAACAGGCACTCTTAGCTTAAGTCTTCTCAGAAACGATCCGCTCTGCTGGTCTGAATGAATGCTTTCACCGGCAACTTCCCCAGCAGACCAGCAGGTATATGAAAGGAAGCTAATTAACAAAACATCAATCGCAGCTGGGCGAGGCTGGTCAGCCCAGCACCGAGAGAGAAAGAATTAACTCCCTCAGTGCCGAAAAACACCCAGCACCAGAAACTCAGCTGTGCGAAGTCAGGGTGTGCAATCGCGACGATCTCCGCCGCGACACACCCGTGACAGTACCCCCCCTTCTACGAGGGGCCTCTGGACCCTCAGGGCCTGGTCTATCTGGGTGAGTAGTGTGGAAGGCCCGAACCAAACGGTCTGCGTTAATATCCGACGCAGAAACCCACATCCTCTCCTCAGGACCATACCCCCTCCAATGAACAAGGTACTGAAGGGACCGGCGATTCAGACGTGAGTCAATGATCTTCGATACCTGAAACTCCAAATTACCATTGACCACCACTGGAGGAGGAGGTAGAGGTGACGGTATAACTGGTGCCACGTACCTCTTAAGTAACGATTTGTGGAACACATTGTGGATTTTAAATGTAGGAGGGAGGTCAAGACGGAAAGCCACCGGATTAACTATTGAACTGATCCTGTATGGCCGTTGAATCTGGGACCGAGTTTCCAGGAGGGAACCTTAAGTTTTATATTCTTGGTAGACAACCATACCAGATTGTTCACACTTAGGTCCGGACCAGACACTCTCCTCCTATCAGCCATACGTTTGTATCGGTTCCCCATAGTGCTCAGATTATTAAGCACTCCTCTCCACACTGAAGCAAGTGACGACGAAAATCGTTCCTCCTCAGGAACCCCAGAAGAGCCCCCCCATTGAAAGTACAAAACTGGGGGTGAAAACCATATGCCCCAAAAAACGGGGACTTACCAGTGGACTCGCTCCGCCTATTGTTAAGAGCGAACTCTGCCAGAGGCAAGAAAGAAGACCAGTCCTCTTGGTTCTCTGAGACAAAACACCGGAGATATGTCTCTAAGCTCTGATTCAGACGCTCTGTCTGACCATTGGTCTGTGGATGAAAAGCCGAAGAAAATGACAACTGCATCCCCCGACGAGAAACAAAATGCCTTCCAGAATTTGGACACAAACTGAGACCCCCGATCCGACACCACATCGGAAGGCAACCCGTGAAATCTCACAATCTCCCCAATGAACACCTGCGCCAGAGTTTTAGCATTAGGAAGAGCAGGAAGAGCAATAAAATGTGCCATTTTGCTGAACCTGTCAACTACAACTAGTATGACAGTTTTACCTGAAGACGGAGGAAGGTCCGTAATGAAGTCCATAGACAGATGGGTCCATGGACGCTCCGGGATTTTCAACGGTAAAAGGGCCCCAGACGGACGGGTATGTGGGGTCTTAGAGGGCGCACATACCCCACAGGACGCGACAAAAGTTACCACCTCTTTATTTAAGTTAGGCCACCAAAACCGGCGAGAAACGAGATCTACAGTTGCTTTACCCCTGGGTGTCCTACCAAAGCAGAATTATGATGTGCCTCGATAACCTTTTGTCTTAACTGATCTGGAACAAACAGTTTCCCTGGAGGTCCTACAGGGGCGTCCCCCTGAGCCTCCAATACCTCCTCCTCAAGCTCAGAGCATACAGCCGACACCACAACTCCCTCCTGAAGAATAGGAACCGGGTCATCCGTCTTCCCGGCCCCCGGGAAACTACGAGATAAGGCATCAGCCTTTACATTTTTTGACCCAGGACGATATGTGACGACAAAATTAAACCTGGTAAAAAACAACGACCATCTAGCTTGTCTGGAATTCAGACGTTTTGCAGACTCTAAATACAGCAGGTTCTTGTGATCAGTAGTGACGGTGACCGGGTGGACTGCCCCCTCCAAAAAGTGACGCCACTCTTCAAAAGCCAACTTAATGGCCAAGAGTTCCCTATTGCCGACATCATAATTCCTCTCGGCGGACGACAATTTTTTAGAGAAGAAAGCGCACGGATGCCATTTACCAGGGGACGGACCTTGAGATAATACCGCACCCACTCCTACGTCAGATGCGTCTACCTCCACAATGAACGGTTGTGATGCATCAGGTTGGATGAGTATGGGTGCTGAAGCAAAACATT
This sequence comes from Oophaga sylvatica, assembly GCA_033576555.1. NCBI lineage: Eukaryota > Metazoa > Chordata > Amphibia > Anura > Dendrobatidae > Oophaga > Oophaga sylvatica. Next base: position 79,427,832 of record JARQOD010000006.1, read on the forward strand.
TTTTCAAGGAGGAAAATGCTTGACAAGCTTTGTCAGACCACCTAGAAAAATCCGTCCCTTTTTTTGTCATGTCAGTGAGAGGTTTGACAACAGATGAGAAATTACGAATAAATTTCCGGTAGTAGTTAGCAAACCCCAGGAAACGCTGCAGTGCTTTAAGATCCTCTGGCCGATCCCATTCCAGCACAGCCTTCACTTTCCCAGGGTCCATACGGAAACCGGAGGCTGACACCAAGAATCCTAAAAACTGAAGTTCTTGTACAGCGAATACACACTTCTCCCATTTGGCGTACAGTTTATTATCTCGCAAGATCTGCAACACTTGTCTCACATGCTCCTGATGAGACACAAGATCCGGCGAGTAAATTAAGATGTCATCTAGATAAATGACAACAAACTGTCCCACTAGGTGGCGAAAGATGTCATTAACAAAATGTTGAAACACCGCCGGGGCAGTAGTCAGACCGAAAGGCATGACAAGGTTCTCATAATGTCCCTCCGGAGTGTTAAACGCCGTCTTCCACTCATCCCCCTCCTTTATCCTAATGAGATTATACGCCTCCCTGAGATCCAACTTAGAGAACCATTTGGCGCCCACAATCTGATTGAAGAGATCAGGAATAAGTGGGAGCGGATACGGATCTCGGACCGTAATCCGATTAAGCTCACGGAAATCCAGGCAAGGGCGTAGGCCTCCATCTTTTTCTTCACAAAGAAGAACCCCGCGGCCACTGGGGAAGATAAAGGTCTAATATGCCCCTTGGCCAGACTTTCCGAAATGTAATCCTTCATAGCTTGCCTCTCAGGACCAGAAAGGTTATATACCTAGATTTTGGTAACTTAGCATCAGGAAGCAATTTTATAGCACAGTCATATGCGCGATGAGGAGGTAATTCTTGACACCCTTCCTCTGAAAACACATCCTCAAAGTCCTCCAGAAAAGGAGGTAAGGTTCTAGGCACGACCGTACCGATGACCGTGTTCATGCAGTTACTATTGCAAAATTCACCCCACTGGCTTATCTCTCTGGATTGCCAATTAATAACTGGGTTATGTTTAGTTAACCAAGGAAGTCCCAACACAATAGGAGTGGGAAGGCCCTCCAACACATAACAAGACAATAGTTCTTTATGTATTGCCCCCACTCGAAGGTCTATGTTATGCACGGCTTGCACAAAGCTACCTTGACCGAGAGGCCTGGCGTCAATAGAGAATATAGGGATAGGTTTGGCCAATACACTCAGTTGCATACCTTGCACCTGGGCAAACCGAGCATCCACCAGATTAGCCGCGGCCCCGCTATCCAGAGGAACATAAATCCTCTCAGTTCTCGTACCTACCACCACCTCCGCTGGTACGAGAAACTGAGACGGACTTGGGGACGAAATACATACTCCCAGATTGTCGTCCACCACACAACCTGGGATTAATAGTTTTCCGGCGACTTCTTGCTCAGTACAGTACGGGATGGACACCCCTCAATAAAATGTCCCTCTCTCCTGCAGAAGAAACACCTTCTTGTTTTGCGGCGCACCGCCGATCCCCTCCCTCGGAATGATGTCCCTCCCAACTGCATAGGTTCCTCGGAACAAACCAGGGGAACCTCAATATTAGGGACTTTAGAAGGAGGTGGAGTCATCACAGGGGGCGGAGTTACCCCACACCTCTCCCGAAGCCGTCTATCAATGCGAATAGCAAGAGCTATAGCGGCCTCCAGTGACGGGGGAGATCATACTGAGCCAACACATCTTTTAATTTGTCAGATAAACCTTGACAAAACTGGCTCTTAAGAGCCGGGTCATTCCACTGAGTATCCGTGGCCCACCTACGGAACTCTGAAGAAAATTCCTCCGCCGGACGATCTCCCTGCTGTATCCTACGTAACTTCATTTCAGCAAGGAAGACCCGATCCGGGTCATCATATACCAGACCCAGGGCTGTAAAAAATCGGTCCACTGACTGGAGAGCCGGGGAGCCCGGGGGGAGAGAGAACGCCCAGGATTGAGGGTCCCCTTGTAAGAGCGAGATGACAATTCCCACCCTCTGATCCTCACTCCCCGACGACTGCGGCCGCAGCCGAAAATACAATTTACATGCTTCCCGGAAAGTAAAAAACTTGTCCCGCCCACCAGTGAACCTGTCCGGGAGAGCTACTTTAGGTTCAAATCTGGTTTGCTCCCGGGGGTACAAAACCTTGGATTTAACGTCCGTCAGCTCCATGGACAAACTCTGCAACTGCTGAGCTAAATGGGCTACTGGATCCATGGTGGCTGGGGAGAATCTTTAGAGGGCCGGTGAAAATGTCACGACGTATAACAGATATATTCAAAGATAGCAACCTATATCTAATGTGACATCATTCTAAATTTCATATAATAGAGAAAATCAACATGTATACATAGTAGCTGCCAGCAATGTCTTACCTGACATAATATCCTATGTATTGTGGGTCAATACTGTGTACGTGTCACGCTGTCTCTGGATAGAGGTGGACCAGGGTCTATGCTGACCCTGAACTGGGGTCCTGACTAGTCCCTCTACCTGGAGGTACTGTTAATGGTACAGAGGTCCAGGCCGCCAGCGTAACCCTGTCTCCTGTAGATCCCTGACCACTGTAATCTAGTCCTGAGAAGGACCCTGATTACCACCACAGGGAATGGGCAGGTCACAGCTTACACACAGTCTAAGACAAACGAGACAGACAAGGGGTAAAGAAAACACAGCCTTGCATACAACACTTCCACTACAGAGGAACACAAAAGGTTAAGGAGATAAACAATAAGCGAGGAGAGGAAAAACCACAACAGGCACTCTTAGCTTAAGTCTTCTCAGAAACGATCCGCTCTGCTGGTCTGAATGAATGCTTTCACCGGCAACTTCCCAGCAGACCAGCAGGTATATGAAGGAAGCTAATTAACAAAACATCAATCGCAGCTGGGCGAGGCTGGTCAGCCCAGCACCGAGAGAGAAAGAATTAACTCCCTCAGTGCCGAAAAACACCCAGCACCAGAAACTCAGCTGTGCGAAGTCAGGGTGTGCAATCGCGACGATCTCCGCCGCGACACACCCGTGACACCAGCAGGGTTCCCGGTTTCTCCCACTAGCCGTGAAGGAACTAGCAAGCTCGGACCCGGTGTCCGGTAGTACAGAGTGGAGGTCAGCTATCGTTGCTATATCACCTCAGTCACTCTTTTTTCTTCTTTACCACTCGCCTGTCACCCTACTCACACCCTTAACATAAGCACAGGCAACAGTAGGTGTAGTCGTTAGCTTCCTTCTATCACCGCTCACTGACCGTTCCTCAGTCGACTCGTTGTTACAAATAACTGTAGTTACCTTCCTTCTGCTCCTTCATAGGCTCTGTCCAGAGTAGCTATCAGGACCTTCCGTCAGACTGATTTCACGCTCACTCCGAGAGTCACTTTCCACGTTCATAGGGAACTAACAGTCAGCCTGTTCTGAGGTAACAGCTCGTCTTTCTTCCTCTGTCTCATCTGACAGAAATCACCAACCATCTGAACACACACTGGCTCAGACAAAGCTCTGACTAGCACTCTCCAAGACTCCAGTCTGGAAAAGACCTCACTGCTACGTCCCCACAACCCTTATATATTCTAATGCTCCCTCTGGTGGCACTATAGGGAAGTGTGGAGTGTGAATGAATATCAGGTGTTTGTGCATTACCTTTCTGTGCATCCTCCAGGGAACATGTGTCACCAAGCGCAGCTGGGCCACACACAAGTATCTAGTGTGTTCATATTGTTGGAATTGAATTGTGAATATCTGCAGATAGTAACCGACTATAAATGCAATGTGAAATTGTGTTGTCCGGTCTTAGGCTATAAGTTTGCAGTCACTCTATGTGACTGCAGACTTGTGAATCCTCACATTGGGCACTATGAGCTGTGAGTATTCTCTGGTGCCAGTGCCAAGAGCAGTGTTCAAGTGACATCAAGTATGTGATGTGCATTCTCCCAGCCAAATTCCAACTAGACTATTTCCGGCCTAGCTCAATACACTTGAGTGAGCTTGCGCCCATCAAGTCAGAATGTAGCCAGATGTATGTATATAGAGAATCCTCACAGTGCATGCTGTGTGAGGATTCAGAAGTCTGTAGTTACATAGAAGACTGCAGACTTGTAGCCCAAGGTCGAACAAGCCCGTTAAAGAAAATATGTAATTCTCCTTGCTTGATCCACTTCTGGCATTGGCTTAGAAATACTGAACAAAAATCTGCAGTGAATTTTTTTTTAAGCTGCTATATATGAAATCAACAATAGCAGCAGGGTTGGCAAATATTAAAACATAACCTTTAATTGTATCCTAAAATGGGCCGCCAGCCTCAATGCATAAATGAACAACCAAACAAAAAACATAAAGTGCGAGTGCTCAAAACAAACCGTGCTCAAGTTTAAAAAACTGGTATGATTTCACCCAAAGCCAGGCTTTCCTTTATCCCAATCGTATGGATTTAACTTCTCACAGAAGTAAGGGATCCGTGTTACCTTAAGTCATGCATTGAGGAACAATCAAAGGGGAAGGATAAGGGGGAAAAAAATATCTCATTATTATCACTCCGTGTCGTGCCGTTGATTGCTGCCACCCAAACAAGTGCGGTACCCTAGTGTAAACCTGTCAATAAATTATCCCTAGGGTTATGCAGCCACCCCACATAGTGCATGACTTGAGGTAACACGGATCCCTTACTCCTGTGAGAAGTTAAATCCATACGATTGGGATAAAGAAAAGCCTGGCTTTGGGTGAGATTATTATTATTATTCATTTTTATAGCGCCATTTATTCCATGGCGCTTTACATGTGAGAGGGGGCGAATATAGACAAGTACAATAAATATGAGCAATACAGGACACACATACAGTAAGTACAGAAGGAGAGAGGACCCTGCCCGCGAAGGCTCACAATCTACAGGAGATGGGTGAGGATACACTAGGAGAGGGTAGAACTGGTCATGTGGCGGTTCAGTAGACTGAGGATCACTGCTGGTTGTAGGCTTGTCGGAAGAGGAGAGCAGAAGAGGAGAGATCATACCAATTTTTTTAAACTTGAGCACGGTTTATTTTGAGCACGTGCACTTTATGTTTTTTGTTTAGTTGTTCATTTATGCATTGAGGCTGGAGACCCGTTTTAGGATACAATTAAAGGTTATGTCTCAATATTTGCCGATCCGGCTGCTATTGTTGTTCTACAGGGTGGGCCATTTAAATGGATACACCTAAATAAAATGGGAATGGCTGGTGATATCAATTTCCTGTTTGTGGCACATTAGTATATGGGAGGGGGAAAACTTTTCAAGATGGGTGGCGACCATGGCGGCCATTTTGAAGATGGCCATTTTGGATCCAACTTTATTTTTTCCAATGGGAAGAGGGTCATGTAAAACATAAAACTTATTGAGAATTTCACAAGAAAAACAATGGTGTGCTTGATTTTAATGTAACTTTATTCTTTCATGAGTTATTTACAAGTTTATGACCACTTATAAAATGTTTTTAAAGTGCTGCCCATTGTGTTGGATTGTCAATGCAACCCTCATCTCCCACTCTTTACACACTGATAGCACCACCACAGAAGAAATGCTAGCACAGGTTTCCAGTATCCGTTTTTTCAGGTGCTGCACATCTCGCATCTGAAGGCAATTGTCTATGCTGGGAAGATGCGAGATGCGCAGCATCTGAAACAACAGATACTGGAAGCCTGTGCTAGCATTTCTTCTGCGGTGTTGCTATCAGTGTGTCAAGAGTGGGAGAAGAGAGTTGCATTGACAATCCAACACAATAATGAACTAAGGTTAAAAAAAGTGTAATTAAAATCAAATCAGACACAATACAATACGGAAAAAAACCCCTACCCTAAAAAGACTCTAAAGCTATCAAAGAAAAGCGCTAAACCCAAAGCTCTCATTAAGACCTTGTGGAGTATGGGTGCCAAGGCGAAAAATCCACTGACATTCTTTTTTGGCAACCCACTTGACGAGGTCACCACCCCTAGGCCCCAAATCCACTTTATCAATGCCCCTAAAAACCAACATTCTGGAATTGGATTGATATACTTCCTGAAATGTCTAGGAAGTGTCTTCAGAGACATGATATCAGTGGTGGTCTTGGCCTTTTCGATGTCAATACAGTGTTCACGCACCCGAACCCTAAGTCTCTACTGGTCATCCCCACATAAAATTTACCGCAGGGACACTCCGCACAATAAATCACCCCTTTGGATGAACATGTGACATGGGTCCTAATGTCAAATTTTCTAGACTTATCATGATTATAGAAGATGGAAGTTTTCTTCATATTAGCACACCCCTTGCACATTCCGCAGGGAAAAAACCCATGTCGTTCAGGGTATTTATTCTGGGTATTTTTCCCCCTCCTTTTAGGATCGTAATAGCTATGAACCAATAGGTCCTTCAAATTCGGGGCTCTTCTAGCTACCATCAAAGGAGCGCTAGGGAGACATTTTTTCAATATGGGATCAGTAGACAGAATATTCCAATGTTTGACAAAGATTTTTCTCAAATCCTGCCACCTGCTGTTATAATTAGTAATAAATCTTACCTGATATTCATCCTCACTAGATGTTGTGAGGGGTTGATTTTTATGCAGTAACTGATCTCTGGATGTATATTTAGCCCTGATATATCCTTTTCGAATTGACCTACGGCCATACCCTCTATCTTGAAAGCGCTTTTTCAAAATCTGGGATTGTGTCTCAAAAAGAGAATCCTCCGAACAGATTCTTTTCGCTCTCAAGAATTGACCGATCGGAATTCCCTGTATTGTAGATTTGGGATGTGATGATGTAGCATGCAAGAAAGCGTTGGTGGAAGTGGGTTTACGAAAAATAGTGGTGGACAAACGGCCACTAGGAAGAACAGAAATAGCCAAATCCAAAAAATCTATCTGACGCCCATATTTGAAAGTCAGTTTAATGTTCTGATCATTAAGATTTAGTCGAGCCATAAACCTCTCAAGGTCCACAATTGGACCCTCCCAGATAAACAGTATGTCATCTATGTATCGGATCCAATTGTGGACCCGATTAATGCCTTCTATCTCCTCCTCCTGAAAAATGGACCACTCCCATGCCCCCATAAATAGATTGGCATAGGAGGGGGCACATGATGCCCCCATTGCTGTACCCCTCTGTTGAACAAAAATTTGACCATTAAAAATGAAGGCATTATGAGTCAAAATGAATCTCAATATAGTCAAGATGAACAATGCCATCTCCTTACTCAAATTGCTGTGACTTAGGTATCTCTCAACAGCTTTGAGCCCATTTTTGTGTTCTATAGACGAGTATAAGGCCTCCACATCGGCCGTAAACTAGTACCATATCCTCTGTCAATTGTATATTTTCTAAATGGCCCAAAGCTGCTGTAGTATCCTTGATGAAAGATGGTAATTGTATCACGAGATGTTTGAGAAAATATTCAACTATGTCACATATGATTTCACAAAGTCCCTCATTAGCTGAAATAATAGGTCTCCCTGGAGGATTGAGGGGGTCCTTATGCACCTTAGGAATCAAATAGAAGGTAGCTAGTCTAGGGCTTGATTTTTCATAAATCTCGACCAATTTTTTAGGGATGATGTTGTCTTCAAAGGCTTTTAACAAGATATCTATTAACTCGGCCTTGAATTTTCCCAAAGGGTTATATGTCAAGGCTTTATATTCTGCCGAATTATTCAAAATTTTGGAGGCTTGTGTTTCGTACATACTGTTCGGCCACACTACTACATTGCCCCCTTTATCAGCCATTTTGAAGACAACATCATCCCAATCTTTAAGTTGTTGTAGGGCCATCCTTTCATCCCTAGAGAGATTATTATGCATTTTATTTTTAGTTTTCCTAAGTGATTCAATATCTGTGGATACCATTTTTGTAAAGGTATCCACGGCCGGTACCAAAGATAATGGTGGGAACTTTTTAGATTTATTAATAATCCCCATAGGAAAATCCCTACTTACTGGAGTTTCATTTTCATCCAGCAATGACTCAAGGGCCTCAAGTGCCCGATGTTCCTCCACCGTAGATATACCGTCATCACATTCTCCTCTACTATGAAGTCTCTTTAAAATCAATTTTCTCGAGAAGAGATGAAGGTCCTTGATTGTTACAAACGGATCTAATTCAGATGAAGGGGAAAATGTTAAACCTTTTTGCAAAACACTCAATTGTGCTGTAGTCAGAATGTGTGAAGATAAATTAATTACCTTCACATCATCCTTTTCAAATTTTTTAAAGGATGAATTCTTTTTGTGAAATTGCCTGGTTCTAAGGCCATATCTCCCTTCATGAGTCGAGCCACCACTTTCACTTAGTGATGAATTGGAAACAAGCGAAAAACTACGGGAAGATTTTCTCTTTACTGCCTCAGTTTTTAATTGCCATCTAAAGATTTTATTTGATTCGAAATCTGCAATATCCCTTTCATATTTTTTCCGTTTATTGGTACAGATGGTATTCTCCCATTTCTCAATGTCCTTTTCCAAATTCCCAATCATATCATCAAATTTTTCGCCACTCAATTCCTGTTTGAGGGTTCTTTGTAGAGTATCGATTTCAATCTCGATTTCCTTAAGTGATAGGCCATTCTTTTCAATAATAATGGCAATAAACTCCATAGAGCAAGTGTTTGCCGCTTTTATCCACCTGTTTATAAGACCTTCCTCTCCTAAATCAAAAGTAGGGAAAATATTGACCCTCAGTCCTCTTGGTACTATTTTTTGAGACAGATAGTTTTCCAAAGTGACCTTTGTCCACCATATCTTCGTTTTTTTATGTAGCGCATTTTTGTATTTTTTAAAATTCTCATGATAGCTATTAGAGGCTGCAATCGGATGTGTACCAGTACCCTTCTGGAATATGTTGGAAGCCTTCGCCTGCCATGAGCTTTCTTTAGCCTTAAAATCCATGATGTGGGTTTCTGTTATGACAACAGCAAAAAATCGATAATAAATCACATGAAATACCCACTGATAATTAGAGCCCATACAGGGCCATATACCACAGTCAAAATGCAAAACACAGGTAGTGGAAACAAATAACCAATGTATGCCACTAAATGGTACATATAAACAACATTTTATTCGTACAAAAATATACAATACTGAATCAGCAAAAAGTTTGCTGAAGGCACATGATACACAAAAATTAAAAATTTGCAACCAGCAAATGAAATAACAAGACGGGACTATCTACCATAGGAGTATAAATCAATCAGCAGTGATGTCAAGTACAATACCTCAATGTAAGACATGCAGATATGCCAGCTATATAGTAATGTGGCACATATATTGCCAATCCAGAAATGCTGGTAACCCTGTCAGACTTACTCGGTATGAGCATATAGCAGGTTGAAAAAACATACCTAGCAAACCGCTGATGTAAACTCCACGGACGTCCCTCTGCCCCGACGCGCGTTTCGCACTGCTTCTTCGGGAGGCGTGTCAGGGCAGAGGGCTATCCGGTATATATATGGTGTCCTAATGAGACAATTGCCAAAACACCTGTTACAAACAAACGCTTAACTGGCGCTGATACATGCTACGTCATAATGCAGGTCCTTGTCCTTGAGAACTAATGGCGCATGCGCAGTCACATGGTATCCATCAGCCAATGGAGGGAGCACACAGCGGTCATGTGACCCGAATCTGCCAGGTCCTTTGACAGGAACAACAACAGACCCGATCACACTGAAGACCGCAATATGAACCCCAGTGGTCCGTGTAACCCGCATGCGCACCTTCATCAAGAGCAAGAGAAGATGGTCTAATATGACTGGACAATAGTGGGACTCTATTGAATGAATGGTATAAAAGCATCGCAGAACGGACTCCTCCAGAACAATATAGGGGAATATAGATATCTTCACAAGTGTCCATAATAAAAAATAATTAAATACAATAATAATAATAATAATAATGAAAATAATCAATTACAACCTATAACAATAATCCCATGTGTAAACACATTATTAAATATACATGTGACATAAATAATGAAATATATAAACATCCAATAATAACTACTCTCCAACTCCTATTCAATATGATAGCAACAAAAACAAGTGATCATAATATTCAATAATATATAGAAGCCCTAAAATGAACAGTGAATATGAATTGTAAATAAAAAATAGTGAATAGTGAAACTAAAATACAATGAAAATAATAACATATTCTCCGAATTCATCTTCAGAAGGTAATTCTTCACAATACGATGACATCTCCTTCAAGAGTCTCCATCAGCCAATCCAACTCCACTCCATCGATTGAAACTATAAGGAACTCCGGACCGGGTACAGGTAAGTCATGGCATAACCATATAATGAACTAAGGTTAAAAAAAGTGTAATTAAAATCAAGTACGAAACACAAGCCTCCAAAATTTTGAATAATTCGGCAGAATATAAAGCCTTGACATATAACCCTTTGGGAAAATTCAAGGCCGAGTTAATAGATATCTTGTTAAAAGCCTTTGAAGACAACATCATCCCTAAAAAATTGGTCGAGATTTATGAAAAATCAAGCCCTAGACTAGCTACCTTCTATTTGATTCCTAAGGTGCATAAGGACCCCCTCAATCCTCCAGGGAGACCTATTATTTCAGCTAATGAGGGACTTTGTGAAATCATATGTGACATAGTTGAATATTTTCTCAAACATCTCGTGATACAATTACCATCTTTCATCAAGGATACTACAGCAGCTTTGGGCCATTTAGAAAATATACAATTGACAGAGGATATGGTACTAGTTACGGCCGATGTGGAGGCCTTATACTCGTCTATAGAACACAAAAATGGGCTCAAAGCTGTTGAGAGATACCTAAGTCACAGCAATTTGAGTAAGGAGATGGCATTGTTCATCTTGACTATATTGAGATTCATTTTGACTCATAATGCCTTCATTTTTAATGGTCAAATTTTTGTTCAACAGAGGGGTACAGCAATGGGGGCATCATGTGCCCCCTCCTATGCCAATCTATTTATGGGGGCATGGGAGTGGTCCATTTTTCAGGAGGAGGAGATAGAAGGCATTAATCGGGTCCACAATTGGATCCGATACATAGATGACATACTGTTTATCTGGGAGGGTCCAATTGTGGACTTTGAGAGGTTTATGGCTCGACTAAATCTTAATGATCAGAACATTAAACTGACTTTCAAATATGGGCGTCAGATAGATTTTTTGGATTTGGCTATTTCTGTTCTTCCTAGTGGCCGTTTGTCCACCACTATTTTTCGTAAACCCACTTCCACCAACGCTTTCTTGCATGCTACATCATCACATCCCAAATCTACAATACAGGGAATTCCGATCGGTCAATTCTTGAGAGCGAAAAGAATCTGTTCGGAGGATTCTCTTTTTGAGACACAATCCCAGATTTTGAAAAAGCGCTTTCAAGATAGAGGGTATGGCCGTAGGTCAATTCGAAAAGGATATATCAGGGCTAAATATACATCCAGAGATCAGTTACTGCATAAAAATCAACCCCTCACAACATCTAGTGAGGATGAATATCAGGTAAGATTTATTACTAATTATAACAGCAGGTGGCAGGATTTGAGAAAAATCTTTGTCAAACATTGGAATATTCTGTCTACTGATCCCATATTGAAAAAAATGTCTCCCTAGCGCTCCTTTGATGGTAGCTAGAAGAGCCCCGAATTTGAAGGACCTATTGGTTCATAGTATTACGATCCTAAAAGGAGGGGGAAAAATACCCAGAATAAATACCCTGAACGACATGGGTTTTTTCCCTGCGGAATGTGCAAGGGGTGTGCTAATATGAAGAAAACTTCCATCTTCTATAATCATGATAAGTCTAGAAAATTTGACATTAGGACCCATGTCACATGTTCATCCAAAGGGGTGATTTATTGTGCGGAGTGTCCCTGCGGTAAATTTTATGTGGGGATGACCAGTAGAGAGCTTAGGGTTCGGGTGCGTGAACACTGTATTGACATCGAAAAGGCCAAGACCACCACTGATATCATGTCTCTGAAGACACTTCCTAGACATTTCAGGAAGTATCATCAATCCAATTCCAGAATGTTGGTTTTTAGGGGCATTGATAAAGTGGATTTGGGGCCTAGGGGTGGTGACCTCGTCAAGAGGGTTGCCAAAAAAGAATGTCAGTGGATTTTTCGCCTTGGCACCCATACTCCACAAGGTCTTAATGAGAGCTTTGGGTTTAGCGCTTTTCTTTGATAGCTTTAGAGTCTTTTTAGGGTAGGGTTTTTTTTCCGTATTGTATTGTGTCTGAATTGATTTTAATTACACTTTTTTTAACCTTAGTTCATTATATGGTTATGCCATGACTTACCTGTACCCGGTCCGGAGTTCCTTATAGTTTCAATCGATGGAGTGGAGTTGGATTGGCTGATGGAGACTCTTGAAGGAGATGTCATCGTATTGTGAAGAATTACCTTCTGAAGATGAATTCGGAGAATATGTTATTATTTTCATTGTAGTTTAGTTTCACTATTTTTTATTTACAATTCATATTCACTGTTCATTTTAGGGCTTCTATATATTATTGAATATTATGATCACTTGTTTTTGTTGCTATCATATTGAATAGGAGTTGGAGAGTAGTTATTATTGGATGTTTATATATTTCATTATTTATGTCACATGTATATTTAATAATGTGTTTACACATGGGATTATTGTTATAGGTTGTAATTGATTATTTTCATTATTATTATTATTATTATTGTATTTAATTATTTTTTATTATGGACACTTGTGAAGATATCTATATTCCCTATATTGTTCTGGAGGAGTCCGTTCTGCGATGCTTTTATACCATTCATTCAATAGAGTCCCACTATTGTCCAGTCATATTAGACCATCTTCTCTTGCTCTTGATGAAGGTGCGCATGCGGGTTACACGGACCACTGGGGTTCATATTGCGGTCTTCAGTGTGATCGGGTCTGTTGTTGTTCCTGTCAAAGGACCTGGCAGATTCGGGTCACATGACCGCTGTGTGCTCCCTCCATTGGCTGATGGATACCATGTGACTGCGCATGCGCCATTAGTTCTCAAGGACAAGGACCTGCATTATGACGTAGCATGTATCAGCGCCAGTTAAGCGTTTGTTTGTAACAGGTGTTTTGGCAATTGTCTCATTAGGACACCATATATATACCGGATAGCCCTCTGCCCTGACACGCCTCCCGAAGAAGCAGTGCGAAACGCGCGTCGGGGCAGAGGGACGTCCGTGGAGTTTACATCAGCGGTTTGCTAGGTATGTTTTTTCAACCTGCTATATGCTCATACCGAGTAAGTCTGACAGGGTTACCAGCATTTCTGGATTGGCAATATATGTGCCACATTACTATATAGCTGGCATATCTGCATGTCTTACATTGAGGTATTGTACTTGACATCACTGCTGATTGATTTATACTCCTATGGTAGATAGTCCCGTCTTGTTATTTCATTTGCTGGTTGCAAATTTTTAATTTTTGTGTATCATGTGTCTTCAGCAAACTTTTTGCTGATTACAGTATTGTATATTTTTGTACGAATAAAATGTTGTTTATATGTACCATTTAGTGGCATACATTGGTTATTTGTTTCCACTACCTGTGTTTTGCATTTTGACTGTGGTATATGGCCCTGTATGGGCTCTAATTATCAGTGGGTATTTCATGTGATTTACCAGGTACATTTAGGTCAATATGTTTTGCATTTATTTATAAAAATATCTGAAGCTTGACAAAATTTTTTAAAAATTAGCAATTTCCAAACTTTGTATTTTTATGTGGCTAAATGTGTTTGAAAAATGCTTATTTTTGTATAATGCATCAACTACTATTTACTACTACTTTAGGCCTCCTTCACACGTTTTTTTAATGTCCATATATGGTCCATTTTTTAACATACGCACACCCATTGTATTCAATGGTGTGCGCACATGTCGTTTTTCACACGGACCATGTGCAAAACCCGTAGACATGTCAGGCTTCTTTTGCATAGCACTGAAAAAATGCATGCTGCACATGTGCACACTGATGGCACATGGATGATTTCTTAATCAAAATCGTTTGTGCTAATACTGTGGTGCAGGCAGAAGACCACATTTCCTAATCAAAATCGTTTGTGCTAACATTGTGGTTCTGGCACCAGGCCACATTTCCTAATCAAAATCATTTGAGCTAATACTGTGGTGCAGGCAGGAGGCTACATTTCCTAATCTAACTTGCTTGTGCTAATATTGTGGTGCAGGCAGAAGGCCACATTTCCTAATAAAAATCATTTGTGTTAATATTGTGGTGCAGGCAGGAGGCTACATTTCCAAATCTAACTTGTTTGTGCTAATATTGTGGTGCAGGCAGAAGGCCACATTTCCTAATCAAAATATGCAAATTGCCTCTTAAGAGAAAAAGAGGACTTGAACTCTATAGTGCCACCTATTGGAAGTAGCGATCCTACAAGTCACAATCGACCCTTTAACGAGTCTTGTAAAGTGACTTAGGATAAAAGCCAAATCATATCTCAATTTGCAGACATGGTGTTTCGAACTATTGGTCCTCGTCAGTGCAAAGTATGAGATATGATTTGGCTAGCTAGGAGGCTCTGGACTGAGGTCTAAGGGGTAAGGTATCTCCTTGTGGAGAGTGACATACCAGCTCTGGCTTGTCAAAGTAAGGAGGCTTATTCAAAGTGCAATGCTCCTCTGGAAAATTTAATATGCAAATTGGCTCTTAAGAGAAAAAGAGGACTTCAACTCTATAGCGCCACCTATTGGAAGTAGCGATCCTACAAGTCACAATCAACCCTTTAACGAGTCTTGTAAAGTGACTTAGGATAATAGCCAAATCATATCTCAATTTGCAGACACGGTGTTTCGGACTATTGGTCCTCGTCAGTGCAATTTGTGGACTGTCATCGCACAGGCGAGAGCCATGGGAGGGTGGATTACAGTGATAAAGGGGGCTCATGGTACAAGACAAATTGTTACTGAAGATGCAGGAGCTGATAAACAAATGTAGGAGGATGAGGAGGAAGAGATGATGGGTCCGCAACAGTCAAGAGATGAAGAGGCTAATGATCCCCTCTCAGTTGTCTGTTGTTAGTTGGGAGGGAACGGAGGAAACAAGCTTGAATGTTGCCCTGCCATCAACACACCATACACTTTGACCTCATGGAAGTGCTCAACATATGAGCTCCTACTTGCTGCACTAACTTCAACATGATGCCCATATTGTTAGGATTAGAAATCGTGCTGACTACTAGGTTGCCACTCTATGAGATCCATGGTACAAGAGTAAATGTTGTCAGATACTTCCTCCCTAGAAAGGGACTGGCCGCTTGAATATCGAAACACGCTTGTAGGCAATCTTAAGAGTGGGTTTCACCAAGACTGCAGTGAGGCACACAGTGTACATCAGTTATAAACTTTCAATTTTAGGAACATTGAGTTTTCAATGCAAAAACATTAGCAGCAGTTTAAGTGGCAGAAGAAATTTCTGTGAGTCTTTTCACACATTTTTAGTCCAGCCCATGTACCAGCAGAACAGAGTACACTTTGCAAATGACTGGAGAGGATGGTACAGGAATATCTCAAGCTCAATATCAATGCCATCAGTTGGAATTTGAAAACTTTTGCACCTTGCTCTTCAAAAACGGAAGCGTGGCCTGAGCTCGCCTGTTATGCTTTGGAGGTTTTTCATGCTCGGCAGCCAGTGTCCTTTCAGAACGTGTCTTCAGCATTGCTGGTGGTGTCCTGACGGACAAGTACATTCGGCTCTCCCTGAAAGTGTAGACTGCCTTACCTTCATCAAGATGAACAAGTCATGGATCTCCTATGACTTTTGCACCCCAGTCGCAGACTAGGCGATGGTGTAGTTTTTAGTGTGCTGCATTGACCTTGCTTTATTACAGTTTGTGACACCTTTGTTGTAGCTACTGTGCCTGTTGATGCTGTTGCTGCTGATGTTACAAACAATTTTTGGAATTGTGGAGATTCCAAGTTGTGCCTCCATCTCGTGTGTTGCATGTAGTGAAAGGGGTGTCAGAGCCCCATTATATTATTTCTACTCTGTGGAAATTTAAGCCACTTTAGTGGTGTGTGACAATAATTTTTGGAAATGTGGAGACTCCAAGTTGGGTCTCCTTCATGTGTGTTGCCTGTAGCAGTAGGGCTCCCAGACCGGCAGGCCTGCACTTTCTTTCATTCAACTACCTGTGTTACTATCCTTAAATGTTTCTAACAATGGTAGCTTACGAAGCTGATATTTGTGCCACCTGAGTGTGGCTGAGCAAAAAAACAGTTTGAGCTGATGCATGAGGTATCAGAGCTCCCAGCAAAGCAGGCTTACACTGGTCCCTTACCCACCTCATCTTAATTTAAACTTCAATTCAAAGCTCTAAATGCTGGCTCAGACTCTGATACCTCACGCATGGCCCATGGCTGACTGCTGCTATGCCATTATCAAATTTCTACTGTGGGTGAATTGATCAGTCAACTACCTGTGTTAATATCCATAAAATATTTTTAACATTATTGATCTACCAAGCTGATATTTGTGAAATCTGAGTGCAGCTGAGCAAAAAAAAAAACAGTTTAAGCTGGTGAACGAGTTATCAGGGTTCCCAGAAAAGGAGGCTTACAGTGGTCCCTCACCCACCTTGATTTAACTTAAACTTAAATTCAAAGCTCTAAATGTTGGCCCAGACCCTGATACCTCAGGCATGGCCCATGAATGATTGCTGCTGTGCCATTATCAAATTTCCACTGTGGGTTAATTGATGCCACTTATCCTGGTGTCTGCTGATAATTGTTGGAAATGTTTGGACTCCAAGTTGGGTCTCCTTCATGTGTGTTGCCTGAATTTGGCAAAGCTCTCAGCACCAGGCCTACACCTGTCACTCATGCACATGTCACTGATCAATGTTTAAGCTACAAATGCTGGTCCAAGCCATGTCCCAGGCCCTGTCCCATGCATCCATGTTGCACAATTACACTATTTGTACTCTGGATCAATTTATTCCACTTTTCCTACTGTCTGCCCCTAATTTGAGCTGTTTTGACAGCTTTTTGGCCCCCTAAAGGTGTTGTCTATGCATTTGCTTTTGCCTTCCATTGAATTCAATGAGGTTCGGGTGCGTTCAATAAACTGTTCGGAGAACAAATTTTCTGGGGATAGTAAGGCCTGCAGAGGTTTCGTAAATCAGTGCTCTATTCATCTGGAGTTACTGGCTGTACAATTCCCAACTGCGCAAAACAAGGTGGGGTTTGTGGTTTCCCTTTTGTCTGGCAGAGCGTTGGAGTGGGCTACGCCATTAAGGGAACGATGTGACCAACTGATCCTTAATGCCTCTCATTTCTTGGGTGCCCTGAAAGAGGTCTTTTTGGGGCCACAATTTACCCATGATACCGCACTCCAATTTCTGGCATTAACCCAGGGTTCTACTATGATGAGCCAATTTGCCATCCAGTTCCGTACTTTGGCTTCCGAGTTGGAGTGGCCTGATAAGGTTTTGATACCTATTTTTTGGAAGGGTGTAGCAGATCATATCAGGGGTGCTTTGGTCACTAGAGAGATTCCCACTACTCTGGAGGAGTTAATATCCGTGTCCACTCGCATAGATCTCCGGCATGTTGAACGGGGATTGGAGTGAGCTCAGAGCAGATGTGGGATTCTGTTGGCTCCGAACTTCGCTAATCCCATGTATCCTCCAACTCAAGTTGATGACCCTGTAGAGCCCATGGATATATCCTGGGTGGAATCTAACACCCACTCAGTACTTCCTCAACTGACCTGTTTTTCCTGCAGGCAGACCGGTCATTACGCTAATAAATGCCCGAAGTGTCGGAGGGAGTCTCAGCGTCCAGTGGCTTTAGGGAGAGGCTCACTGGCTCCAGTTAGTATTAAAGGTTGGAACAACGGAGAGCTTTGGTCGATGAGCAAAAGCACATCCATGCCCCCCGGCTTATTGTGGTCTCCGAGCGTGGTGAACCTCGCCGGGAGGGGGATTTTAGCAGGGGGGGGTAATGTTAGGCGCTGGGTTTTTCCCGATGCACAGGTTAGACCTCAGGTATTTCCTGGTGCCTGGACTTCCTTTCATGTCCAGCTGTTGTGGCTGTTACTCAGCGCAGACCTCGGTCCCGGCGCCTTGCTCAGGCTCGTAGTGTGCCTTTGGTTACTGCTGGCTCTCCAGCTAACTCTATGGTATCCAGTGTTATACAGGTGCAGCCTCACATTCTGGAGTCTAAGTCCAGATAACACTGTACTGAGCATGTTCGTGATGTGGCATCTTCCTATTGGAGCTCGGATGTCATCTGCTCAGGTGATGTGGCAGTTCCGGATTGGCCCTGGCGCAATGTCATCGTGAGTGTTTGGGGTGGAGCTTTGGGTTTAAAAGCCTCCCAGCGACGCCCAAGGGCACGCTAGTATCATTTTATGGTTGGTGTGTGTGAGTGAATATGCTACCACTCTGTATGCACATGTGTGTGTTAGCTTCCTTCATAGGCAGGGTTTTTTGGCCCCGCTTGGCTTAGCACCTGTTTTTGCCATGTGTGCGGTTAGCATGTGTTAGTCTCAGGGCAAGATCCAGCCATTAGAGCTTTGCTCCCCTGTGTGTTCTACAGGGTTTTCCTCTTGCGCCTTTTGTGCTTTTTCTCTTGTCTCAGCATCTGCTTCTTCCCTGTGTGCATTTAGCACAACTTACTGGCAGAGCTGGCGCAACCCATGTGCTGAATCCCTATGACATTAACAGGGTATTGCACTTACTATTTGGTTCAGTATCCTTTCTGTGAAGTTTACAGAGCGAGGTACCCAGCGTTCCATTCACACGGTGTGGCATTAACTCAGTGTGCTTAAGGAGAATGCTCGCTACTCCTTACCGTCATTGTTCACATTAGCAGCAGTTTTACTTCTCTGCACGGTGGACCCGGGATGCGATTGCACTCTAAGTTATATTTTATTTCAGTGCAATCGGCCAGTCCTAACAATAAGTCCCAGGTTTCTCCATATTTACATATTATTTTCTATGTTTCATCAAATTTATTCATAGTCACCAAAATATAGCCATTTTTATCCATAATCACCCAAGGTTATCCATGTTTGGGTCTTTAGGTCTTTAGATTAAAATATTTGCATTTCATCAATTACATCCAATTGATGTCAATCACCAATAATATAAAATCCCCAACTGTCACTAAGATGCTATAAATCGGCAATTTTGTACAACACATGATGATCTTTTTACCTTTCATTGTCTCTCAACAGTTACTGATCTGAATATCAAACCAAAATGTATCTCTTCTGGCCATAAATAAGGAGCCTGTCTTATCTCTAAAAGAGAAATCACAGACTGGCACCAGCTGACGTTTTTTTCTTTCTTTAAATTCAAATCCTGCGATTTTATTGGTTGATGATATCAGCACATGCCATGATGATTCATGCAGCAAAAAAATAAAGGGAAGGCGCACTCTAATAATATTCAAAGGAAATACAACATTCTACATATAAATATATATAACTACAGAATAAGCACATATGTCTTTTCATCCCTAATAAATTTAAAATCATTTTGGGAAGCTGCCCTGCTATTTCCTTGACTATAGTAAAATATGCCTCACATTTAGGCTTTAAATCATGTATTTCATCAATACTGCAACCATAATAAGAAATATACTCTAGTAGAAGACAAACAGCAGTAATTGCAGCAAAAGATGGTCCTACAAAATACTGACTCGGGGGCTGAATACTAATGCACCTCACAATTTCCAGATTTATATTTTTAAAATATTTCGAAAACAATTTGTCATTTTCTTTACATTTTACAAATACTTGCTACTTTGTGTTGGTATATCACATAACATCCTCAAAAAATATATTTAAGTTTACGGGTGTAATGTGAAAAAAATGTGGAAAAGTTGTTTTTCAAGGCACTGTAGGTCAATTTGTAGAGCCCTGTATCTAATATCATTATATGTGAAACACTTCACTGAGCCCTGTATCTAATCCAAGCATGTGATGCAACCCACAGTGTCATGTATCTAATCATCCTCATGTGTGATACAACGCTCAGAGCAATGTACCTAATGCCATAATGTGTGATAGAGCCTGCAAAGCCGGGTACATAATGCTATCATGTGTAATTCACCCCACAGTGTCATGTATATAATGGAAAAAAGTCCAATTCCTTATAAAAATTCAAAACTTTATTTGAAAAAAAAAGGTAGAAAATAGATTCCATTCACAATCAATTGAATAATTTACTGATATCATACGAAGATGCTACTACAGTCTGGTTCTCGATCGTGGCTAAGGCCCCCTTCACACATCCTGATAGTATCGGTACTGGAAAAACCAGCAACGGTGCTATCCGTAACGGTGTGTGGCATCTGTGTGCTGTCCGTGTGCCACATGAGTGTGACAAAACAGTACAGTTAGAGCTGTTCCCAGGCGCCAAGTGCTAAATGCAGCTCTCATCATTGTCGCCTGGTCTCCCTGCGATCAGCGCGACCAGGCGACACTGATGGGAGTTAGAGTCAGCAACCGCTGTGTGTGTATATCGTGTATTAAATAAGTAATAAAAAAAATGGAGTGGGATCTCCCTTCAGTTTCCTAACCAGCTGAGGGAAAGCTGACAGCTAGGGGCTGATGTTAATATTTTGGCAAGAGGCCATTAGACATAAAGGTTACCAGCGTATTAATAACAGCTCACAGCTGTTTGCTTAGCCTTTACTGGTTATTATAGGGGTGACCCCTCAAAAAATGACGTGGGTCCCCCTATAGTTAGCAACCAGCAAAGACTAAACAGAGAGCTGTGTGCTGAAATGAATAGGCTGGGACAGGGCCATAGATATTGGCCCCCTCCCACACTAAGAACATCAGCTCTCAGCCGCCCCAAAAAATAGTGCATCCATTAGATGTGCCAATCTGGCATTCAGCCTCTGCTCTTCCCACTTGCCCTGCTGTTGTGGCAAGTGGGGTAATAGTTTTGGAGTTAATGTCAGCTGACACCAAGCCCAGGTGTTAGTAATGAAGAGGTGTCTATCAGACACCCCGATTACTAATCATAAGTCAAATTTAATAAAGACCCAGACAGAGTAAAGTCTTTTAATTGAAACAAACACTTCCCGTCGCTCTTTCACCCATTTATTAACCAAAAAATAAAAATAAAAAATAAAAGTAATACTCACCTTTCCGCTGATATTCCAATAATGAACATGTACCACGAAGATCCAGATGGTTTAGTGAACTGTGACATCAGTGATGCGACAACTCACCATGCCAGCCGGAACACACTGAGCTAAGCATAAAACGCGGCTGCATGTTACCAATGGTGATGTCATTAAGATTACCGCCGGTCACAGGCAGCAGTTCTCACAATCAATGCAATGTGTTTGGGTTGGCATGGTGAGCGATCACATCACTGATGTCACTGCTCATCACACCATCTGGATGTAGCTGAATTTGGGATCTTTGTGGGACATGAGCATTATGGATAATAAGCGGAAAGGTGAGTATAACTTTGCTTTTTTATTTTGAAGTGAATAAATGAGTAAAAGAGGGTCGAGGAGTGTTTATTTCAATTAAAGGACTTTACTCTGTCTGCGTCTTTATTAAATTTGACTATTGGGTTAGTAATGGGGGTGTCTTCTAGACGCCTATCAATTACTAACCCCTGGACTTGATGTCAGTGGACATTAAAACGCTACCAACAACCCCACCACTACTACCCCACTTGCCACAGGGTTTGTGTGAAAAAACCTGATATGTGCGCACCATCATTGAATACAATGGGTGTGCGTGTGTCCGAATTTGCAGTCTGTAAATATGGACAGCATACGGACGTAAAAAACAGACATGTGAAAGGGGGCCTAAGAGAGAGGTATCCTGTGGCAACCTTTTGTCTCCAAGCCTTTTTTCCAATATATAACGTAGAACATGGTTGAATTACCTAGTTTTTATAAATACGGCATTAGTCGATGTAGAACCTGCCAATATAAGTTTGTTACCCAGGTATTTACTAACCATGATTTATCACAGCAATATAAAATTAAAGAATACGTCAATTGCAACTTTCAAAATGTCGCTTATGTGATTCATTGCTCTATTTGCAATAAACTCTATATCGATTGCACCTCTAGAAATGTATAGGTAGGTATTTCTGAACATTTAGCTGACATTTGTTCCACCAGTTCTCACCGTACTATTTCACATGCGTCCAGGCAATTAGTCAAATGCCATGAATGACACTGAACATCACTTAGGGTGTTTGGCATTGAAAGAGTTAGGAAAAAAAAGCCAAGAAGCTAGAGCTGCCTATGGTCAGCACGCAATACATGAAGTGCACATGCACATAATGATTTCTAATTGTACTTTAAAATGAGACATTTAGCAAACAATTGATCAATTCTTTGAGCGACCACACCACGTCACAGCATTCTCATATGGGGCAGTCCTACTCTACATTTTTTATATACGCTGTGCCATTACGACCTCCTAAACAGCAAGACTATATTAAATGCAAACGTACCCGAAGCATTTCTGAATCATTCCCATGGCGTCAGATAAAGGCTAACCAGGTCCGGACATGACATCTGGACATTTCAGATCTGATCTCCACACTGCCAAACCAGCAACCATGGATGAAGGGTGAAACAGACCCAGACACAGGTGCATAATTAAAGAGAGCCTATGGGGGAGGGTACGGCTGCTGTATGTATATACAACAGCCTAGATCAAGGGTCTTGGCATTTTTATTGAAAGAGTTAGGGTATGTGGACACAATCAGGAATGGCTCAGTATTTGTTCAGGATTTGATGCAGGTGAAATCTGCACCAAATCTGCATATAAGGTCACAGGCAGGTCACCAGCGTTTTTGATGCGTTTTTTACATGCGTTTTTGATGCATTTTTTCTACATCCGTTTTTCATGCGTTTTTTCATTGAGTGCATTTTTTTTCTCACTTGAAATAAATCTAATTGAAAGTTGGCGTCTGGGAAGGAAAAAAAAGTGATTTCCTGTTTGCAGATATATTGGGGTATGTTCCCACGGTCAGTAAACGTTGTGGGTTGGACGTTGCATACATCCGCAGCGTCCAACCTGCAGCGTCCAGCTGTTACAGCATAGTGGATGGGATTTCAAGAAATCCCATGTCCACTATGTGTCCATAGACGACTCCGGCTTCCCTGCAGGAACGGACATGCTGCGCGTCTTTCCAGACTGCAGCATGTCAATTTATGTAGCAGAGACGTTCAGTCTCCGCTGGGTAAATTACCCATACACTTTCATTAGATGCGATAAAAAAGCATTATCTTCCTCGTCACATGTGTATTAAGTGCGGGAACGCAGCTTACTATGCATGTGTACTAATTTAAATAACCGTGTACCTTGTTTCTGCCAGAAGTACAAGACACAGGAAGTGGAGGAAAGCACACAGAGGGGTCCCCTCCTTTTTAATAACCAAATAATAATTAAAAAAAAAAATAGCGTGGAGTCCCCCTATATCTTGTGAATGTGTTAGAAATGAATTCTGAGCAGAAGCTCCCTCTGGTGGTTACAAACAGTACTGAACCTTTCAATGAAGATTGTGAAGATTGGCAATCAGGAGTTACAGACTGGTCTTATATAAGGGAGGTTCCCTCCCATCAGGGTTGCCGGTGATCAATTGTTCTTGTCTCAACTTTGGTTCCTGGTTCACTTGGAAGCTTGCTGAGTCTTGCCTGCATTTTCTGCTAACAGATAAGATATTTTCTGCTTTTATTTTTGTGCTTGCTTTTTGCATTTTTTCCTGCACTTCTGTGGAGGTCAGCCAGGTCCCCTCCGGGGCTTGTGCTCCTCTCAGTTTATCTGAGCCACTGTTATTTGTTCATTTGCCTTTTCCAGTTTTTTCAGTGGCTGCGGCTTAGTTTTGTTACACCAGAGAACTAATTTAGGTGGTAGCGGTCGTGTGATCTCAGGTGTTTTTGCAATTAGTAGAGTTGGTATTTTTTTAGGGTTTTTTGGATTGCAGTAAGTGTCCTTCCTATCCTTTTCTTTCTAGGAAGATTGGGCCCCAACGTTTGCTCATACTATTTTCTGTCTGTGTCTGTATTTCTTCTTGTCTAACCGCCATTACATGTTTGGGGGCTTCCTATGTTCTTTGGGGATCTGCTCCGGGGCAGATAGCTTTCCTCTTTCTATCTTTAGGTGTAGTTAGCCTCTCAGGCTGTGACGAGGCGTCTAGGACCAACGTAGGTACGCTCCACGGCTGCCTTTACTTGTTGTGGTTAGTCAGGGTACTGCAATCCAGTAGATTCCAACCTCTCTGGTGTATTGCCGTTTTTGCCTGCTCTCCTCATCTACCAAATCATAACAGTATCACCGGCCACACTGAAAATTATATGGTACTCATAGAAGGGAAAAATAGTGTTAAAAAAAAATAAAATAAAGTTGTCAGAGTTGTCAGAGATTTTTTATTTTTTTTTCTGTTTGTTGCATTTTTTTTTCCCTCTTTTTCTCTGGGTGCTGAGGATTTTTTTTTTCTCAATGGAGTTTGCACAGTTGTCTGGCCGTGTGGATCAGCTTGCCACTGAAGTTCGGAGTATTGCTACCTATCTTGCAGGGTTGCCGGTTGTGGAACCTAGGATCCCCATGCCAGATTTGTTTTTAGGGGATTGAGCTAAATTTCTGAATTTCAAAAATAACTGTAAGTTGTTTTTTGCCTTAAAACCTAAGTCCTCAGGGAACGCAGTACAGCAGGTTCAAATTGTCATCTCTCTCCTGCGCGGCGATCCTCAGGATTGGGCTTTTTCTCTGACACCTGGGGACCCTGTTTTGAGTAATGTTGATGCATTTTTTCTGGCTCTGGGGTTATTGTACGATGAACCTAATGTCACTGATCAAGCTGAAAAAACCTTGTTGGCATTGAATCAGGGGCTTGAGGACGCTGAGTTATACTGTCAGAAATTCCGAAAGTGGGCAGTCCTGACCAAATGGAATGATGATGCTTTGGCAGCCCTTTTTCGGAAGGGTCTGTCAGAGAATGTAAAAGATGTTATGGTGGGTTTCCCTGCTCCCTCTGGTCTCAATGATTCTATGTCATTAGCGATTCAAGTTGACAGACGTTTGCGTGAGCGTAGAGGTATGCGTGGAATAGTGTTGCCTTGTGAACCAGCTTCTGAACCCATGCAGTGTGATAGAGTGGCTTCTGGGGCACAGAGTCATGAGTTTCGAAAATGCAATGGGTTATGTTTCTACTGTGGTGACGCCTTTCATGCTATTTCAGTCTGCCCTAAGCGGGGAAGACGTTTTGCACGCTCAGTTGTCTTGGGTAGTGTTCAGACTAAATTTCTGTTGACTGTTACCCTGATTTGCTCCCTGTCCACATTTTCTGCTCAGGCTTTTGTTGATTCGGGAGCAGCTATTAACCTGATGGATTTTGATTTTGCTAAACGTTGTGGGTTTCCCTTGATACCCCTACGGAAGTCTATTCCCCTACTGGGGATTGATTCTACCCCTTTGGCTGAGAATAAACCCCAGTTCTCTACTCAGGTGATAATGAGGGTTGAACCTGATCATCAGGAGAGTTGCAAATTTTTGGTGCTGTATAATCTGCATGACATTATTGTACTAGGTTTCCCTTGGTTACAGTCTCATAATCCTGTTTTGGATTGGAAATCTGTGTCTGTAACCAGTTGGGGCTGCCAATGTGTTAATGCCAACACTCCTGTTTTTTCTGCCTCTCCCCAGGCTCAGGATGTGCCTGACTTTTTGACTGATTTTTCTGATGTGTTTAGCGAAAGTAAATCTGCATCCTTGCCCCCCCATAGGAGCTATGACTGCGCTATTGAATTAGTGTCTGGTAGTAAATTCCCTAAAGATCGACTTTTTAACTTGTCTGTACCTGAACATGACGCTATGCGGTCTTATATCAAGGAGTCATTGGAGAAGGGTCATATCAGACCATCCTCTTCACCCTTGGGTGCCGGTTTTTTCTTTGTGGCCAAAGAGGATGGTTCATTAAGGCCGTGTATTGATTATCGTCTCTTGAACAATATCACTGTGAAATATCAATATCCGTTACCCTTGATTTCTGACCTGTTTTCCAGGGTTAAAAGTGCTACTTGGTTTACCAAGCTTGACCTCAGGGGGGCGTATAACCTTATTCACATTAAGCACGGGGATGAATGGAAGATGGCATTTAATACCCCAGAGGGGCATTTTGATAACCTAGTGATGCCCTTTGGGCTCACTAATGCTCCTTCCGTCTCCAGTCCTTCATGAATGACATTTTCAGGGATTTTGTGGATAAATTTCTGATTGTTTATTTGGATGATATCTTGATTTTTTCCAATGACTGGGACTCTCATGTGAAACATGTTCGGACTGTGTTCCAGATTTTGAGAGAGAATGCTCTGTATGTGAAAGGATCAAAGTGTCTTTTTGGCGTACAGAGGATCTCATTTCTGGGATTCATTTTGTCCCCATCTGTTATTGAAATGGACCCGGTCAAGGTTCAGGCCATCTGTGATTGGGTCCAACCTACTTCATTAAAGGCTCTTCAGAGATTCTTGGGTTTTGCCAATTTTTATCGTAAATTTATTGGTAATTTCTCTGTTATTGTTAAACCATTGACTGATTTGACCAAAAAGGGTTCTGATGTGGTGAATTGGCCTCCTGAGGCAGTCTCTGCGTTTCAGGAACTTAAGCAGAGATTCACTTCTGCTCCTGTTCTACGGCAGCCTGATGTTTCTCTGCCATTTCAGGTGGAGGTTGATGCCTCTGAAATTGGGGCAGGTGCCGTTTTGTCTCAAAGAGATCCAGAGACCTCTAAAAGTAACCCTTGTGCCTTTTTCTCTCGAAAATTTTCTCCAACTGAACGTAATTATGACGTGGGTAATCGGGAGTTATTGGCCATGAAGTGGGCTTTTGAAGAGTGGAGACATTGGCTGGAAGGAGCCAAACATCAGGTGGTGGTCCTCACGGACCATAAGAATCTGGTTTATCTGGAATCAGCCAAGCGACTTAATCTTAGACAGGCCAGGTGGGCCTTGTTTTTCACACGTTTTAATTTTGTGGTTTCCTTTCTTCCTGGCACTAAGAATGTTAAGGCGGATGCCCTCTCGAGGAGTTTCCTTGCGGACTCTCCTGAGTTATCTGATCCTGCTGTTATTTTGAAAGAGGGTGTAGTTCTTTCCGCCATCTCACCCAATTTGAGACTGGCTCTGGAAGGGTGTCAGGAGGATAAACCCGAGCGCTGCCCTATGGGGAAATTGTTTGTCCCAGACCGGTGGAAAAAGAGTGTGATGTCTGAGATTCATTGTTCCGCGTTGGCCGGTCATCCCGGAATTTTTGGTACCAGAGACTTGGTTAGTCGGTCCTTTTGGTGGCCTACTTTGTCTCGTGACGTCAGGGAATTTGTGCAGTCCTGCGGGACTTGCTCTCGCTCCAAGCCTTGCTCTCGCTCTAGTGGTTTGTTGATGCCATTGCCTGTGCCCAAGAGACCATGGACCCATATCTCTATGGATTTCATTTCCGACCTCCCTGTTTCTCAGAGAATGACCGTTATCTGGGTGATTTGTGATAGGTTTTCCAAGATGATACATCTTGTGCCATTACCTAAGTTGCCTTCCTCCTCCGAATTGGTGCCTTTGTTCCTTCAGCACGTGGTTCGGTTACACGGCATTCCTGAGAACATTGTGTCTGACAGAGGAGTCCAGTTTGTTTCCAGATTTTGGAGGACTTTTGTTCTAAACTTGGTGTTCAATTGTCTTTCTCATCGGCTTTTCATCCTCAGACCAATGGACAAACTGAGAGAACAAACCAGACATTGGAGACTTATCTGAGATGCTTTGTGTCTGCTGATCAAGATGACTGGGTCTCTTTTTTGCCTTTGGCTGAGTTTGCTCTTAATAATAGGGCTAGCTCTGCCACTTTGATGTCTCCATTTTTCTGCAATTTTGGGTTTCACCCTCGATTTTCTTCGGGACAGACGGAGGCTTCTGTCTGTCCAGGTGTTGACTCTGTTGTGGAGCGTATGCAGCAGATTTGGGACCAGGTAGTGGAGAGGTTGTCCCTCTCTCAGGAGAGGGCCCAGCGGTTTGCCAACCGGCATAGGACTGATGGTCCTCTGTTTGAAGTGGGGGATTTGGTCTGGTTGTCCTCAAGAAATATCCCTATGAGAGTTGCATCTCCTAAGTTTAAGCCTAGGTTCATTGGACCTTATAAGATCATGGAGATTCTTAATCCTGTTTCCTTTCGTTTACTTCTTCCAGGGACATTTAAGATCCATAACGTGTTCCACAAGTCCTTATTGAAGAGGTTTGTCGAGCCAGTGGTTCCTATGGCTGCGCCTCTTGACCCTGTTTTGGTTGAGGGCAATCTGGAGTATGTGGTTGAGAAAATATTGGATTCTCGTTTTTCTAGACGGAAACTGCAGTATTTGGTTAAGTGGAGAGGTTATGGTCAGGAGGACAATTCTTGGGTGTTTGCTTCGGACATCCATGCTAGGAGACTGATCCGTGCATATCACAGAGCTCATCCTGACCGACCTGGTTGCCCAAATGAGGGTTCGGTGACCCCTCCTCAAGGGGGGGTACTGTTGTGAATGTATTAGAAATGAATTCTGAGCAGAAGCTCCCTCTGGTGGTTACAAACAGTACTGAACCTTTCAATGAAGATTGTGAAGATTGGCAATCAGGAGTTACAGACTGGTCTTATATAAGGGAGGTTCCCTCCCATCAGGGTTGCCGGTGATCAATTGTTCTTGTCTCAACTTTGGTTCCTGGTTCACTTGGAAGCTTGCTGAGTCTTGCCTGCATTTTCTGCTAACAGATAAGATATTTTCTGCTTTTATTTTTGTGCTTGCTTTTTGCATTTTTTCCTGCACTTCTGTGGAGGTCAGCCAGGTCCCCTCCGGGGGCTTGTGCTCCTCTCAGTTTATCTGAGCCACTGTTATTTGTTCATTTGCCTTTTCCAGTTTTTTCAGTGGCTGCGGCTTAGTTTTGTTACACCAGAGAACTAATTTAGGTGGTAGCGGTCGTGTGATCTCAGGTGTTTTTGCAATTAGTAGAGTTGGTATTTTTTTAGGGTCTTTTTGGATTGCAGTAAGTGTCCTTCCTATCCTTTTCTTTCTAGGAAGATTGGGCCCCAACGTTTGCTCATACTATTTTCTGTCTGTGTCTGTATTTCTTCTTGTCTAACCGCCATTACATGTTTGGGGGCTTCCTATGTTCTTTGGGGATCTGCTCCGGGGCAGATAGCTTTCCTCTTTCTATCTTTAGGTGTAGTTAGCCTCTCAGGCTGTGACGAGGCGTCTAGGACCAACGTAGGTACGCTCCACGGCTGCCTTTACTTGTTGTGGTTAGTCAGGGTACTGCAATCCAGTAGATTCCAACCTCTCTGGTGTATTGCCGTTTTTGCCTGCTCTCCTCATCTACCAAATCATAACAGTATCACCGGCCACACTGAAAATTATATGGTACTCATAGAAGGGAAAAATAGTGTTAAAAAAAAATAAAATAAAGTTGTCAGAGTTGTCAGAGATTTTTTATTTTTTTTTCTGTTTGTTGCATTTTTTTTTTTCCCTCTTTTTCTCTGGTGCTGAGGATTTTTTTTTCTCAATGGAGTTTGCACAGTTGTCTGGCCGTGTGGATCAGCTTGCCACTGAAGTTCGGAGTATTGCTACCTATCTTGCAGGGTTGCCGGTTGTGGAACCTAGGATCCCCATGCCAGATTTGTTTTTAGGGGATTGAGCTAAATTTCTGAATTTCAAAAATAACTGTAAGTTGTTTTTTGCCTTAAAACCTAAGTCCTCAGGGAACGCAGTACAGCAGGTTCAAATTGTCATCTCTCTCCTGCGCGGCGATCCTCAGGATTGGGCTTTTTCTCTGACACCTGGGGACCCTGTTTTGAGTAATGTTGATGCATTTTTTCTGGCTCTGGGGTTATTGTACGATGAACCTAATGTCACTGATCAAGCTGAAAAAACCTTGTTGGCATTGAATCAGGGGCTTGAGGACGCTGAGTTATACTGTCAGAAATTCCGAAAGTGGGCAGTCCTGACCAAATGGAATGATGATGCTTTGGCAGCCCTTTTTCGGAAGGGTCTGTCAGAGAATGTAAAAGATGTTATGGTGGGTTTCCCTGCTCCCTCTGGTCTCAATGATTCTATGTCATTAGCGATTCAAGTTGACAGATGTTTGCGTGAGCGTA
>JARQOD010000006.1:79458128-79556342 GCA_033576555.1 Oophaga sylvatica
CCCTCTAAAGATTCTCCCCAGCCACCATGGATCCAGTAGCCCATTTAGCTCAGCAGTTGCAGAGTTTGTCCATGGAGCTGACGGACGTTAAATCCAAGGTTTTGTACCCCCGGGAGCAAACCAGATTTGAACCTAAAGTAGCTCTCCCGGACAGGTTCACTGGTGGGCGGGACAAGTTTTTTACTTTCCGGGAAGCATGTAAATTGTATTTTCGGCTGCGGCCGCAGTCGTCGGGGAGTGAGGATCAGAGGGTGGGAATTGTCATCTCGCTCTTACAAGGGGACCCTCAATCCTGGGCGTTCTCTCTCCCCCCGGGCTCCCCGGCTCTCCAGTCAGTGGACCGATTTTTTACAGCCCTGGGTCTGGTATATGATGACCCGGATCGGGTCTTCCTTGCTGAAATGAAGTTACGTAGGATACAGCAGGGAGATCGTCCGGCGGAGGAATTTTCTTCAGAGTTCCGTAGGTGGGCCACGGATACTCAGTGGAATGACCCGGCTCTTAAGAGCCAGTTTTGTCAAGGTTTATCTGACAAATTAAAAGATGTGTTGGCTCAGTATGATTCTCCCCCGTCACTGGAGGCCGCTATAGCTCTTGCTATTCGCATTGATAGACGGCTTCGGGAGAGGTGTGGGGTAACTCCGCCCCCTGTGATGACTCCACCTCCTTCTAAAGTCCCTAATATTGAGGTTCCCCTGGTTTGTTCCGAGGAACCTATGCAGTTGGGAGGGACATCATTCCGAGGGAGGGGATCGGCGGTGCGCCGCAAAACAAGAAGGTGTTTCTTCTGCAGGAGAGAGGGACATTTTATTGAGGGGTGTCCATCCCGTACTGTACTGAGCAAGAAGTCGCCGGAAAACTATTAATCCCAGGTTGTGTGGTGGACGACAATCTGGGAGTATGTATTTCGTCCCCAAGTCCGTCTCAGTTTCTCGTACCAGCGGAGGTGGTGGTAGGTACGAGAACTGAGAGGATTTATGTTCCTCTGGATAGTGGGGCCGCGGCTAATCTGGTGGACGCTCGGTTTGCCCAGGTGCAAGGTATGCAACTGAGTGTATTGGCCAAACCTATCCCTATATTCTCTATTGACGCCAGGCCTCTCGGTCAAGGTAGCTTTGTGCAAGCCGTGCATAACATAGACCTTCGAGTGGGGGCAATACATAAAGAACTATTGTCTTGTTATGTGTTGGAGGGCCTTCCCACTCCTATTGTGTTGGGACTTCCTTGGTTAACTAAACATAACCCAGTTATTAATTGGCAATCCAGAGAGATAAGCCAGTGGGGTGAATTTTGCAATAGTAACTGCATGAACACGGTCATCGGTACGGTCGTGCCTAGAACCTTACCTCCTTTTCTGGAGGACTTTGAGGATGTGTTTTCAGAGGAAGGGTGTCAAGAATTACCTCCTCATCGCGCATATGACTGTGCTATAAAATTGCTTCCTGATGCTAAGTTACCAAAATCTAGGTTATATAACCTTTCTGGTCCTGAGAGGCAAGCTATGAAGGATTACATTTCGGAAAGTCTGGCCAAGGGGCATATTAGACCTTTATCTTCCCCAGTGGCCGCGGGGTTCTTCTTTGTGAAGAAAAAAGATGGAGGCCTACGCCCTTGCCTGGATTTCCGTGAGCTTAATCGGATTACGGTCCGAGATCCGTATCCGCTCCCACTTATTCCTGATCTCTTCAATCAGATTGTGGGCGCCAAATGGTTCTCTAAGTTGGATCTCAGGGAGGCGTATAATCTCATTAGGATAAAGGAGGGGGATGAGTGGAAGACGGCGTTTAACACTCCGGAGGGACATTATGAGAACCTTGTCATGCCTTTCGGTCTGACTACTGCCCCGGCGGTGTTTCAACATTTTGTTAATGACATCTTTCGCCACCTAGTGGGACAGTTTGTTGTCATTTATCTAGATGACATCTTAATTTACTCGCCGGATCTTGTGTCTCATCAGGAGCATGTGAGACAAGTGTTGCAGATCTTGCGAGATAATAAACTGTACGCCAAATGGGAGAAGTGTGTATTCGCTGTACAAGAACTTCAGTTTTTAGGATTCTTGGTGTCAGCCTCCGGTTTCCGTATGGACCCTGGAAAGTGAAGGCTGTGCTGGAATGGGATCGGCCAGAGGATCTTAAAGCACTGCAGCGTTTCCTGGGGTTTGCTAACTACTACCGGAAATTTATTCGTAATTTCTCATCTGTTGTCAAACCTCTCACTGACATGACAAAAAAAGGGACGGATTTTTCTAGGTGGTCTGACAAAGCTTGTCAAGCATTTTCCTCCTTGAAAAAATGTTTTGCTTCAGCACCCATACTCATCCAACCTGATGCATCACAACCGTTCATTGTGGAGGTAGACGCATCTGACGTAGGAGTGGGTGCGGTATTATCTCAAGGTCCGTCCCCTGGTAAATGGCATCCGTGCGCTTTCTTCTCTAAAAAATTGTCGTCCGCCGAGAGGAATTATGATGTCGGCAATAGGGAACTCTTGGCCATTAAGTTGGCTTTTGAAGAGTGGCGTCACTTTTTGGAGGGGGCAGTCCACCCGGTCACCGTCACTACTGATCACAAGAACCTGCTGTATTTAGAGTCTGCAAAACGTCTGAATTCCAGACAAGCTAGATGGTCGTTGTTTTTTACCAGGTTTAATTTTGTCGTCACATATCGTCCTGGGTCAAAAAATGTAAAGGCTGATGCCTTATCTCGTAGTTTCCCGGGGGCCGGGAAGACGGATGACCCGGTTCCTATTCTTCAGGAGGGAGTTGTGGTGTCGGCTGTATGCTCTGAGCTTGAGGAGGAGGTATTGGAGGCTCAGGGGGACGCCCCTGTAGGACCTCCAGGGAAACTGTTTGTTCCAGATCAGTTAAGACAAAAGGTTTGAGGCACATCATAATTCTGCTTTGGTAGGACACCCAGGGAGTAAAGCAACTGTAGATCTCGTTTCTCGCCGGTTTTGGTGGCCTAACTTAAATAAAGAGGTGGTAACTTTTGTCGCGTCCTGTGGGGTATGTGCGCCCTCTAAGACCCCACATACCCGTCCGTCTGGGGCCCTTTTACCGTTGAAAATCCCGGAGCGTCCATGGACCCATCTGTCTATGGACTTCATTACGGACCTTCCTCCGTCTTCAGGTAAAACTGTCATACTAGTTGTAGTTGACAGGTTCAGCAAAATGGCACATTTTATTGCTCTTCCTGCTCTTCCTAATGCTAAAACTCTGGCGCAGGTGTTCATTGGGGAGATTGTGAGATTTCACGGGTTGCCTTCCGATGTGGTGTCGGATCGGGGGTCTCAGTTTGTGTCCAAATTCTGGAAGGCATTTTGTTCTCGTCGGGGGATGCAGTTGTCATTTTCTTCGGCTTTTCATCCACAGACCAATGGTCAGACAGAGCGTCTGAATCAGAGCTTAGAGACATATCTCCGGTGTTTTGTCTCAGAGAACCAAGAGGACTGGTCTTCTTTCTTGCCTCTGGCAGAGTTCGCTCTTAACAATAGGCGGAGCGAGTCCACTGGTAAGTCCCCGTTTTTTGGGGCATATGGTTTTCACCCCCAGTTTTGTACTTTCAATGGGGGGGGCTCTTCTGGGGTTCCTGAGGAGGAACGATTTTCGTCGTCACTTGCTTCAGTGTGGAGAGGAGTGCTTAATAATCTGAGCACTATGGGGAACCGATACAAACGTATGGCTGATAGGAGGAGAGTGTCTGGTCCGGACCTAAGTGTGAACAATCTGGTATGGTTGTCTACCAAGAATATAAAACTTAAGGTTCCCTCCTGGAAACTCGGTCCCAGATTCAACGGGCCATACAGGATCAGTTCAATAGTTAATCCGGTGGCTTTCCGTCTTGACCTCCCTCCTACATTTAAAATCCACAATGTGTTCCACAAATCGTTACTTAAGAGGTACGTGGCACCAGTTATACCGTCACCTCTACCTCCTCCTCCAGTGGTGGTCAATGGTAATTTGGAGTTTCAGGTATCGAAGATCATTGACTCACGTCTGAATCGCCGGTCCCTTCAGTACCTTGTTCATTGGAGGGGGTATGGTCCTGAGGAGAGGATGTGGGTTTCTGCGTCGGATATTAACGCAGACCGTTTGGTTCGGGCCTTCCACACTACTCACCCAGATAGACCAGGCCCTGAGGGTCCAGAGGCCCCTCGTAGAAGGGGGGGTACTGTCACGGGTGTGTCGCGGCGGAGATCGTCGCGATTGCACACCCTGACTTCGCACAGCTGAGTTTCTGGTGCTGGGTGTTTTTCGGCACTGAGGGAGTTAATTCTTTCTCTCTCGGTGCTGGGCTGACCAGCCTCGCCCAGCTGCGATTGATGTTTTGTTAATTAGCTTCCTTCATATACCTGCTGGTCTGCTGGGGAAGTTGCCGGTGAAAGCATTCATTCAGACCAGCAGAGCGGATCGTTTCTGAGAAGACTTAAGCTAAGAGTGCCTGTTGTGGTTTTTCCTCTCCTCGCTTATTGTTTATCTCCTTAACCTTTTGTGTTCCTCTGTAGTGGAAGTGTTGTATGCAAGGCTGTGTTTTCTTTACCCCTTGTCTGTCTCGTTTGTCTTAGACTGTGTGTAAGCTGTGACCTGCCCATTCCCTGTGGTGGTAATCAGGGTCCTTCTCAGGACTAGATTACAGTGGTCAGGGATCTACAGGAGACAGGGTTACGCTGGCGGCCTGGACCTCTGTACCATTAACAGTTGTCAAGCGGTCTTATGATATGTGTACGATGTCAGTAAACTATTCTTAAAAGAACAACACTCTATACAACATATAGATTAGCAACATCAGCATGTAAATATAGAATAGATTTACCTGACACGATATCCGTTGAACTCAGGGTTAATCTTGAGGACTTGATACACTGTCACAGGAAAGAGGAGGACCGGGGTCTAACCTGACCCTAAACTTGGGTCCTAACTAAACCCTCACCTTGGAGGTACTGATAATGGTTCAGAGGTCCAAGTCTCCAGCCTAACCCTGTCTCCTATCAGTCCCTGAACCCTGTAATCAGTCCTAAGAAGGATTCTGATTACCACCAAAGGGATATGGGCTGATCTCTGCTAAATACACAGATTAGACATATAAGACAGACTGGAGAAAACACAGACTTGCATACACACTCAAACACAGAAGGAACATAAATGATCTGGGATATTAAACTCTAAGCAAGGTGAGCTTAAAACAACTAAGGAGCTCTTTAACTAAAGTCTATATAGATACAATCCTATCTGTGGTCTGCATGAAGAATTTCACTGGCAACTCCCAACACAGACAACCAGAGATTTAAAGGAAACCAATCAACAAATAATTAATTGCAGCCGGGAGAAAACTGCACCCAGTCCCAGAACTGAGCACAGACAGAATTAACTCCCTAACTGCCAAACACAAAGAAACAGCAACTCAGCTGTGAGAAGTCAGAATGTGCAACCGCGACGATCTTCGTGGCGATGCACACATGACAGTACCCCCCCTTCTACGAGGGTCCTCCGGACCCTCAGGGCCAGGTTTGCCCGGGTGAGTTCTGTGGAAGGTCCGCACCAAACGATCTGCGTTAATGTCAGACGCCGGAACCCACGTCCTCTCCTCTGGACCATACCCCTTCCAATGCACCAAGTACTGAAGGGACCGGCGATTCAGACGTGAGTCAATGATCTTTGACACTTGAAACTCCAAGTTACCATTGACCACCACTGGAGGAGGAGGTAGAGGTGATGGTATGACTGGTGCCACATACCTCTTAAGTAATGACTTGTGGAACACATTATGAATTTTAAACGTAGGAGGGAGGTCCAGACGAAATGCCACAGGATTAATTATGGAACTGATCCTGTACGGCCCGATGAATCTGGGGCCCAGCTTCCAGGAGGGAACTTTAAGTTTTATATTCCTGGTAGACAACCATACCAGATCGTTCACATTAAGATCTGGACCAGAAACTCTCCTCCTATCAGCCATACGTTTATAACCGTTCCCCATAGCACTCAGATTATTCAATACACCTCTCCACACTGAAGCAAGTGACGACGAGAAACGCTCCTCCTCAGGAACCCCAGAAGGGCCCCCCCCATTGAATGTACAAAACTGGGGATGAAAACCATATGCCCCAAAAAACGGGACTTACCAGTGGACTCGCTCCGCCTGTTGTTAAGAGCGAACTCTGCCAGAGGCAAGAAAGAAGACCAGTCCTCCTGGTTCTCTGAGACAAAACACCGAAGATAAGTCTCTAAGCTTTGATTCAGACGCTCTGTCTGACCATTGGTCTGCGGATGAAAAGCCGAGGAAAATGACAATTGCATCCCCCGACGTAAACAAAATGCCCTCCAAAACTTGGACACAAACTGAGACCCCTATCTGACACCACATCAGAAGGCAACCCATGAAGTCTCACAATCTCCCCAATGAACACCTGCGCCAGAGTTTTAGCATTAGGGAGGGCAGGAAGAGCAATGAAATGTGCCATCTTACTGAACCTGTCAACAACCACCAGTATGACAGTCTTCCCTGACGACTGAGGAAGGTCCGTGATGAAGTCCATAGACAAATGAGTCCATGGACGCTCCGGAAGTTTCAAGGGTAAGAGGGTCCCAGACGGACGGGTATGAGGGGTCTTAGAGCGAGCACAAACCCCACAGGACGCGACAAAAGTTAAAACATCTTTATTAACGTTAGGCCACCAAAACCGGCGAGAAAGGAGATCTAAAGTAGCCTTACTCCCTGGATGTCCTGCTAAAGCAGAATTATGATGTGCCTCAATAACCTTATGTCTCAACTGATTTGGGACAAACAGTCTCCCTGGAGGTCCTGCAGGGGCGTCCCCCTGAGCCTCTAACACCTCCTCCTCAAGCTCAGAACATACAGCCGACACTACCACCCCCTCCTGAAGGATGGGAATCGGGTCATCCATTTTCCCGGCCCCTGGGAAACTGCGAGACAAGGCATCCGCCTTAACATTCTTAGATCCAGGGCGATAAGTGACAACAAAATTAAACCTGGTAAAAAACAACGACCATCGAGCTTGTCTGGAATTCAGACGCTTAGCAGATTCCAAATACAGCAGGTTCTTGTGATCAGTAATGACGGTGACCGGGTGGACTGCCCCCTCCAAAAGTGACGCCATTCTTCAAAAGCCAACTTAATGGCCAAAAGTTCCCTATTACCGATATCATAATTCCTTTCGGCGGACGACAATTTTTTAGAAAAGAAAGCGCACGGATGCCATTTACCAGGGGACGGACCCTGGGACAATATTGTACCCACCCCTACGTCAGACGCGTCCACCTCCACAACGAACGGCTGTGATGCATCTGGTTGGATGAGAACGGGTGCCGAAGCAAAACATTTTTTCAAAGAGGAAAAAGCTTGGCAAGCTTTGTCCGACCATTTAGAAAAATCCGTCCCTTTTCTTGTCATGTCAGTGAGAAGGTTTGACAACAGATGAGAAATTACAAATAAATTTCCGGTAGTAGTTAGCAAACCCCAGAAAACGCTGCAGAGCCTTAAGATCCTCTGGCTGATCCCATTCAAGCACTGCTCTCACCTTTTCAGGGTCCATACGGAAACCGGAGGCTGACACCAAGAAACCCAAAAACTGAAGTTCCTGTACGGCGAATACACACTTTTCCAGTTTGGCGTATAGTTTATTGTCTCGCAAGATCTGCAACACCTGTCTCACATGCTCCTGGTGAGACACAAGATCTGGTGAGTAAATTAAAATGTCATCCAAATATACGACCACAAACAGCCCCACCAGATGACGAAAAATGTCATTAACAAAATGTTGGAATACTGCTGGTGCAGTAGTCAGACCAAAAGGCATGACAAGGTTCTCATAATGTCCCTCCGGCGTGTTAAACGCCGTTTTCCACTCATCCCCCTCTTTTATTCTAATCAGATTATACGCCCCCCTGAGATCCAATTTAGAGAACCATTTGGCGCCAACAATTTGATTGAAGAGATCAGGAATCAGAGGGAGTGGATACGGATCTCGAACAGTAATCCGATTAAGTTCGCGGAAATCCAAGCAAGGGCGTAGGCCTCCATCTTTTTTCTTCACAAAGAAGAACCCCGCGGCCACTGGGGAAGATGAAGGTCTAATATGCCCTTTGGCCAGACTTTCCGAAATATAATCTTTCATAGCCTGCCTCTCAGGACCAGAAAGGTTATATAACCTAGCTTTAGGTAACTTAGCATCAGGAAGTAAATTAATAGAGCAGTCATACACGCGATGAGGAGGCAACTCCTGACACCCCTCCTCAGAGAACACATCCCCAAAGTCCTCCAAAAAAGGAGGCAATGTACTAGGCACGACCGCACTGATGACTGTGTTCATGCAGTTACTTTTGCAAAACTCCCCCCATTGGCTTATATCTCTGGACTGCCAATTAATCACAGGGTTATGTTTAACCAACCAAGGAAGTCCCAACACAATAGGAGTAGGTAGACCCTCCAACACATAACAAGATAATAGTTCCCTATGTATTGCCCCTACCCGAAGGTCAATGTTATGAACCTCATGAACAAAGCTACCTTGGCCGAGAGGCCTGGCGTCAATGGAGAATATAGGGATCGGTTTGACCAATACACTCAGATGCATACCTTGAGCCTGAGCAAACTGAGCGTCAACCAGATTAGCCCCGGACCCACTATCAAGAAGAACAGAAAATCTCTCCACTCTCGTACCAACCACCACCTCCACTGGTACAAGGAACTGAGAAGAACTAGCGGACGAAATACATACTCCCAGGTTGTCGTCCACCACACAACCTGGGATTAACAGTTTTCCGGCGACTTTTTGCTCAACAAGGCACGGGATGGACATCCCCCAACAAAATGTCCCTCTTTCCCGCAGAAGAAACACCTTCTAGTCCTGCGGCGTACCGCCAATCCCCTCCTACGAAATGATGTCCCTCCCAACTGCATAGGCTCCTCCGAACAGACAAGGGGAACCTCAACATAAGGGACTTTAGTAGTAGGTGGAGTAACAACAGGGGGCGGAGTTACCTCGCACCTCTCCCGGAGCCGTCTATCAGTACGGATAGCTAGGGCCATAGCAGCCTCCAGTGATGGAGGAGAATCATACTGAGCCAAAATGTCCTTTAATTTGTCAGAAAGCCCATGACAAAACTGGCTCCTAAGAGCTGGGTCATTCCACTGAGTATCTGTGGCCCATCTACGGAACTCAGAAGCAAATTCCTCCGCCGGACGATCTCCCTGCTGTATCTTACGTAATTTTGTCTCAGCAAGAGAGACCCGATCTGGGTCATCATATACCAAACCCAGGGCAGTAAAAAATCGATCTACTGACTGTAGAGCCGGGGATCCCGGAGGAAGGGAGAAGGCCCAGGATTGAGGGTCCCCTTGTAGGAGCGAGATAACAATTCCCACTCTCTGCTCTTCACTCCCTGATGATCGAGGCCGAAGCCGAAAATACAATTTACATGCTTCCCTGAAGGTAAAAAATTTGTCTCGCCCACCAGTGAACCTGTCCGGGAGAGCTACTTTAGGTTCAAATCTGGTTTGCTCCGAGGGAGACAAAACTTTGGACTTAATGTCCGTCAGCTCCATGGATAATCCCTGCAACTGCAGAGTCAGCTGGGCTACTGGATCCATGGCAACTGGGAATAATTTTATTGGCCAGTGAAAATGTCACGCGGTCTTATGATGTGTGTACGATGTCAGTAAACTATTCTTAAAAGAACAACACTCTATACAACATATAGATTAGCAACATCAGCATGTAAATATAGAATAGATTTACCTGACACGATATCCGTTGAACTCAGGTTAATCTTGAGGACTTGATACAC
Organism: Oophaga sylvatica; assembly: GCA_033576555.1. Taxonomy (NCBI): domain Eukaryota; kingdom Metazoa; phylum Chordata; class Amphibia; order Anura; family Dendrobatidae; genus Oophaga; species Oophaga sylvatica. Next base: position 79,467,937 of record JARQOD010000006.1, read on the forward strand.
TGTCACAGGAAAGAGGAGGACCGGGGGTCTAACCTGACCCTAAACTGGGGTCCTAACTAAACCCTCACCTTGGAGGTACTGATAATGGTTCAGAGGTCCAAGTCTCCAGCCTAACCCTGTCTTCCTATCAGTCCCTGAACCCTGTAATCAGTCCTAAGAAGGATTCTGATTACCACCAAAGGGATATGGGCTGATCTCTGCTAAATACACAGATTAGACATATAAGACAGACTGAAGAAAACACAGACTTGCATACACACTCAAACACAGAAGGAACATAAATGATCTGGGATATTAAACTCTAAGCAAGGTGAGCTTAAAACAACTAAGGAGCTCTTTAACTAAAGTCTATACAGATACAATCCTATCTGTGGTCTGCATGAAGAATTTCACTGGCAACTCCCAACACAGACAACCAGAGATTTAAAGGAAACCAATCAACAAATAATTAATTGCAGCCGGGAGAAAACTGCACCCAGTCCCAGAACTGAGCACAGACAGAATTAACTCCCTAACTGCCAAACACAAAGAAACAGCAACTCAGCTGTGAGAAGTCAGAATGTGCAACCGCGACGATCTTCGTGGCGATGCACACATGACAACAGTACCTCCAGGTAGAGGGACTAGTCAGGACCCCAGTTCAGGGTCAGCATAGACCCCGGTCCACCTCTATCCAGAGACAGCGTGACACGTACACAGTATTGACCCACAATACATAGGATATTATGTCAGGTAAGACATTGCTGGCAGATACTATGTATACATGTTGATTTTCTCTATTATATGAAATTTAGAATGATGTCACATTAGATATAGGTTGCTATCTTTGAATATATCTGTTATACGTCGTGACAGCTGGACTACAGGTCGCAGAGGGGGCCCAACAGTGCTGATACGTAACCGGGGTCAGGAAGAACAGGAGTCTAGCAGGACGCTGCAGACATAGACTTAGTTCTGTCCACAAGAAGGCTCCACCACAATGTCGGCCGGGCGTAGCTGTTCTATTCAGAGTTAAACTTCGCTTCATGCAAGTAGGAACTCATACACATTGGAAGAAAGGAGGCCTTAAACCTACTCAGTGATTACCGTATGTGCATCCTCCACCCTGAGCAGCTTCCCCGGGACATACCTGCAAATACCACCAGTAAAGGTATGGAAAGAGACTGACTTGTGTGTGTCTGCCTTATTGCCTGCACCCTGCACCGCCATATAGACTTAACACCTTGCTGCCCAGTAACAACCCCTCTGAGGATTCATCCTGCAGCGCTGGTCACCCTGATCAGAGACCACAGGTGGCGTCACGAACAATTACTAAATCCCCTGTAAATATCCCCCTTTGAATGAGCGCCCAGGGCAACGGACCGAGCCACGCTACCCGTGACCTCTCCCCCATTGAAGTGAACGGGCTCGGTGCCGAGTACCCCATAAGCCCTGGTACCGTGTGCGACTCACTTGCATGATTTTGGACATATGATATACTCAGACATGTAATGGTCTCTTACCTGTAATCAATAAGTGAACTAGTATAGTAGCTTGCAGGAGAGTCATGTGCAATGTGTGCAGTAAGTGGAGGAGTACACCCAGCTAGGCAGAAGCAAGCAGGCTAGATCTTTCTGTAGTTCATGATATTTGATAAATTCAGTGGATCTTTACATTACCTATTTTAAGTTTTACCACCAATTAGTTAACTCAGTGTGTGGAAAAAAAATGATGCCAATATATTTTGGTGTATTTTTTTTAGTATAGCATTGTACCTTGGTAACATTATATAAGCTTGCGCAATTCTAGTGTGGGCATTCCCCCTTGTCAATAAAGCATAGAAAACACATAATAAATAGCAAATTGCAGCAGAGATTAGGTGCATAAGTTTAGTAAATCTTGATCAATTTTTATGGACGGAAACAGGAACCACCATGATGTAGTATAAGTTGTAGAATAAGGCATCAAGTACAGATTCCTATTGGCTAATTGAATGATGCTGCCCAATGTTTCTGCTTTCACTCCACATTTTCTACCTCTACTTAACAATCCCTCCCGAACCCCATTAAAAAATTAACATTTTCATTTGATACTATTTAACAATGCCGCCTTAAAGTCGGCCTGCGCTGGCTATTGGATGCGTAGTGGCAAATATGGGGCTGATCCTGAGCAAAAAAACTACATATTTACAGTGGGGAAATAAGTATTTGATTCCTTGCTGATTTTGTAAGTTTGACCACTGACAAGGATATGAACAATCTATAATTTTAAAGGTAGGTTAATTTTATCATTTAGAGATAGAATATCAAAAATAAAATCCAGAAAATCACATTGTATAAATTATATAAATTTATTTGCATTTTGCAGTGAGAAATAGGTATTTGATCCCCTACCAACCATGAAGAGTTCTGGCTCCTACAGACCAGTTAGCTCCAAATCAACTCGTGCATTAAAGACAGCTGCGTAACATATACACGTGGTCAAAATTGTTGGTACCCCTCGTTTAATGACAGAAAAACTTACAACTGTCACAGAAATAACTTGAATTTGACAAAAGTAATAATAAATCAAAAATCTATGAAAATTAACAAATGAAAGTCAGACATTGTTTTTGAACCATGCTTCCACAGAATTTAAAAAAAAATAAAACTCATCAAATAGGCCTGGACAGAAATTATGGTACCCTTAACGTAATATTTTGTTGCACAACCTTTTGAGGCAATCACTGCAATCAAACGATTCCTGTAACTGTCAATGAGACTTCTACACCTCTCGACAGGTATTTTGGCCCACTCCTCAAGAGCAAACTGCTCCAGTTGTCTCGTGTTTGAAGGTTGCCTTTTCCAGACGGCATTTTTCAGCTCTTTCCAAAGATGCTCAATAGGATATAGGTCAGGGCTCACAGTAGGCCACTTCAGAATAGTCCAATGTTTTCCTCTTAGCCATGTGTGGGTGTTTTTGGTGTGTTTTTGGTCATTATCCTGTTGCAAGACCCATGACCTGCGACTGAGACCAAGCTTTCTGACACTGGTGATAGGGTATTCAGAGACCCTATTTGCTTACACAGTGGCACATAGTCCTGAGGTCAGCATGACAAACCCTGTCGCCACTCATAATCTCTCTAATGACATGAAACCGCTTTGATTGAGGTAGCTAATTATAGGGAGTCATGAAACTAATCGATAGAACAATAAAATTAATTAGATAGAACTGTTAATGGCAATAATTAAGGTCTATTTAATAGAACACCTGATTACTTCTAAGAGGCCGTGGAAAATTCCTTTATAGATAGCAAATGGACAAGCTGACATATGCATAACAAGATATTTTACTGTAATAAATGATTTACTAATAAGTTCTGGAATGCACGCAACATAAAGATGATCTAATATGTACGCCCCCTCCAGCAGGGTATATAAGCTGGAACAGGGAGCAATTAAAGACATGCCAAGTGATTTGAATACAGACACTTGTCTTCTGTTTTCATTCCTTGCATCACCTCGATCGATCGAAGCTCACTTAATCTGGAAACGATCTGATATACTGATGGTCTGATTGAGACACAAACCTATCAATTTGGCATTCCTGGGTGGGTTATGCATGCTTCAGAAGAGGGACAGATGTGAATCGTGTGTTTTATGGTAGATGGTTGCTGAATACGATATATCCAGAGCCAAAACCTCGGCGTTTGAGATTTTCAAAACGGGGTGATAAGTGGTGGACATTCTGGTTTGTGAATATCCATGCCCATATATCTAATTCCCATTTGAACCATACCCCGACAGACTTGAAAAATAACCCATTGTATTTAAGTCAAAGTCGAGACGGACAATGTGTTAGAAATAGAGCTAATTAGGTTAAGTGTGTACATCTGTTAACTTGTATGAATCCGTGGAAGACAATCCTGATCATTTAGAAACATTAGTTTACATTGTATTTAGTAGTTAAAGTCATTTTTGCAATCATAAATATCTTTTAAATGTCTTGCCTTTACTGTAAGTTTGGTCTAATGTTAGCCATATCCGCTGAGGGGTGGAAAATTGTAAAAATTGTCTCTGAGGGTTATAATCAAGAGGATACTGGGTTTGGACCTCTGTCAGAAAGATTTCCAGAGTGTAACGTGTTCCGCCTGAATGTTCATAGGTCACCCACTGATCAATGGACCCATGGAATACTGTTGAGTTATGTAGAAGAGCAAAATCTCTGGCATCCTAAAGGTACTGTCACACTAGGCGAGATCTCTAGTGATATCGCTTAAATGACACCGATTTTATGACGCAGCAGCGACATCGTCAGCGATGTTGCTGTGTGTGACATGTAGCAGCGATGTGGCCCCTGCTTTGATGTCGCTGATCGTGCACAAACGTTCTGGACCGTTTTTTGATCGTTGGCGTCCCGCTGGTGAGCCTGAATCGCTGAGTTTGACACCCTTTATGAACAACGAGCGACCTCGTTGGCGACTCATATGTTAGCGGCGCAGGCGGGACTAGGTTTTAACGCCCCTCAGCTCCGATTGGTGGCCACAACATCTAGTCCTTTGTGCGTTGTTGCGAGGATACTATCGTGTGTGGGGGTTTTGTGATCCTGTCAATGTCGCTACAGCGCTTCATCTTTGCCATTTATGCAAGACATTTTTGGAATCCTGAAAAAAATGAATCCGAGGCAAACGCAATAGCGGCACAGACTGGATCGCAGTAGCTGCAAAGCAGAAGGCTAGCAGGACGCAGTATGGAACGATGCTGAAAATTTGTATGAACCACTTGCGCTCAAGAACAATGGAAGGGAGCGCTAATACTTCGTCTTTTATGACGCGGACGTCCAATCACAAAGCGAGAGCTGTGACATATGACATACAGTGACCACCAATCTGTGCTGAGGGGCGTGGAAAAGGTTGCGCTCAATCACACCTATCGAGGTCGGGATCTTTAACAATACATGCTGTTTGACGAGTCCCAACGACCGCCGAGGTAGTTATACAGATCGCTGATCGCTGATGTGTTGTTTATGAGATCTTCCTGTTTGGAAGCTACTAGCGACCTTATAGCGATGTACAAACGATCTCTGCCAGGTTGCGTCGTTGTAATGATCGCTGGTGCAATCGCTTAGTGTGACAGTACCTTAAAGACACACCTTTCAGGTGCCCCCTGAACAGGGGGAAGCCAGAAGATTATACTCATTCAGCAAAGCTGCTTGTTCTGCTAAGTGGATTCACACTGTGATGTATCAGGTGACAGTGTAAACTATACTGTGTTTATAAGGGCCCCGTCTCACATAGCGACACACCAGCGATCCCGACAACGATCAGGATCGCTGGTGTGTCGCTACATGATCGCTGCTGAGCTGCCAAACAGGCAGCTCAGTCAGCGATCAGGACAGCGACACTGCGGGTAACGTCGCCTAGTTACCCGCAGTGTACGTTGGATACCAGCCCACTGATGCAGGGAGCTGGTAACCAAGGTACACTTCGGGTTTCCAGGCACTACGCTGTGCCTGGAAACCCGATGTGTACCTTGGTTACCAGCTCCCCTGCAGCAGCGCGCTGGTATCCAACGTACACATCGGGTTTCCAGGCACAGCCCCGTGCCTGGAAACCCGAAGTGTACCTTAGTTACCAGCTGATCGCTGGTCTCCTACCTGCCACACGCAGGTACGTGTCAGACATAGCGAAATCGCTGCTGAGATCGCTGTTTAGCTCTCGCTAGCGATCTCGCTATGTGAGCCGGGGCCTTAAGAAGGAAATGTTAAGTTGATTTGAGAATGTATACCGCAAGTTTATAAGAGGGACAGACGTATGATTTCAAAGTAAGAATAGTCAGAATGATGTCTGTGAAGGTAACTGTAAAGTAATAAGATAAGGAAAAGAATGTTGCTAGTTTTGTTTGTACGACAGGGAATTCTGAGCAGAAAACATTGCAAATGAATACTGGCACTATGCAAAATTGTCCGTGAAAGGTTGGCACTTTGCCAAGGGTCGAAAATTTTGCATATAGATTCAATGTCATAATTGTACCTTACCCTTTAAACAAAATTGTCTGTACTCATTTAGTTAGGAAGTTATTGCAGGTTTAACATTTTGGCTTCGTGCCAAGAAGTTTTTTCTTTTCTCTTTCTCTGTTATCTTAATCAGTTTTAATCAGTGTACTTTGCACCAGCTACTCTAATAATTCAGTGGATTCAAAAAGGGGGAAGGGAGAAGAGAGATAGAAAAAGAAAAATCAATTTTTTTGTAAATCAATGTTTTCTTTCTAAAATTTGAAAATCTGTATAGCCCTTATGGCTCGTGAAATAAGTTTCTCACACTTTTCGTGTCATTCTCACTAATCCAGATGTTGAGCTTTTTGTAGTTGGTTCAAGAAGCATCGGTAAGGATGGACGATTCAATACTGGGTTTGCAGTGGTCATACAGCATGTGGTAGTAAAAGCAGGACCACTTCCTCCTCATATGTCCACAAAAGAGGTGGAGTTGACGGCACTCATTGAAGCGCTTAAAGGGGCGCAAGGTAAGAAATACACAGTATACACAAGGTCCAGATTTTGTTTTGAAGTAGCCCATGACTACGGCCCAATATGGAGGGCAAGGAACTTTCTTACATCAGCAGGCACTCCTGTCAAGTATGGACACCTCATTAAACAGTTCATGGAAGCCTTGCTACTCCCAAGGGAGGTCTCAATAGTGCAGGTAAGGGCACACACAGACCAGCAAAGCCAGAGCTATGGTGAAAGCAGACCATGTGGCTAAGGAAGCAGTGAAGAAAAAAAGACAAAATGAGTCCTCTGAGGCACCTCCACTGGTCATGTTACCATCAAGTGTAACCAGTTAGACTTAAGTATCTTGCAGACTCTGACTCGGCAAGTTACCGGGGAAGAGAGAGAGTTCTGGTTGAAAGCTGGAGCACGGGACCATGAAGGTTTGTGGATGGTGGGGCGGCGAATATGCCTGCCAAGATCCTTTTATTTTACAGTGGCTCTAAAGGCTCATGGTCAAACGCACATGTCCGAGGATGACATGACAGCTCTGATTGACACACAATGGTTCGCTCCTGGTTTCACAATCTTTTCTACTAGCAATGACTGCAGACTGATTTCATACAACTACCCTCAGGTTGGAATGTATGCGTGTGCTCGTGTGTGTTGATCTCTTCCCAGGTTGGTCAGAAGCCTTCCGGATGCCAAGAGCCACTACAGCTGAGTGACTCTTTTCTACTGTAGAGGTAATACAGAGTGTTTTGCACATGCTGGGAGTCACATAGGCAACACAGCAGTGAGGGAGGGGGGGTTTGGGTCAACATCAAGGTTGGGCCTGTAGCTCCCCACAAGACACCGCACCTCCAGTGCAACAGCCTTGCCAGCTGTGTTCAGAGCCTCCAAAAAGGGAACTCGCACCTGTGCATAAACAAGTTTTTGATTCTGTTTCCAGGAGACTGAGGGTCCTTTACAAGCTCTCCTCACTACAGCCACTTCCGTGAAGTTTTGGGAAAGTCTATCTGGAGCCATGCAAACTACTACAAGGTCCTGGAGTGGTAGAATGACCTTCCTGCTTCTGATGATGCTGACAGACCTATCACAGGATGGACAGATGGCTGAGATAACCCAAAATGGAACAGAAACAACCATGTGGTTTGATACAGTATGTCCAAGAACTCTGCTACCTTTAGATTTGAATTATGCCACATAGTGAAATGCCAATGGGAAAAGTTTGGTAGAAAAAGCAGTGATCCTAAATATAAATTCCTCACAGGGATCGATGAAGCTGCAGTATTTATTTGTGTAACCAGACCTGGGAATGAAAATTGTCACTCTTGGTCAGAATCAGCCTGGAATACTGGGGCATCATGGAGGCATGAGCCAAAAGAAGCCATGACTCGTGTTAGTTCATCAGGAAGGATGAGAGTTGTTATAGATTCTCCAAGATGGGATTGCGATCCCAACACTGTAGTCTGTGGATCATCTTTTAACCTTCTCATCATAGCCATAGAAGAGCCCTCTCCTGGGGACGATGGACTTTATGTACTAGGGTTATATGTTCCGCAGAGAGAAATACAGCAGGAAACATTTTGGTTGAAGGCTATTCCTCGACAGGACAGTGAAGCTGTGAGTAAAGCAGTGGAAAAATCAAGGTCCTAAGTCTCTGAGGAGATGAGCTACGAGGAGAAGTTAGCGATAGAAACAGGTTACACAGAAAAGAATGAGTGGCTTATGTGGATGAAATATACAGCAGAGCAGAATAATAGGCGACAGTTTCAAAATCTTAATGATTTAGAGATGATCTGCAAAGAGGCATGGACCAAAATTCCTCCTGACATGTGCGCAAACCTCATCATCAACTACAAAAACATCTGACTGCTGTGCTTGCCAACAAGGGTTTGACCACCAAGTATTAAGCCTTGTTTGCCAGAGGAATCAAATACTTATTTCTGACTGCAAAATGCAAATAAATTTATACAATTTATACAATGTGATTTTCTGGATTTTATTTTGATATTCTATCTCTCAATGTTAAAATTAACCTACCCTTAAAATTAGACTGTTCATGTCTGTGTCAGTGGGCAAACTTACAAAACCAGCAAGGGATCAAATACTTATTTTCCCCTACTGTGTATGTACCTTACTAACACTACAGTTTCCTGCCTGGTGACCACAAATCGCCTTAGTAATATACAAGTGCTTCTCAATAAATTAGAATACCAGCAAAAAGTTAATCTATTTCAGTTCTTCAATACAAAAAGTGAATCTCATATATTATATAGAGTCATTAGAAACAGAGTGATCTATTTCAAGTGTTTATTTCTGTTAATTTTGATGATTATGGCTTACAGCCAATGAAAACCCAAAAGTCATTATCTCAGTAAATTAGAATAATTTACAAAAAACACCTGCAAAGGCTTCCTAAGTGTTTAAAAAAGTCCCTTAGTCTGTTACAGTAGGCTCCACAATCATGGGGAAGACTTCTGACTTGACAGATGTCCAGAAGGCAGTCATTGACACACTCCACAAGGAGAGTAAATCACAAAAGGTCATTGCTAAAAAAGCTGGCTGTTCATAGAGTGCTGTATCCAAGCATATTAATGGAAAGTTGAGTGGAAGGAAAAATTGTGGTAGAAAAAGATGCACAAGCAACTGGGATAACTGCAGCATTGAAGGGATTGTTAAGAAAAGGCCATTCAAAAATTTGGGAGAGATTCACAAGGAGTGGACTACTCCTGGAGTCATTGCTTCATGAGCCATTACATACAGATGTATCCAGGGCTACAAAGTGTCACATTCCTTGTGTAAAGCCCACTCATGACCAATAGACAACGACAGAAGCATCTTACCTGAGCCAAGAAGAAAAAGAACTGGACTGATGCTCAGTGGTCCAAGGTGTTGTTTTCGGATAAAAGTAAATTTTGCATTTAATTTAGAAATCAAGGTCCCAGAGTCTGAAGGAAGAGTGGAGAGGCCACAATCCAAGCTGCTTGAGGTCTACTGTGAAGTTTCCACAATCGGTGATGGATTGGGGAGCCATGTCATCTGCTGGTGTAGGTCCACTGTGTTATATCAAGATCAAAGTCAGCGCAGCCGACTACCAGGAAATTTTAGAGGACTTCATGCTTCCCTCTACTGACAAGCTTCTCAGTCTCCAGCAGAACTTGGCACCTGTCCACACTGCCAAAAGTACCAATACCTGGTTTAAAAACAACAGTATCACTGTGCTTGATTGGCCAGCAAACTAGCCTGACATTAATCCCATAGAAAATCTATGGGGTATTGTCAAGAGAAAGATGAGAGACACCAGACCCAACAATGCAGACAAGCTGAAGGCTGCTATCAAAGCAACCTGGGCTTTCATAGCCGCATTGATGCAGTAATTGATGCAAAAGGAGCCCTGACCAAGTACTGAGTGCATTTACTGAACATACATTTCAGTAGGCCAACATTTTGGATTTTAACCCCTTCCCGACCCATGACGCCTACGTTGGCGTCATGAAAACCAGTGCCATGCCGACCCATGACGCCAACGTAGGCGTCATGCTATAAATCATGTTCCTGCGGGCCGGGTGACCGGGGTCACTGAAAGGTCACCCGACTCGCAGGCACAGGACCCTTAGTGCATCACCACAGGGGGGTTGGCTTAACCCCCCCGTGGCCACAATCGCTCTGATTGGCTGTTAAAAGTGAAACAGCCAATCAGAGCGATTTGTAATATTTCACCAATGAAATTGGTGAAATATTACAATCCAGCCATGGCCGATGCTGCAATAGCATCGGCCATGGCTGGAGACCGCGATCTGACCCCCCCACATCGAGTCACGGCGGCGATCGGCCGCCGCCACCGAAACATGGCAGCGATCGGTCACCGCCGTCACTATCTGCTCCCCTGCTCCTGGGATCCGCTGCCCCCACCTTTCGATCCCCCCTAACCTTCCGACCCCCCCTACTCACCTCTCCCGGTCCACCGATGTCCCTAGATCCGTCCCGGCGGCTGCCCGGGATTCTTCATGGGCGCCACCATCTTGGAAAATGGCAGGCGCATGTGCAGTGCGCCCGCCGGCCGGCGCATGCGCAGTGCGCCCTCCAGTGTCCAAAAATTTATTTTGATCACTGTGATAAACTGTTACAGTGATCAAAATAAAAAAAAAGTAAATGAACCCCCCTTGTCATAGGTAGGGACAAATAATAAAATAAATAATTTTTTTTTTTCCCTATTAGGCCCTGTGCACACGATGCGGATTTTGCTGCTGATCCGCAGCGGATTTTGCTGCTGATCCGCAGCGGATTTTGCTGCTGATCCGCAGCGGATATTGCTGCTGATCCGCAGCGGATATTGCTGCTGATCCGCAGCGGATTTTGCTGCTGATCCGCAGCGGATATTGCTGCTGATCCGCAGCGGATTTTGCTGCTGATCCGCAGCGGATTTTGCTGGGGATCCGCAGCGTATTTGGCACTGCGGATCCACAGCAGATCCAGAAACCATGTACAGTACAATTCAAATAAATGGTTAAAAAAAACGCTGTGCACATGCGGATTTGCTGCGGTTTTAAATCCGCAGCATGTTAATTCTTTGTGCGGATTCCGCAGCGGTTTTACACCTATTCCATTATAGGTGTAAAACCGCAGGGAAAAACAGCAGCAAATCCGTGCTAAATTCGCAGGTAAAATGCAGGTCATTTTACCTGCGGATTTAAGAAAAATCCGCAAGTGAATCCGCAACGTGTGCACGGGGCCTCAGGGTTAGGGTTAGGCTGGGTTCATATTGCATTACGGCAGTCCGTTAGATGGACTGCGTTTCACCGCAGTATAACGCGGTGTAACGCAGTCCGTTAATGCTGCCATTCACCCCATTTGTGTGCGCATCGCAACACATGCCGTAAAGCGGCATGTGTTCGCGACGTCCCGTCATTCAGTGACGGAGCCTCGGACACGGGCTGCAGCGTCTGGGCTCCGTCACCGCTAGCACAGATAAATCATCTGCTAATTCATCTGCGCTAGCGGGTATAGCATAACGCGATCGCGTTATGCTATACCGTTACCAGCCGGTCAACGCTACGTGTTGAACGGGCTGGTAAAATGCAATATGAACCCAGTCTTAGGGTTAGAACTAGGGTTAGGGTTAGCATTAGGGTTAGAATTAGGGTTAGGGTTAGAATTTGGGTTAGGGTTGGAATTTTGGTTAGGGTTGGAATTTGGGTTAGGGTTGGAATTTGGGTTAAGGTTGAAATTTGGGTTAGGGTTGGAATTAGGGTTAGGGTTGGGATTAGGGTTAGGTTTGTGGTTAGGGTTAGAGTTAGGATAAGTGTTAGGGGTGTTTTGGGGTTAGGGCTGGGATTAGGGTTAGGCTTGTGGTTAGGTTTATGGTTAGAGTTGGGATTAGAGTTAGGGGTGTGTTGGGGTTAGGGTTATGGTTAGGGTTTGTATTAGGGTTAGGGGTGTGTAGGGGTTAGGGTTGGGGGTGTGTTGGGGTTAGGGTTGGAGTTAGAATTAAGGGGTTTCCACTATTTAGGCACATCAGGGGGTCTCCATACGCGACATGGCGCCACCATTGATTCCTGCAAATTCAAAAAGTCAAACAGTGCTCCCTTTATTCCAAGCCCCGACGTATGCCCAAACAGTGGTTTACCCCCACATATGGAGTATCAGCGTACTCGGGAAAAATTGCACAACAACTTTGGGGGTCTAATTTCTCCTGTTAACATTGGGAAAAAAATTGGGGACTAAAAAAATATTTTTGTGAAAAAAAATTATTTTAGATTTTCACGGCTCTGCGTTATAAACTTCTGTGAAGGACTTGGAGATTAAAAGTGCTTACCACACATCTAGAGGAGTTCCTTGGGGGATCTAGTTTCCAAAATGGGGTCACTTGTGGGGAGTTTCTACTGTTTAGGCACATCAGGGGCTCTGCAAACGTAACATGATGCCCGCAGACCATTCCATCAAGTGGGCATTTCAAAACGTCACTACTTCCCATCCGAGCCCCGACGTGTGCCCATACAGTAGTTTTCTCCCACATATGGGATATCAGCATACTCAGGACAAATTGGACAACAACTTTTGGGGTCTAATTTCTCATGTTACCCTTGGGAAAATAAAAAAATTGGGGACTAAAAGATCCTGATTGTGGAAAAAATATGATTTTTTTATTTTCATGCCCGGGCGTTATAAACTTCTGTGTAGCCCTTGGGGGTTCAAAGTGCTCACCACATGTTAGGGTCTGCGGAACGCACCAAATATATGATGTAGAGAGGTGCGTTCGCAGCCCGGGGTCCACCGTGCAGGCGGAACCTGCTGCTAGTAAAATGGCGCAAGAAGCGAACTCTGTTATCCCGCAGAGTCGCCAAAATAAACGCCGTAACGCGCTGTGGCAATATGTGGCAATATGTGCAAACTCTGATATTCCAAGAGCCGCTAGAAGGAGTGCCGCAGCGCTATATGGCGATGTGTGCAAACTCACCACCACTGAGTGGCAAAATAAACACGCTAGGGCGCTGTCTAGCGTTGAAAGCGAACCCTGTTACGTCACAGAGCCGCTGAGACAAACTTCTGTGTTCTGTCAGGCACCCAGGTACACAGTTGACTGCTAAGCAAACATAGAACGTGATCATGCGCTAATGTCCTCGCGGGAGTAACCAGCAATCTATGGCGTCTGAACGCCAGGCCCTGAATACGGCAATCAAACTCCTCACCGGTTATGCCGGTAATCTAGGGCATCTAGGACACTGACCCTGACCAGCTAGCATACCAAACTCCTCACCGATTAAGTCGGTATTCTAGGGGCTTATTTCAGCCAGGCCCTAACCACACACATGCATGACCACACTGGCGCAAAGCATATGACAATTGATATTAGCGCATGGCGGCCCAGCCATGCCACCCTTTTATAGTAACAGCTACAGGACCTGCCAGAAACAAGGACCAATGAAACTGTTCCAGAACACCAGTAGTCACAGGACCTTCCTGGTGGACCAATAGGAGCTGCTGCAGTACCTGAGCATGTGACCCCTGATCTCCAATGAGAGATCTCACCCTGGGCATGCTCAGAAGGGGAAAACAAGGACTTTGTCCTAAAGACGTCTGCTCGCCGCTAACCAGTACTGGCCACAATAGCAGAGCCTGGAGAGGCAGCAGTAACCCTCTGCACACTGTTAGACTGGGCGAGACGCTGGGACCGACGTCTAAGCTGAGCAGGCTCCACTGCGGCCGGATATGAATGGGGGACCGCAGCGGGACTGGTTTGAGACTCCCCTTGTGCAGCAGCGGGAACTCGAACCCTAACACCACACATCTAGATAAGTTCTTTGTGGGGTCTAGTTTCCAAAATGGGGTCACTTGTGGGGAGTTTCTACTGTTTAGGCACATCAGGGGCTCTGCAAATGTAACATGACGCCAGCAGACCATTCCATCAAAGTCGGCATTTCAAAACGTTACTACTTCCCGCCCGAACAGTGGTTCCCCCCCACATATAGGGTACCAGTGTACTCAGGACAAACTGTACAACAACTTTTGTGGTCCAATTTCTCCTGTTACCCTTGTGAAAGTAAAAAATTGCGGGTTAAAAAAATCAGTTTTTGAGGAAAAAAATGATTTTTTATTTTCACTGCTCTGCATTATAAACTTCTGTGAAGCACGTGGGGGTTCAAGGTGCTCACCACACATCTGGATAAGTTCCTTTGGGGGTCTAGTTTACAAAATGGGGTCACTTGTGGGGGGTTTCTACTGTTTAGGCACATCAGGGGCTCTGCAAACGTAACAAGATGCCCGCAGACCATTCCATCAAGTCGGCATTTCAAAGCGTCACTACATCCCTTCCGAGCCCTGACGTGTGCCCAAACAGTGGTTCCCCCCCACATATGGGGTATTAGCGTACTCAGGACAAACTGAAAAACAACTTTTGGGGTCCAATTTCTCCTGTAACCATTGTGAAAATAAAAAATAGTGGGCTAAAAAATCATTTTTTGAGAAAAAAAATGATTTTTTATTTTCACGACTCTGCGTTATAAACTTCTGTGAAGCACCTGGGGTTCAAAGTGCTCACTATGCATCTAGATAAGTTCCTTAGGGGGTCCAGTTTCCAAAATGGGGTCACTTGTGGGGGAGCTCCAATGTTTAGGCACACAGGGACTCTCCAAATGCGACATGGCAACTGCTAAATATTCCAGCATATTTTCCATTCAAAAAGTCAAATGGCACTCCTTCCCTTCTGAGCCCTGCCGTGCGCCCAAACAGTGGTTTATGACCACATATGAGGTATCTGTGTACTCAGAAGAAATTGCCCAACAAATTTTAGGATCCAATTTATACTGTTGCCCATGTGAAAATGAAAAAAACTGAGGCTAAAAGAAAATTTTTGTGAAAAAAAAGTACTTTCTTTTTTTTACGGATCAATTTGTGAAGCACCTGGGGGTTTAAAGTACTCACTATGCATCTAGATAAGTTCCTTAGGGGGTCTAGTTTCCAAAATGGGGTCACTTGTGGGGGAGCTCCAATGTTTAGGCACACAGGGACTCTCCAAATGCGACATGGCAACCGCTAAATATTCCAGCATATTTTCCATCCAAAAAGTCAAATGGCGCTCCTTCCCTTCTGAGCCCTGCCGTGCGGTGCGCCCAAACAGTGGTTTATGACCACATATGAGGTATCTGTGTACTCAGGAGAAATTGCCCAACAAATTTTAGGATCCAATTTATACTGTTGCCCATGTGAAAATGAAAAAAACTGAGGCTAAAAGAAAATTTTTGTGAAAAAAAAGTACTTTCTTTTTTTTTACGGATCAATTTGTGAAGCACCTGGGGTTTAAAGTGCTCACTATGCATCTAGATAGGTTTACTTAGGGGGTCTAGTTTCCAAAATGGGGTCACTTGTGGGGGAGCTCCAATGTTTAGGCACACAGGGACTCTCCAAATGCGACATGGCAACTGCTAAATATTCCAGCATATTTTCCATTCAAAAAGTCAAATGGCGCTCCTTCCCTTCTGAGCCCTGCCGTGCGCCCAAACAGTGGTTTATGACCACATATGAGGTATCTGTGTACTGTGTACTGAGTCAGGAGAAATTGCCCAACAAATTTTAGGATCCAATTTATACTGTTGCCCATGAGAAAATGAAAAAACTGAGTCTAAAAGAACATTTTTGTGAAAAAAAAGTACTTTCTTTTTTTTACGGATCAATTTGTGAAGCACCTGGGGGTTCAAAGTGCTCACTATGCATCTAGATACGTTCCTTAGGGGGTCTAGTTTCCAAAATGGGGTCTCTTGTGGGGGAGCTCCAATGTTTAGGCACACAGGGACTCTCCAAATGCGACATGGCAAACTGCTAAATATTCCAGCATATTTTCCATTCAAAAAGTCAAATGGCGCTCCTTCCCTTCTGAGCCCTGCCGTGCGCCCATACAGTGGTTTATGACCACATATGAGGTATCTGTGTACTCAGGAGAAATTGCCCAACAAATTTTAGGATCCATTTTATCCTGTTGCCCATGTAAAAATGAAAAAATTGATGCTAAAAGAAAATTTTTGTTGGAAAAATTAAAATGTCAATTTTTTCCTTCCACGTTGCTTTAGTTCCTGTGAAGCACCTGAAGGGTTAATAATCTTCTTGAATGTAGTTTTGAGTAGCTTGAGGGTGAAGTTTTTATAAAGGTGTCACTTTTGGGTATTTTCTGCCACATAGACCCCTCAAAGTGACTTCAAATGTGAGGTGGTCCCTTAAAAAAATGGTTTTGTAAATTTTGCTGTAAAAATGAGAAATCGCTGGTCAACTTTTAACCCTTATAACTTCCTAACAAAAAAAATGTTGTTCCCAAAATTGTGCTGATGTAAAGTAGACATGTGGGAAATGTTATTTATTAACTATTTTGTGTCACATAACTCTCTGGTTTAACAGAATAAAAATTAAAAATTTGAAAATTACAAAATTTTCTAATTTTTTGCCAAATTTCCATTTTTTTCACAAATAAACGCAAAAATTATCGACCTAAATTTACCACTAACATGAAGCCCAATATGTCACGAAAAAACGATCTCAGAATCGCTAGGATCCGTTGAAGCGTTCCTGAGTTATTACCTCATAAAGGGACACTGGTCAGAATTGCAAAAAATTGCAAGGTCTTTAAGGTCAAAATAGGCTGGGTCATGAAGGGGTTAAAATCATTTTTCAAGCTGGTGTTATAAAGTATTCTAATTTACTGAGATAATGACTTTTGCGTTTTCATTGGCTGCAAGCCATAATCGTCAACTTTAACAGAAATAAATACTTGAAATAGATCACTCTATATGTGTAATGACTCTATATAATATATGAGATTCACTTTTTGTATTGAAGAACTGAAATAAATTAACTTTTTGATGATATTCTAATTTAGTGAAAAGCACTTTTAAGTGTCTGCAAAGTACTGAATGTGTTTTACGTGGTTGTTTGTATGTCCTGGTGGTCCAGTAGTACTTTGATTTCGTAATCTTATATCACCCATTGCTTTAGATAATTCCCTGAGGTCTAGTAGTGTTGCAATCCCTAGCGGTCTTGTGAATTTGTAATCCTATATAGCCCAGTGAGTTATATAATCCCTGGTGGTCTAGTAATGTTGCAGTCCCTAGCAGTTTTGTGATTTTACAATCCTATATAGCCCAGTAATGTATATACTCCTTGGTGGTCTAGTAGTGTTGCAATCGCTAGTGGTTTTGTGATTTTGTAATCCTGTATGGCCCAGTGATTTATATAATCCTTGGTGGTCCAGTAACCATTTCTCTCGTAGACACATGAACTGTCTCTTGTCATCTGCAAAAGCAACCCCGCACCTGCCGGAACACATAGCAACTTACGTTTTAGCAACTCTTTTATAAAAATAAATGTTGTACTTAAAATTATAAAGGACATGTTTCCTTTCTAACCAGCGTATGATGCACTTGCCATTCTTCTGCTGTAAAGAAAAAGTCACTAAGTGTTATTAAAACACAAATCCCTAGAAGCATCTGAGCACTTTACAATCAGACATCTGATTGTATGCAATCAACAATCAAAGAATACAGCAAGGCACAGCACCAATCAACTAGTCGTAAGAGACGAAAAAGCTCTCAAGAAAAACTGGCAAGTTTTATTCAGATCAAGTTTTTGAAAAGACATATCAAAGCAGGAGTGAGATTTATAACATTACAGATATTTTATGTTTCTTTTATACTAGCACACTAAAAAGACAATTACACTTTTAAAGTGTCTTCTTCAGAAAAAATAGGGTTAGTCTTTCAGTATTTCTAGTTAGCACAATTCAGCTGTACATATTTCTGTTATTCCACGTTTCAAAACATATTATACAATAAAAATAAAACCTTGCAGCTATTACAAAAGGCAGCTTATTCTGGAGAAGAAAAAAATCAGACACTTAACAGAAATAATTTCCATTCCTTTCTGTACACTAAGGAATATCTGCAGTTTTGATGTAGAGCATTGATTTTATATAACTCATATGTTTTAATATTTCCAATTCTCTCTGTGTTTTTCCAGTTGTGTAGTTAAAAAGTTTGCTTGCAGGATGTCTTTTACAAACTTTCTGCACATGAATTCTGAAATTATAGTGGGGTCCCTTGCTAAGATCTTTCATCTATTACCCACATAAGGGCTCTTTCACACGTCAGTGTGTCCAGTATGTGTGGTGACAGTTTTCACACATAACGGTGACACTTACACGCATAGACCCAATTCAAGTGGATCCCTGTGTCCCTGGACAACATACACTGACATGTCCATTTTTCAACAGCAGCATGGGCTGCAAAACGTCCCGCACACGTGCCAAGATCTGCGGTGAACTCACTGACTTTTTCTCACAGTGCTGAGGTCACCGCAGTTCAGCCCGGCTGGGAATGCAGCCTCAGTGACCGGTGGTAACCTTGATGATGTCACTGCTGCTTACTGATGCTGCGCTTGCAGCAACTCATTCACCAGTGGTTCTGAGCCTGGACGGTCGCATCTAGGCACCATTCAGGTTGAAAACTGTTTATCCCCAGACATGGATTATGGCATGGGACAGAACGTTGGACAGGTGAGGGATAAGGTTGTTTTTAATTTTTGCTTTATTACAGGAGACAAGAGCTTCAATGGAATGGGCTTTAGCTGAGTATAACTGTGTTTGTTATTTTTAAATATAAATGGAAAAGTGTGTTTTCTTTTATTTCTAATAAAGGACTTTATACTTGCTGTGTCTTTATTTACAATACAACTATAGAATAAGTAATGAATAGGTGTTTTTAATTTATTTATTTATAGCCCAGGCGGCGGCTGATGAATATTTCCATCAGCTACCGCCTGCTCTTGCTGTTAGCAGTTGATTACAACTCTCAACATTGTCCCCTGCTAGCGCTGATCGCAGCACAGGCAGGGCGGAATAATGAGAACTGTGTTCAGCACCCAGCGCCGGGAAACAACACGAACACTACCGCTGCTTCCCAGGTGCCGGTAAGTGTGGTACTGATGTGGCATACGATTGCCATATGTGTGCCACAAGTATTACACACACATACACACAAACACACAGACTCTATTATCTCTGGGACTAGTTAGTACAATACCGTAAATATCAGGACGTGGGAAGAGCCCTAACAGACTAGCTTCAAATAGCATTTCTTGCTATGATGGCACCTGCTCTCCTGGGCTCGCATGATGTTCTTATGCCACATGAGCCCTGCAGCCAATCAACAGCTGCTTCACTCTCACTTCCTTTAAACAAAATTGACACCTGGAAAAAGTGAGAGCTGCTAACTTTCTGATTTCCTCCACGTGGCATTTTCATCAGAAGGAAGCGTGAGTGAAGCAGCCACTGAATGGCTGCAGGGCTCACGTGGCACAAGAGCATCATGCGAGCTCCAGGAGAGCAGGTGCAGTCATAGCTGGAATGATGCCGCCACCTGAGGTGAATATAGGTTGTTTGTATTTTATAAGGGGGAATATATCACATGAGAAGGGGTTGTCCAAGTAGTGGCCAACCCCCTTAAAATTGGCATACAAAATGTACAAAATGTTAGTCTCAATTAATAGGGGCTTATGTGTGAAGAAAGCTTTAATCAATTTTCTTAGGGTATAAAAGACACACAGGTGTTCTGAGCAAACGGAGTAGAAAAAGCAATGGAGTGGGGGTACCAAAGACAATTTTGCACAGGGTGCTATTTATGGGCCTTATTGTTAGTGATGCAATAGAGGTGTGCTTTTATTTATTCAGTCACAGTTGTCGCCGCCCAAGCACTTTGAATGACGTTCCTGGGGTCCCGTGTTTGTGCAGTGTATCATGGAGCCGTGTATGCACTGTGACGAGTGGCTCCCCGTGCACGCGCACTGAAGCTATGCAGCATCCAGCTTCACTGACTGCGGCCAGAGTCGCTAGTCACGGCGCATGTGCCGTTCCCCGATCGACACTGCGCAAAAGCGGTTCCATATTACACTGCGCAAATACTGTATTTTCTAATTCGATTTGAGTGACATCGGTGCATCCCCAGGAACATCATTCAAATTGCGTGGGCGGTGACAACTGTGACTGAAACCAATGAAGCACACCTCTATGACTAAATGAGCAGGTACCATATAACTATATAGTGGTTTTTCCACATGATTAGACCGTCGTTTTGTTTTTAATGAAAAAAAGTGTTAGTATGCACATTGCAACACTAACAACACACTGGGGACAGTTTACATGCTACAAAGGACATGACAGGTTCACTTTAAAACAGCTTGAAAGCATCAGTTCCTTTAGGTACACTTGTACACAGTTTTTGAAGGAACATTGAAGGGTGGCTGCTCCATTTTGAATAACTAACCACAGATCTGTGGATGTAGGCTTCTGCAAATCCTTCTGTCTAAACATGTAATCCCATACAGACATGAAGATGTTGAGATCAGTAATTTGTTGGGACCATATCATCACTCCAAGGACTCCTTGTTCTTCTTCACGCTGAAGATAGTTCTATTGACATTAGCGGTATGTATGTTGTCACTGTCCTGCTGCAGAATAAATTTGGAGCCAATCAGATGCCTCTCTGATGGCACTGAATTATAGATAAGCATCTGCCTGTATTTCTCAGCATTTATGACATCATTAATCTTACTAAATTCCCAATTTCATTTGCTGACACGTAGCTGTGGTGCCCCTGAAGGTCCAGTCGCCACAGAGGTACTGCACATCAACCAGAGGTGTGGTATCCCACCTTTCAGGTAAGATGGAGACACTTAACCTGGCTCTGACACGACACTGCATCCATCACACACTATAGCAGCATTTCCTCTCTCATTCCTGCTGGCTAGGAGTGTGAGAAGGTGGGTGGAGCTTGAGGGTTAGAGCAGGAGAATTGAGGGAAGTGAGAGTGAGTCTTCCTGTAGGAGAAGAAGAAGAAAGATGTGCATAGGCAACCTTCCCATAGGGGAAGGAGGGAAGAGATAGAACTGTACAGCAGTCTCCTGGTCTGGAGGAGCTGCTGAACAGACAGAAAGACCGAAAGAAGCTCCTTGAAGAAGGAAGGGGATTTCTCATAGGCATGGGCAGAACAAGTGTTACCTGTGGGGCTCGTTCCAGGCTGATGAATGTCAGCTGGGGGAAAATCCAGGTCGCAGAAGGGTCTCGGCCCCTAGTCTATCTAATGGAGCGTACAACAGGACTCAGCTAGCAAGCCGACAGCTGTGGCTACTTTAGGGGCCACAGCCAACAACTACAATTATCTTCTCCGGAAAGGCAGCTAAAAGGAATCAAGGAAACGTTTTGGGCACGTTATCCGACAGGGTTCGCAGCTGCTAGCCTGGGACACTGATTCTGTCGTGGTGGGAAGGCAAAGGAGTAGAAATCAGCACAGTGAGATGGCCAGGAAGGCATATACTGGAAAGGGGCTCTGGAAAGGCATTCTCTATCTACCTGGAAGTTGGTTGGGTCCCTCACCTAGAGGACGTGGCATCAAGCGGGCATTTGTGTGCACCAGAAAAGTGAGTAAAGCTTTGGAAACTGCATCTGACTGTGTCCTCTCAAGCTCTTCCTGCAACACCCACTCAGCACTGCTACATCCCTTGCCAAATACTACACCTTTACCATCCATCTAATATTACATCTGCCCTGGGATTTAGTTCCACCTGCCAGGAATTTTACCAACTCTGCTGCATCACCACCAGTCCCAGAGGATCTGCACTGCAGCACTGGTCATTTCTGACCAGAAACCACAGGTGGCGTCATGAACACTTAATAATAAACTCTATCATCCCTTGTAAATATTCCCCTTCTATTGGACGTCCAGGGCCACGGACCCGGTCACTGCCGCTATGACACTTCCCCTTTAAGAAGCGGCCCGGTACCGAGTACCCCACTGCCCTGACGAGTGATCCATAGCCAGAAACTTGCAAGAAACCTCCATCATGCTTCACTATTGTCTGCAGTCACTCATTATTGTATTGCTCTCCAGCATTTCAGTGAACAAACTGCCTTCTGTTGCAGCCAAATATTTCAAATTCTGACTCTTCAGTCCAGAGCACCTGCTGCCATTTTTCTGCACTCCAGTTCTTGTGTTTTCATGCATAGTTGACTCACTTAGCCTTTTTTCCATGTTTAAGACATGGCTTTTTGACAGCAGTTCTTCCATTTGCACCACTTTCGTTAACATCTCTCTGAACAGTACTCTCCCTGACAGAAGTTATGTCGCTTATCCATGTTATGTAAATCAAAGCTTATAACCTGACGTTAAATTCATCCATTGGTTTTATAAATTACTCTTTTCAAAGCTGAAACCCTCCCAAATTTGGTTTAGGTTAAGAAAATAAATTGGCATCAATGCTGAAATATTGATCATTTAATGAACACAGAATGGTCAGATTTTGGCAAGACAAAAGTTTTGTCGCCCACAGAAAGTAATGTGATATTCAAACAAATAATTATCTTAAAATACAAATATATGTTGCATAACATTGGTGAATTAAGTCATATTTTATATTTTGTGTGACTTCCATGAGCTTAAAAGACTGCATCCATGCGGTTCAACAATGATTCATACAATTTATTAATGAAGTCATCAGGAATAGCAAAGAATGCAGTCTTACATGCCTCCCAGAGTTCATCTAGATTCCTTGGTTTTGTCTTCCAAGCTTCCTCTTCCATCCTACCCCAAACATGCTCAATGATGTTCATGTCTGGTGACTGGGCTGGCCAGTCATTGAGCACCATGATCTTTTTTGCCTGGAGGAACTTTGTTCTAGAGATGGATGTATGAGATGGAGCATCATCCTGCTGCAGAATTTGACACCTTTTATGATTTGGAATGTAAGAGGTAGCTAATACTTCTTGATATTTTAGGCTATTGATATTGCCTTCCACCTTGCAAATGTTTCGCACACCCCCATACAGAATGTAACACCAGACCATGATCTTTCCACCACCAAATTTAACTGTTTTCTGGGTGTATTTTGGATCCATACGGGCTCCAGTAGGTCTCCTGCAGTATTTGCGGCGGCTATGGTGTAATTCTACTGAAGATTCATCAGAGAAATCCACCTTCTGCCACTTTTCCAGCGTCCATCTGTTTAGTAGGCTGTGGGACTTTGCAAATGCCACATGGCTTTTTATTTGCCTTTTGTTTAGTGCTGGCTTCTGGGCACTGAATTGACCATGGAAGCCATTTCAAGACAGAATCCTACAAACTGTTCTAGTTGACACAGGGACTTGAGGTGACCAGGCCTGTTGGAGCTCTGCTGCAGTGGAAGAGGGGCTTGCTTTGTATTTTCTAACAAACAAACGTTCCTCCTGAGGAGTTGTCTTGCAGGGTCTGCCGGACCTAGGCTTGTCAAACCCATCTCCAGTCTCTTCAAATCTTTTTTTAATTCTTTGTACTTGATGCTGAGACACATTAAAGGTGCCAGCCACCTCTGCAGTGGATCTGGTCTTCAGCCTCTTGATTATCAAGGATTTGGTCGCAGGGTGGATTTTTGGCATGTTGTCAGAGCTCAAGTTGCAGTTCAAGTGAAGGTCTGAGGTGCTGGGTTTTTTTTATACACACCCACTAATTAACCGATCATTTACTGAGCACTGGTGAGGATGTCTAGATTGGGTGCATTATATGACAGGTGACAAAACTTGTCTTGCCAAACTGACCATTCTGTGTTCATTAATGATCAATATTTCAACATTGATGCAATTTATTTCTTAACCTAAACCAAATTTGGGAGGGTTTCAGCTTCAAAGATGGTGTACAATAATAAATATATTGTGGGACCGTGTTAGCCAGAAAATCTATGTGAATACTTTTCCATCCAATTATGACAAGAGCATTCTTAAGGTGATACCTTATTGCTAACCAGAAATTATATGTTCGCAAGCTTCAGAGCGCAGAGGCTCCTTCTTCAGGCAAGATTCCAAATGTAATCTTGCCTGAAGAAGGAGCCTCTGCGCTCTGAAAGCTTGCGACATATAATTTTCTGGTTAGCCAATAAGGTATCACCTTAAGAATGCTCTTGTCATAATTGGATGGAAAAGTATTCACATAGCTTTCAAAAGAGTAATTTATAAAACCAATGGATGAATTTAACGTCAGGTTATAAGCTTTGATTAACATAACATGCATAAGCGACATAACTTCTGTCAGGGACTGTAGATTGTGAGACATTTTCTAAGCCCGACCCCTTTTCGTAAAACCACTACCTCGGATTTACTGTCTTCCTGCCATGACCTGCAGAGAATATATATAGTCCTCTAAATATAGTCCAGCTTATATGATATCCCTCTATCTGTATTGATCCATAATTCTATTCTCTTTTTCACTTCCTCGCTTTTTACAACTACTGCATATTTTCCGCTAATTAGCATATGGTATCGGCTTTTTCACTTATGCTTCTTCTTTTTTACTGTCAGACCACTATGCAGCATGTTTGAGAACGGGATAGAAACTACTGAACATGTGCACCCACCACTGAAAGTGGACCAAGATTTCAACCACAGAAAAATCAGCAAGAGGCACTTTAACTAATGAAAATGTATATGCTTTTTTTTCTCACTTTTTTTAGTGGATACTCACTCACTATAAAATGCTCACTATTTTTAGTGGATGTGTATGGCAGTTACATTTCTTTTGACATGCTCTGTTGAGTCCTGAATAAAACTTTGTGTAAGAAAACCCTTTAAGTCATATTGTCACCAATACTAAAGGTATCCTGTTAAATAGTTGCTGTGCATTACCACAAGGCTACACAGCGACCTAAGGCAAAATTAACATCAGTATCCATCAAAATGTTAACAATAGTGATTGGAGCTCAGCACCTGCTGTTAAAGACAGATGCTACCAGAAGCGGATCTAGGTTTCTGTCTCCTCACACATCTCCCCCACACTCCCCATACTATCTTCTCACACATTTCTTCCCCCTTTGCTCCACATACTGTCTCCTCACATATAGCCCCCGTCTCACATAGCGATATCGCTAGCGAGATCGGTGCTGAGTCACTAGTTTTGTGACGCAGCAGCGATCTCCCCAGCGATATCGCTGTGTGTGACATTCAGCGACGATCAGCCCCCCTGCCGGGTATCGCTGATCATCGCTGAAAGGCCAGGACATTTTTTTGATCGCTGGTCTCCCGCTGACAGACACGCATCGCTGTGTGTGACAGGCAGGAGACCAGCGATCCGCTGGTAACCAAGGTACACAGCGGGTTTCCAGGCGCGGGGCTGTGCCTAGAAACCCGCTGTGTAACTTGGATACCAGCTCCCTGAAGCAGGGAGCTGGTAACCAAGGTACACAGCAGGTTTCCAGGCACCGCGCAGCGCCTGGAAACCCGATGTGTACCTTGGTTACCAGATCAGGGCGCTGGTATCCAAGGTATACTGCGGGTAACTAAGCGATGTTACCCGCAGTGTCGCTTGTACTGATCGCTGCCTGAGCTGCCTGTTTGGCAGCTCAGCAGCGATAATGTAGCGATACACCAGCGATCCTGATCGTTGTCGGGATCGCTGGTGTATCGCTATGTGAGACCCAGCCTTATTCCCCTTCCCTGTCCCCACTTCCCATACTGTCGTCTACCTGGCAGTGGCAGCAACCAGGGCTTCAATTTTACTCATGCCGTAAAGATGTGAGTACGATTGAAAGCTGGGAGCCAGCATTTTACACCTTGATAGAATAACCAAATCCCAATCAGAGGGGCGGTAAAATGGAGCTGCCTGGGAGACACCTTGGTCTGACAGCGCACCCCTGCCGGTGGCACCCTGGGAAAGTGTCCCACCCCCCCCCTTAGATTTGCTCCTGACATAGCCATCATCTACCATGCATAGAGAGAGCTCAGCTACTGAGCTCTATCCACACATGGTGACCACGGTGCTGACGTACATGTACGTTATTTTGTGCTAAGGGGTTCATATAATTATGTTCTAGTTCTGCTGTTCTGAATTGCCACTAAAGCCTTTGTTTCAGTCTTCACACAATGTAATTGTCAGCATCCTCAAGATCATTCTTACCCTGCACTTGCATGCACCAGACCGTATCAAAAGTAATAGAGCACATACTTAGATTTTCTCAGATCTAGTTACTGTGAAAGTGGACTGCAATTTCCCAGTGGAATGTTACCAACTTTCTTACTTTTTATACAGTGAATTGCAAAAATAATTTCTGGTTTCTGAAAAGAAATTACTAGAAAAGGCTGTGGGAGTTATTTTACAACAGTTTGCTTCAGGTAATTCACTTGACACTGATTTTTTTCTACTTTATTGTACTTACAAAAACATAGAAATATATTTATAGATATAAATATTTTTAATTACATATAATTTTGGGGGCTAGACTGAGCAGGGTAGGAAACTGCCTAGGGCACCAATCAATTACAAATATGAGGAGGCAGCATATGGGCAGATGGAGGAATAGAATAATCTCAGTTGTCCGAGAGATATAAGAAATAAGTAAGGAAATCTTTGATATTTATCAGAAAAAGCATATGCTGAATCATGATATATATATATAAACACATCTACAGTATATGAATAATTCACATTCCAAAATATTATGTACACAATTCTGTTACCATGAGTAATATAAGGCATTTTAAAGGATGTAAAAAAAATACCCAAAATAGTTGTGAAGGTGATAATCAAATCCTCCTATGGTGAGGATACCATCAGTATCTAAGTTCTGACTATTTTTGCCAATGTGTGTGGGTCAATCAAGGAACCATATGGGATTTATTGTGAACAAATATCTATCATAACTTAAAGGGACCCAAAAAAGGCTTGTTGTGTATGTAAGTAATTGTACACTGTGAATAGGTATTTGTTATGAACGTGTTCATACTCACCCCAGGGAAATGCCGAACATACACCCAACTGGTCCCTGTGCAGACTAGAAAGGTACTAGCCGCACAACTAATAAACACCACCTAGGACCTGGCTCTCTAAAAGGCGGTTGAGAGGTTTATCGTATCTCATTAGGATCCAGAGGGGAGGCAGCAAAACACTACCAACAAGGGGAAAGGAAATATATGAAAACCTGAGGTGAGAGACTAAGACATGTTCAAATAAGGTGGAGGGGTAAAGGTTAAGGAGTACCAAAAAATTAACAGAACAAGAAAGAATTCTCAATAGCCTAACAGTAGTAAAAGGAAAAGGTGCTGGGAGGGAATGCAAACCAACTTACTGCAAGTATAGCACTCGAGTTTACCCAGCAAAGTAAACCCCTAAGATAAACAGCTAGAACTTCTAAGTAGACATCCACCATGAAATATAGCCAGCAAGGGAGTGCAGAGAAGGTATGCTATATAAAGCTCTATCCAAACGTGATATTGAAAACCAAAATGAGAAAATGGAAAGCACCTGGAAAAGAGCAAACCAAGAGGGTAGATTAAGGACAAAGGAATAATCAGCACTTGTGCAGGGAATAAAAAGAGCCATAACTCAACATAACTCAACAGCGAGAAGAACCGACCATGAAGCAACAGTTCACAGGATCGAATCCCCAAACTAAGCCATGACAGTATTTAAATAACATTTTGTGCAGTTACAAGCATGATGGACAATTTCTGTCACATTCCTACCTCTAAATACACTAATTGTGTTGTCTTTATTATGTTAATCGTCTTTTGTATATATATTGTGTCATGTGAATTGTAATGTATTGTGATAAAGAGTATGATAAGTAGTGTACAGTGTAGGATGTAATAATGTATAAGATGGGTAGTATAGGGATAGATAATTGACTGTAGCTTAGGTAATGAAATTATGGTAAGATATTGTTAATGTTTGGAACTAGCCCATAGTGGGAAGGACTTAGTGTTAGGGCTAGTGACGGCTTCCTGATTTAGTTTTTAACATGATCTTATACTTCTGTGGGACAACCACTCCACCAATCACTGTACAGCACATAACGTCAATTAAATAGCATGAGGAAAAGGTTGAATTGTGTATAAAAAATTAAATATTTATAATTTATTTAAAAATATTAAAATTCAAGCTACAGAATCAAGAAAACAGGAGTGCGCTGGCATTGGATTTGTATCGTAGGTTGGTAATAATTTCTGCTCAATGTATAGTCACACAATGTTAAATGCGGATAGAAATATATTTCTAATTGCCACAGTATATCAATAAAATAAAGTGCTTAGTGCAAAAAGAGAAATCCCCAAGATGCAGGACGAAGTAGGGCAAAGCAGTGTGCTTCACCAGCCCTGGAGTAGACTACGGAGGAAGGATACCGTGTGAGTGAAAATGCTTTGTAGTGCAAAGGAAACTTCTGAAACACTTTGCACCAGCTATCCCTTGTACATAGCCCTTACCAAGTTGCCATCCAGTAAAGACTGGTTTATTGAACAGGAACCTATCTTATTGAAGTGCAGAATCAACGGTCCTGGCCAGCCAACCCCACCGGCTACAGGAGGCCTACACGGCGCAAAGCCCCACTTTCATGTAGTGCTCCAGGGAGTGAAATCTTCCACGGCTACCGCCCAGGGATGCGTTATACAGTTAGTTTGGAGCTATTTGTATCAAGTCATTCAGCTAGTGAAAAGGTAAAATCAGTTTCCGTACATGTTCATCACAAAATAGCCAAAATTTTAAGGATTACTGCAGACAAACATCATAAGAAATACAGATAAAAATATCTCATATTCACAAAAGAATGATTCAGCATACGAATCAGCACAGAATAGGTGCTGGAAAACAATTATCAAAATTGGTGAACCATGGAGGTAGGTAATAGTATTTATTTTACTAATTTATCTAGTGCCATTAAAGTGAATCTGTCAGTAGGTTTTCACTTTGTAAACTGAAGACAGCATGCTGTTGGGAATTTAAACACAGATTTCAGTGATACCTCTCTTATCAAGCTCCTTTCTTTGTTTACTTACAAATATTGTTTTAGCACCAGGAGTTTATTATTGCTGGGACACAGCGTGCGTGATTGTCTGACACTCCCCCTTCACTGAGAGCATGGTGTGGGCGGGGTCAGATGTGGTGTGGGCAGGGTTAGACTTCTCAGCTTTGCTTCATGTTAAATCTAAAAGCTCTGATTGTGTCAGAACTGCTGCACCCAGTAAACTAAGTGATACTTTTGTTGGATTAAGGGTCTCTTTGCCTACATCATGCTGCTCTCAGATGAGTAGCAATAACCTGCTGACAGATTCCATTTAATTCCACAGTGTTTTACAGACATCATCATCACTGTCCCCAATGGGGCTCACAATCCATATTCCCTATCAGTATGTGTTTGAAGTAGGAGGTGTGTACACACCTTGTGGACAGCGATAGCATAAAAAATGTGTAACCACAGCCTGTCCAAAAAGTGAATGGTAAGTAACACTTATACTATCAACAAAGCCACTTACTAATAGCTACCGTAATCTACATAATATATTATAGAGATACTTTATCTCTATAGTGCAAAGTAGTCCATTATAGTCTGTGGAGGCTTATAATGGTGTACTTGGTGTACTGGGTGTGTGAGTATAGAACCTCGATAAGAAGTTCTTGAGGCAGGGACAGAAATGCCAAAATTAGCACTGATGAAACAGTTGGCAGAAATTAGATAACAACCAATGGCTAATGGTGAGGGGTGGAAGAGATGACATGAGGAAACACTAATACCATATTTTTTCGGACTATAAGACGTACCGGACTATAAGACGCACCCAGGTTTTAGAGGTGGAAAATAGGGAAAAATATAATGAAGCAAAAAATGTGGTAAAATATTTAATAACATAAATAACATACTATTATATGTGGTGTTATTATATCTAAAAGTATGTTATTATGTAGGAAGCTACGGGTAGGAGATGGTGCTGCGGGACCAGTGTGGTGTCTGTAAAGTACTATATGAAGACGCTGGAGGGTGAGTATAAGGCCGGGGTCACACATGCGAGAAATTTGCACGATTCTCGTGTGAGTCTCTTGCATGAATACCCGGCACTGCCGCCGGCACTCAGACTGGAGCATGCGGCTTCATAGAAATACATGCAGCCGCACGCTCCGGTCCGAGTGCCGGCAGCAGTGCCGGGTGTTCATGCGAGAGACTTGCACGAAAATCGTGCAAATTTCTCGCATGTGTGACCACGGCCTAAGAATGGGGGCACAGGGCTTATATTTAAAGCCACACTCCAGCACTGATAACACTGGAGTGCTGCTTTAAGATCCCATGGTAGAACTAGAACTCCCAGCATGTCCTACAGATCCTATGGCATGCTGGGAGTTATAGTCCACCACAGGATGGCAGAGTGCTTTTTTATGTGCTGTAATTACTAACCTTTTAATTAATTCTTTCTTGTACAGTGTCTGCAGGACCTGTGATGACATCATGAAGAGGCAGGGCTTTGTGTGGTCATGTGATGCTCCAGCCCGCCCTCTTCATGACCTCATCACAGGTCCTCCACAGGAGCGCTCAGCATCGCATCAGCACAGCCCCTGTGCTGTCAGGTATGCGATGCCTCCTGCTGCACTCTGCTCCTCCTGCCTCCTTCTACTTCTGACACAGATCTCCCCAGCTGCTGCAGGAATCCAGCGCTGGGAAACCATGTGGCTCTGTCATTTGCTGCTCCCCGCTCATTGTTCAGCTGACAGGTGAGCGGGGAAGCCGCTAATGAATATTCACTGCACTTTAAGTATCGGGACCAGTAGTTTCCCCAGCTCTGGTTTCCTGCAGCAGAGGGGATATTTTCCTGCCTCCTGCGATCTCACTCCACTGCTGCCCTCTGCCCCCCTCCCCACATGTTACATTCCGATCATAAGACGCACCCACACTTTCCTGCCAAATTTGGAGGAAAAAAGTGCGTCATATGGTCCGAAAAATACGGTAGGTTATATTGGGGAAAACTGCCATCGGTGTGGACAGATACAAGTAATGAAGTAAGGAGATACTGCATATGCAGAGAGACACAAAGGTGATCCCATATTTACTTTTCAAGATTTAAAGCAAGGAGATCAACTGACAAACAAAAATAGGCTTCCTATTTTCTGGCCATCTTACAGTGGTCATTTTTTCTGGGCTATCCAAATTCCACAAAATTTCTGCATCCATTAAAATGCAGTCTGATTATCGTGAGTATTGATGATCTTACCCAAAACATTGGGATCTATCTGGGTTAAGCTATACCAGATCGGCCGCCAACAGGGCATTACTGCCTTTAGCAGTGTATGGTGCCCTCTGAGCAAAAGAAAGGAGGGTGCCTAGTTTGGGCTCCCCCTCTTTTTGCTTTTGCTTACTGGGCCCCAGGGGCAGGATTCTGCCGGTTCACTAACGAGCCTTGCAATATTTGTCTCCTCATACTGGCATGCTTGACTTGGCTTGTCACTCACCACAAGGACATATTGGAAAACCATAATCAATCATTATGATTATAAGTGATCCATGTCTACAACCCTTAATTCTGATATGAAGACATCAGCTGCATTCATTGAAAACTGTAAAATGATGATAATTAAAGTCAAAATAATTTGTACAAGTTTCTTCAGCTTCAAATAATTACGGATGCTTTTACATTTTTTATGAAGATCACAAATAAGTGCTCTATTTTTACAGCCTGTCCTGGAATTTTTGGATGATTGTCAACCCTGACTCCTCCTCCTCTACTTTGCGACTTTTGGTCCCTTATGTTTATTTATGGCTATTTGTGAGCTACGTTTCCATATTGATGGTTATATTTAATATATATTGGTCTAGATAGTTTGCTGCTATACACCAGCTTAATTGAATGTGGTATCTAGGTCATGCTGATTCCCTTGTGTGACGCTTCCCACGGCTGCGGGGCGTCGGGACATGGCATAGCTTGCCTAGCTAGCCAATGCTCCCACGACGACGTGAGGCATGGGTCCCAGATGGTAAGAGAATGTGGACCAACTGGACCACGGAGGGAGACCCGGGCCTGCCCGGACTAGGGAAGGGCAGCGACCGGGATCCGTGGCAGCTGAGCATGTTGGCAAGATGGTGACCTGCAGGACTAGACAACACCGCACAACTTCAGGTAAGAAGAAACATAAAGTTTACTTAAAGAAACACAGTACATAAACAGAACATAAGACCGGGCTCCCGATTCCGCACATCAGAGAAGGGTACACAACTCAGGATCACAGACGAGTGCTGGAGGACATCACGGGTAGATGCAGTCCAGGGTTATCTGGCACGGGCATACTTGGACGGCCTCTCTCTCAGGCCTTAGGCGTAGCACAGGCTCAGCAGGAGAACATCAGACACTGACCCAGGACAGACGTCATCACAGGGTAGACCAAGGAGGAACCGGCAGGACATCGGAACATCAGGAACACGGACTGGATCTCAGGGACACTGGAACACGGACAGGACATCGGGAACACGGATTGGAACATCAGGAACACGGATTGGGTCTCAGGGAGTCAGGAACACGGACAGGAACATGGATTGGATCTCAGGGAGTCAGGAACACGGACTGGAACATCAGGAACACGGATTGGGTCTCAGGGAGTCAGGAACACGGACAGGAACATGGATTGGATCACAGGAACACAGGCATCGGACTCCGGACATCTGGCACCGATCAGCAGGCTCCGGACATCTGGCAACGATCTTCAGGATCCGGACATCAGGCAGGGAGGATAGGATCCGGACATCTGGAAGTGGTCGTCGGACATCGGATATCAGGCAGTGGTCATCAGGGAGGACACCGTCCTCGGACTCCGGACATCTAGTATCGATCTGAAAAGGAACCCCAGCGGTCTGGTGCAAGCCCCGCCAGGCTCAACGGGAGCTGGCCGGGAATTGCACAGAAGCTGAGCACAGAGTAACGGAAACTCAGCACACACCGGACTCCTCCTTCCAAGATGAACTCAGGTTATATAGCAAGGATTCACAGTCACTGGGTTCAGGACACAGCAGGATTTCAGGAACATAACACAGAGGACACAGTTCAGACAGTCAGGTACAGGATGCGATCCAGGATCAGGGGTTCAGGTAATTAGACACAACAGGAACAGGCCTGGATATACAGCCTCCAGGAACGGCGATCTGGGTAATCAGCCCCCAGCATAGGCGGAAACACAAGACACAGTTCAGACATTCAGGTACCGGGTTAGATCCAGGATCAGGGATTCAGGAAACAGGATACAACAGGAACAGGCCTGGATATGCAGCCTCCAGGAACGGCGATCTGGGTACTAAGCCCCAGGCAGAAACACAAGACAGGACAAAGGGAATCAGCTCTCCAGAGCTGATCTCACTCAGAGCAGGAGCTGCAAACCAACACACACGGCTAGGTTCAGGAACATAATGCAGACATAATGTGAAGCTCTGGCAACGCCCACTAGGGCTGGGGAACTTTATATATGAGCTGCTTCACAGCGATAGGCTGGAGCAGTAATTCTAGTACACACCCAATCCTCATAAAAGCAGGACAGGTGTGGGCCGCGCCCCCTATGCAGAGCCAGACAACTCATTACAGAGGAACAACTGACAGTGGCTGCTGCCACACACGTAGTAAATCATGCACTATTGCAGAGGACTTTGCAACCTATGGATGGTCTTCACAGCAGGCCAGGCGCCTGACAGAAGCTGCTGCCACACACGTAGTAAATCATGCATCACTGCAGAGGACTTTGCAAGCTACGGATGGCTTTTACAGCAGGTCAGGAACCGCACATGCGGGTGGTCATGCAACGCAGCGGAGACACTCACGCAAGTACGGCCACGCAGCAGAGCTGGGAACTGAGCAGCATCCATACAGGTAACAGACAACAGTATCCCAGCTGGTTAGGGGGAAAGGAGCAAAAGGGTTAATGCAAAAGACATGCAGAGTAACGCTGGAAAACAAAGTACAGACAATACCAGCGTTACACCTTGTTCTTCATAGTGCAATATACTATTTTACCAATTGATAATTTTGCATTAATAAAATTTGTACAGTACATTACACATATAGAGCGACTCATCACAGCTTTATACCAGAAAACTGTTGCAAAATATTTTCAAAAGTCGCAATGTTTTATCTACTGCTCTTTTGTCCATTTCTTGCTTGTGGGTTTTGTATTAGTATGGATGAACTTTTTTTTATTTAGCCGTGCTTTTGGGATTTTTATATATGTAATGTGTAGTGACTGCATGCATAGTAAGTGTGAGCAAGTACTGTATATGGAGTGTATGGCTCTCAGTAATCCTTTTTTCCCTCAGGACCACCTTGAGAATAATTGCAAAAGAGGCAGCTCAAATTTGCATGAAGTAAATTTGTAGATCTGCAGGACATGTTTGGAGTGTAAGTAAGAGTGTGTAGTCTATTAATATAAGTAAAATGTATGTGTGTGTCGAGATGGCTTATATTAGTGTGCGGCGTGCGTGTGTGGATGGTTTATATTAGTGTGCAGAGTGTGTGGGGATGACTTGTATTAGTGTGCGGAGTGTGTGGGGATGGCTTATATTAGTATGCAGAGTGTGTGTGGGGATGGCTTATATTAGTGTGCGGAGTGTGTGGGGATGGCTTATATTAGTATGCAGAGTGTGTGTGGGGATGGCTTACATTAGTGTGGGGAGTGTGTATTTGGGGATGGCTTATATTAGTGTGCGGAGTGTGTGTGTGAATGATTCATATCAGTGTGCAGAGTGTGTGTGGGGATGGCTTATATTAGTGTGTGTAGTGTGTGTGTGGGGATGGCTTATATTAATGTGCGGAGTGTGTGTGGGGATGGCTTATATTAGTGTGTGTAGTGTGTGTGTGGGGATGGCTTATATTAATGTGCGGAGTGTGTGTGGGGACGGCTTATATTAGTGTGTGTAGTGTGTGTGTGGGGATGGCTTATATTAATGTGCGGAGTGTGTGTGGGGATGGCTTATGTTAGTGCGTGGAGTGTGTGTGTGTGGATGGCTTATATTAGTGTGCGGAGTGTGTGTGGGGATGGCTTATATTAGTGTGTGTAGTGTGTGTGTGGGATGGCTTATATTAATGTGTGGAGTGTGTGTGGGGATGGCTTATATTAGTGTGTGTAGTGTGTGTGTGGGGATGGCTTATATTAATGTGCGGAGTGTGTGTGGGGACGGCTTATATTAGTGTGTGTAGTGTGTGTGTGGGGATGGCTTATATTAATGTGCGGAGTGTGTGTGGGGATGGCTTATGTTAGTGCGTGGAGTGTGTGTGTGTGGATGGCTTATATTAGTGTGCGGAGTGTGTGTGGGGATGGCTTATATTAGTGTACAGAGTGTGTGTGTGGATGGCTTATATTAGTGTGCGGAGTGTGTGTGGGGATGGCTTATGTTAGTGCGCGGAGTGTGTGTGGATGGCTTATATTTGTGTGCGGAGTGTGTGTGTGGATGGCTTATATTTGTGTGCGGAGTGTGTGTTTGGGGATGGCTTATATTAGTGTGTGTAGTGTGTGTGTGGGGATGGCTTATATTAGTGTACAGAGTGTGTGTGGGGATGGCTTACATTAGTGTGCAGAGTGTGTGTGTGGATGGTTTATATTAGTGTGTGTAGTGTGTGTGGTGGGAATGGCTTATGTTAGTGCGCGGAGTGTGTGTGTGGACTGCTTATATTAGTGTGCGGAGTGTGTGTGGGGATGGCTTATGTTAGTGTGCGGAGTGTGTGTGGGGATGGCTTATATTAGTGTACAGAGTGTGTGTGGGGATGGCTTATATTAGTATGCAGAGAGTGTGTGGGGATGGCTTACATTAGTGTGCAGAGTGTGTGTGGGGACGGCTTATATTAGTGTGCGAAGTGTATGTTTTGGGATGGCTTATATTAGTGTACAGAGTGTGTGTGTGGATGGCTTATATTAGTATGCGGAGTGTGTGTGGGGATGGCTTATATTAGTATGCGGAGTGTGTGTGGGGATGGCTTATGTTAGTGCGCGGATTGTGTGTGTGGACGGCTTATATTAGTGTGCGGAGTGTTTGGGGATGGCTTATATTACTGTACAGAGTGTGCGTGGGGATGGCTTATATTAGTGTGCAGAGTGTGGAGATGGCTTATATTAGTGTGCGGAGTGTGTGTTTTGGGATGGCTTATATTAGTGTGCAGAGTGTGTGTGGAGATGGTTTACATTAGTGTGCGAAGTGTGTGTGGTATATTTGTGTGAATTGATTGCAAGAGCATAAAGCAAAGACCTAGAGTGCATGCAGGAGTGCAAAAGCTTTAAAATAAAAAATAATAATTTTGTATGAGCTGGTAAATTTGCTCCTTTGAGGATTAATATTTTTTAAATTAATACAAACTGTCACAAATGAAAATCTGTACATTGCAGTGGATATTTTAGGCACAAAACCAGTCAGTGACTTCATATCATTTCTTGGTATGCCTCAAATAGAATGAATCCTTTATATAGAAAATCCCCGTCTGCTTTTATCTTTAACTAGCTGTAGTACCCGGCTTCACCCGGGTTAATGTACTTAACTGTGCCCTCATCAGGATAGCAACATAGAAGGACAAAGCTGTGGCTGCTACTATATATATATCCTCCACATACAGGTGATGTGACTTACATCAGTCATTACACCAACATTGGCCAAGCATAGTAACTGAAATCCTATTACCTCACACAAGCTTTCTTATACTGACAATGTCCTCTGTTGCCTATAGTAACCAAACAGAGCTCATATTAATGACCTATGGCAAAATAGAAGCTGAGCTGTGATTGGTTGCTATAGGCAGCCTGATAATTCTCCAGCCAACAGAAAACATTCCCCTCTGGCAGTATATATTACCTCACACATACAAATAATATACAGCTCATGTGACTGACATCTGTCTTATTTCCCTATATGGCAAATTTATAACAAATTGTTCTTGTAGTTTGGCTGGTTATTAATCAGATATTTATTTTTAAAAGATAAAAATACCAGACGTATGTGTGTTTTTAATGCGCGCAATTTTAAACACGTGGGGTTAAAATGTCGACTCAAAACACAGCCTATGACGCTCCCGGGGTCGAGACGTGCGGGTGTGCAAAATTTCATGCCCGTAAATGCAGATTCCTATGCCGGACATACACACAAGCATTCAGCTTTCTCCCCATTATGTAGATAGGGCCAAAATTGTTTGGCGATTTGGAACGTGCGGGGGTTAAAATTTCCATTCAACACATAGCCTATGATGCTCCTGGGGTTGAGATGTGCGGGCGTGCAAAATTTCATGCCCGTAAGTACAACGGTGCAGATTCCTATCCCGGGCCAAAATTATTTGCCGATTTGGAATGCGCGGGGTTAAAATTTCGACTCAAAACCTAGCCTATGACGCTCCCGGGGTCGAGACGTGCGGGTGTGCAAAATTTCATGCCCGTAAATGCAGATTCCTATGCCGGACATACACACAAGCATTCAGCTTTCTCCCCATTATGTAGATAGGGCCAAAATTGTTTGGCGATTTGGAACGCGCGGGGTTAAAATTTCGATTCAAAACATAGCCTAGGACGCTTTCGGGGTCGAGACGTGTGGGCATGCAAAATTTCATGCCCGTAAGTGCGACGGTGCGGATTCCAATCCAGGACAAACATACCCACATACATACACACATACATACATTCAGCTTTATATATTAGATTAGTGAGCATCTTCTGCTTACAAGGCCTCCTGGGGGTTGTCAGAAATAATCAGTATATCAAACCATTCATATAATTAAAAACAAATAAAATAACCCTCTCCTTTGTGTTGTATATACATTGTCAGTGTAGGAATAATAAAGGCTCCAGAATCATTTCCTAATTACAGCTTGGTGCCACTTACGGAAACATTTATATAGATAAATAGTAATTATACCATATGTACTTACAAGAAGTCTCCATATGTTACTCTGGTAAACATTAGTTAAAGTATCGATTGCTGACAGGTTTATTTACTTTCATGTAGAAGTCAATTACATTTTACACTTAGGTACATTTCCATTGTTTTCTCAAATTTCTTTAAGATATAGGCATTGCTAAAACAGCCTGGAATTAAAGAACCACTCTGGCGGGGTTTTTTAAAATTTCCCCTCCAGAGAGGTATCACTAATGCTCCTTCCGTGCCCCTGGTAACAAACTTACCAGCGACCGTGTTCTGCACTTCCTAGAGCTGCTCCGGACCCATTCCAACATCTTGTGATCGCAGCTTCTGACTCACTGGAAGTCAGAGCTAACAGTCACAAATTCTCAGTGTTAGGGCTCATACTCACTGGCGACGAAAACGGATGATTTTCAGCCGATAAAAAATCGGATTCAAATCTGACCAATGTTATTCAATAGGTGACATCTCATTTGCGATTTTTTTCTCAGCCGAAATCGGTGTGAGAAAAAAATCGCAACATGCTGCGATTTGATGCGAATTTGGCATGATAATCGCCAATGCAAGTCAATGGGTGCGAGAAATCATCGCACAGCACTCGCACCATGCGAGTGCTGTCCGATTTATATGCACCAGTCTCCTTTGAAAAGCCGGCAATTCATCCCCGGCTACTGTAAAATCACACTGACAGCTCACAAAACACTATTATTATTATTATTATACATTTATATAGCGCCATTTATTCCATGGCGCTTTACATATGAAAAGGGAAAAATATAGACAGGTACAATAAACATGTGCTAGACAAGGGACACACAAGTACAGAAGGAGAGAGGACCTTGCCCGCGAGGGCTCACAGTCTACAGGGATGGGTGAGAATACACTAGGAGAGGGTAGAGCTGGTCGTGCGATGGTTCAGTACACTGAGGATCATTGCAGGTTGTAGGCTTGTCGGAACAGGTGGGTCTTCAGGTTTTTCTTAAAGGTCTCCGTTGTTGGTGAAAGTCTGATGTTTTGCGGCAGGGAGTTCCAGAGTATGGGGGAAGCCGGGAGAAGTCTTGTATGCGGTTGTGGGAAGAAGAGATGAGGGGGGAGTTGAGAAGGAGATCTTGAGAGGATCGAAGGTTGCGTGTAGGTAGGTAGCAGGAGACCATGTCACAGATGTATGGAGGAGAAATGTTGTGGATGGCTTTGTATGTCATGGTTAAGGTTTTGAACTGGAGCCTCTGGGCAATAGGAAGCCAGTGAAGG
Source organism: Oophaga sylvatica (assembly GCA_033576555.1). Classification (NCBI taxonomy): domain Eukaryota; kingdom Metazoa; phylum Chordata; class Amphibia; order Anura; family Dendrobatidae; genus Oophaga; species Oophaga sylvatica. The sequence continues at coordinate 79,506,811 of JARQOD010000006.1, forward strand.
GCCTGGCATAGTGGGGAGGCTGGGGAATAGCGGGGAGACAGGTGGATTAGTCGTGCAGCAGAATGTAGGATGGACTGGAGTGGTGCCAGAGTGCTAGAGGGGAGGCCAGACACTAGATACATACACATAGAATATATATATATATACTGTATATATATATATATATATATACATGTCATTGTGACACATACAATATATATTTATAGTTCATACACTTCTACATAGTATAATAGCCGCTAATTCATCCCCGGCTATACTGTAAAATCACACTGACAGCTTTAATAAAGAATAGAAACAATACATCTACACACATAGAATACATATATATATATATATATATATATATATACATGTCATTGTGACATATATATATATATATACATATATTTATAGTTCATACACTTCTACATACTGTAATAGCCGCTAATTCAATTGCCGGCTTTTGTGAAATCACAGAACCAGACATGAAATGACACATGGTTTACAAACAGTTAACCATGTCATTTCATGTATTTTGATATATGGTTTTAACTTACAATTACATGAGTGTATGTGTGCAAAATTACAGACATGTAGGGGTTAATTAAAGGTGTAAATTCGTTGAAAAAAAATGCGTGGGCTCCCGCTGATTCATTCAGGAGATTACAGCTGAGCAATAAAATATGGTCCAAAACTGTGTCTTTATTTCATTAAAAGGATTAATAATTAATGTGTGTGTTTTTTTTCCTTTCATACAATAGGATTAATAATTGATAGGTGTCAAATTAACAACTCTCAATTATTAACCTGGCTTAACCTTTCAATTGCAAGGTGGCGTTAACCCCTTATTAACCCATTCGCCACCGCTACAGGGCAATGGGAATAGACGGGCAAAGTGCCAGAAAGGGCGAATCTAATTATAGATTTGCCTTTTCTGGGGTGTCTGGGGGCAGATGTTAGTAGCCAGGGGGGGCACAAAATAAATGCACCCTCCCCGGACTATTATTATTTGCCCCCACTCGCTTGCTTTGTCTGTCTGGTGGAGAAAATACAGCGGGAGCCCATGCATTTTTTTTCAACGAATTTACACCTTTAATTAACCCCTACATGTCTGCAATTTTGCACACATAGACTCATGTAATTGTAAGTTAAAACCATATATCAAAATACATGAAATGACATGGTTAACTGTATGTAAACCATGTGTCATTTCATGTCGGGTTCTGTAGTTTCACAAAAGCCGGCAATTGAATTAGCGGCTATTACAGTATGTAGAAGTGTATGAACTATAAATATATGTATATATATATATATGTCACAATGACATAGAATATATATATATATATATGTGTGTATATGTATTGTTTCTATTCTTTATTAAAGCTGTCAGTGTGATTTTACAGTATAGCCGGGGATGAATTACCGGCTATTATACTATATAGAAGTGTATGACCTATATATATATTATATTATATATATATATATATATATATATATATATATATGAAGCATGGAGGAGGTGGTGTGATGGTGTGGGGGTGCTTTGCTGATGACACTGTTGGGGATTTATTCAAATTTGAAGCGGTGAGCGGTCCAGCTCACCCCAAACCATCTCGATTGAGTTCAGGTCTGGTGACTGTGGAGGCCAGGTCATCTGGCGTAGCACCCCATCACTCTCCTTCTTGGTCAAATAGCCCTTACACAGTCTGGAGGTGTGTTTGGGGTCATTGTCCTGTTGAAAAATAAATGATGGTCCAACTAAACGCAAACCGGATGGAATAGCATGCTGCTGCAAGATGCTGTGGTAGCCATTCTGGTTCACTATGCCTTCAATTTTGAATAAATCCCCAACAGTGTCACCAGCAAAGCACCCCCACACCATCACACCACCTCCTCCATGCTTCACGGTGGGAACCAGGCATGTAGAGTCCATCCGTTCACCTTTTCTGCGTGCAAAGCAGTAATCAAAGCAAAGGGTGGCTACTTTGAAGAACCTAGAATATAAGACATATTTTCAGTTGTTTCACACTTTTTTGTAAAGTGTAATGTATAATTCCACATGTGTTAATTTATAGTTTTGATTAGTGTTGAGCATTCCGATACTGCAAATATCGGGTATCGGCCGATATTAGCTGTATCGGAATTCCGATTCCGAGTTCCGATATTTTCGTCTTATCGGATACCGGAATCGGGATTGTCACTGTCACTGTCAGTGTCCGTCGGTCGGGTCTGTCAGGAGTCAGCGGCACTTACCTGGCAGAAGATCTCCGGCGGTCACGTCCTGGACTGCTTCATGGCCGCCATCCTCTTCTCCCGGCGGTCACATGCAGTTTCTCGCGATAACTGCAGTGACTGCTGGGTAATCCCGGCCGTATAAGCAGTCAGTCCGATGACGTCACCGCCGGGAAGCAGGTAATCAGCTGTGCTGCGTCGCGATGACAGGCTCTGCCTGTCATTGCGATGTAGCAGAGTTGGATCGTCGTGGGACTGTCGTTATGGACTGCGTCGGACAGGTGGTATACTGTTGGTTTGTTTTTTTTCTTTTTTTACAGGAGATCGATGGCGTCGCAGGAATGAGAGAGTAATAAAATTAATGAAAACTGTGTTGTCTCTTTTATTTCATTAAAATACTTTTTTCTTGCTTTGTCTTTTTTTTATACATTTAATAACTTTGGGATTAATAATGGATCGGTGTCTTATTGACACCTCTCCATTATTAACCGGGCTTATTGTCACCGTGCAATCAACGGTGACAATAACCCCTTATTACCCCGCTTGCCACCGCTACAGGGCAAGTGGGAAGAGCCGGGTAAAGTGCCACAATTGGCACATCTTTTGATGCGCCAAATGTGGGGCTGCTGTAGCCTGGTATTATCAGGCTGTTGAGGGCCAAAATCCATGGGCCTTGACAGTCTTTTAATACCAGGCCGCAGCAGTCTGCATTTTACTTGGCTGGTTAACAAAAATAGGGGGATCCCCACGCCGTTTTTTTTTTCGAGGGGATCCCCTATTTTTGTTAACCAGCCAAGCTAAGCAGACTGCTGTGGCCTGGTATTATCAGGCTTGCAAGGTCCATGGATATTGGATCCTTACCAGCCTGAAAAACCAGGCCTCAGCGGTCTGCTTCATCTGGCTGGTTAACAAAAATAGGGGGGACCCCACGCCAATTTTTTTCGAGGGGATCCCCTATTTTTGTTAATCAGCCAAGATATGCAGACTGCTGTGGCCTGGTATTATCAGGCTGGCAAGGTCCATGGATCTTGGCTCCTTAACAGCCTGAAAATCCAGGCCTCAGCGGTCTGCTTCATCTGGCTGGTTAACAAAAATAGGGGGGACCCCACGCCAATTTTTTTCGAGGGGATCCCCTATTTTTGTTAATCAGCCAGATATGATGATGCTGTGGCCTAGTATTATCAGGCTGGCAAGGTCAATGGATCTTGGCTCCTTAACAGCCTGAAAATCCAGGCCTCAGCGGTCTGCTTCATCTGGCTGGTTAACAAAAATAGGGGGGACCCCACGCCATTTTTTTTTTCGAAGGGAACCCCTATTTTTGTTAATCAGTTCCCTCTGACGTCATGATTGTGTCCCTGGCTGACCTGAAGTGAAAGTGGAAAGCAATCAATTAAGCTTTCCACTTAAGGGCCCGTCTCACATAGCGATATCGCTACCGAGATCGCTGCTGAGTCACTAGTTTTGTGACGCAGCAGCGAGCTCACCAGCGATATCGCTGTGTGTGACATTCAGCGACGATCAGCCCCCCTGCCGGGTATCGCTGATCGTCGCTGAAATGTCAGGACCTTTTTTTGATCGCTGGTTTCCCGCTGACAGGCACACATCGCTGCGTGTGACAGGCGGGGAGACCAGCGATTCCGGGTGGTAACACAAGGTACCACACAGCGGGTTTCCAGGGCGCGGGGGGCTGTGCCTTAGAAACCCGCTGTGTACACTTGGATACCAGCGCCTGATGCAAGTACAAAATAGGTGACTCCTGCAGCGTCCAAACTAGTGACTCAGCAGCGATTCTAGCGATATCGCTATGTGAGACGGGCCCTTAAGCGATGTTACCCGCAGTGTCGCTGTCCCAGATCGCTGCCTGAGCTGCCTGTTTGGCAGCTCAGCAGCGATCATGTAGCGATACACCAGCGATCCTGACAAGTGCATATCGTTGTCGGGATCGCTGGTGTATCGTTATGTGACACCCAGCCTTTACTCTCCTGTCAGGCAGGAGAGGAACTCATTCATTTGGGGTTTACTGTGAGGCTGCAGCATTAGCTGCGGTCCCTGCAGTAAACATTAACCCTTTCTGAAGGATTACACCGTGGGACCTGACTGTGCATGGGATAGGTAAGAATAATTTTGCTTTTTTATTTTATTTTTATTACAGGAAATGGTTTTTGCAGTAAAATAAAAGATGGTCAAAAACATGTGTCTTTATTTCATTAAAATGATTTTTAATTAAAGTGTGTGTGTTTTATTTTTATTTCATGCAATAGGATTAATAATTGATAGTTGTCTAATTGACAGCTCTCAATATTAACCTGGCTTAAGGTCACCTTTCAATAGCAAGGTGGCTTTAACCCCATATTAACCCATTCGCCACCGCTACAGGGCAATGGGAATAGACGAGCAAAGTGCCAGAAAGGGCGAATCTAATTATAGATTTGTCTTTCCTGGGGTGTCTGGGGGCAGATGTTAGTAGCCGGGGGGGGCAAAAATAATGATCCCTCTCTGGGCTATTATTATCTGCCCCCACTCACTGGCTTTGTCTGTCTGGTTGCGAAAATAGGGCGGGAGCCCACGCATTTTTTTTCAGCAATTTTACACCTCATATATATATATATATGTCATTGAATTTGTGACACATATATATATATATTTATATTTGTAGTTCATACACTTCTACATAGTATAATAGCCGCTAATTCAATTGCCGGCTTTTGTGAAAATGCAGAACCCGACATGAAATGACACTTGGTGTACATAGGGTTAACCATGTCTTTTCATGTCCTTTGCTATCTAATTTGCACAAACAATTAAATCAGACTATGTGTGCAAAATTTCACACCTGTAGGGGTTAATTAAAGGTGTAAATTCGTAGCAAAAAAGTCCGTTTTTTTTACAACGAATTTACACCTTTAATTAACCCCTACAGGTGTGAAATTTTGCACACATAGTCTGATTTAATTGTTTGTGCAAATTAGATAGCAAACGACATGAAAAGACATGGTTAACCCTATGTACACCAAGTGTCATTTCATGTCGGGTGCTTCTGTCTTTTCACTGAAGCCGGCTTTACCCGGCAATTGAATCAAAGGATATTTTACTATGTAGAAGTGTATAAACTATACATATATGTATATATATATGTCACAATGACATGTATATATATATATATGTATTCTATGTGTGTATATTTAGTGTTTACAAGGAAAGAATGGGGTTTTTTTAGTTGCGATATTTTGTTCCCATAGACTTACATGGGACTTCCGGTATCGGTATCGGGTATCGCCGATATTTTAGTGATATCGGCGATACCATTCCGATTCCGATACTTTAGGATATCGGAAAGTATCGCTCAACTCTAGTTTTGATGCCTTCAGTGTGATTCTACAATTTTCATAGTCATGACAATACAGAAAAATCGTTGAATGAGAAGGTGTGTCCAAACTTTTGGTCTGTACTGTATATAAAATAAAATATGCACATACACATGCATATTCACAATATAAATACACAATATACAAGTACACATTAAGTCAATATACATACTATGTACAGTTAGGTCCATATATATTTGGACAGAGACAACATTTATCTAATTTTGGTTTAGACATTACCACAATGAATTTGAAACAAAACAATTCAGATGCAGTTGAAGTCCAGACTTTCAGCTTTCATTTGAGGGTATCCACATTAAAATTGGATGAAGGGTTTAGGAGTTTCAGCTCCTTAACATGTGCCACCCTGTTTTTAAAGGGACCAAAAGTAATTGGACAAATGACTCCAAGGCTATTTCATGGACAGGTGTGGCAATCCCTTTGTTATGTCATTCTCAATTAAGCAGATGAAAGGGCCGGAGTTGATTTGAGGTGTGGTGTTTGCATTTGGAAGGTTTTGCTGTGAAGGAAACATGCGGTCACAGGAGCTCTCCATGCAGGTGAAACAAGCCATCCTTAAACTGCAAGAACAGAAAAAAAAACATCCAAGAAATTGCTACAACATTAGAAGTGGCAAAATCTACAATTTGGTACATCCTGAGAAAGAAAAAAAGCACTGGTGAACTCATCAATCCAAAAAGACCTGGGAGCCCACAGTGGTGGATGATCGCCGCATACTTTCTTTGGTGAAGAAGAACCCGTTCACAACATCAACTGAAGTCCAGAACACTCTCAGTGAAGTAGGTGTATCTGTCTCTAAGTCAACAGTAAAGAGAAGACTCCATGAAAGTAAATACAAAGGGTTCACATCTAGATGCAAACCATTCATCAATTCCAAAAATAGACAGGCCAGAGTTAAATTTGCTGAAAAACACCTCCAGAAGCCAGCTCAGTTCTGGAAAAGTATTCTATGGACAGATGAGACAAAGATCACCTGTACCAGAATGATGGGAAGCCAAAAGTTTGGAGAAGAAAGGGAACGGCACATGATCCAAGGCACACCACATCCTCTGTAAAACATGGTGGAGGCAACGTGATGGCATGGGCATGCATGGCTTTCAATGGCACTGGGTCACTTGTGTTTATTGATGACATAACAGCAGACAAGAGTAGCCGGATGAATTCTGAAGTGTACCGGGATATACTTTCAGCCCAGATTCAGCCAAATGCTGCAAACTTGATTGGACGGCGCTTCATAGTACAGACGGATAATGACCCCAAGCATACAGCCAAAGCTACACAGGAGTTCATGAGTGCAAAAAAGTGGAACATTCTTCAATGGCCAAGTCAATCACCAGATCTTAACCCAATTGAGCATGCATTTCACTTGCTGAAATCCAGACTTAAGAGGGAAAGACCCACAAACAAGCAAGACCTGAAGGCTGCGGCTGTAAAGGCCTGGCAAAGCATTAAGACGGAGGAAACCCAGTGTTTGGTGATGTCCATGGGTTCCAGACTTAAGGCAGTGATTGCCTCCAAAGGATTCGCCACAAAATATTGAAAATAAAAATATTTTGTTTGGGTTATGTTTATTTGTCCAATTACTTTTGACCTCCTAAAATGTGGAGTGTTTGTAAAGAAATGTGTACAATTCCTACATTTTCTAACACATATTTTTGTTCAACCCTTCAAATTAAACGTTACAATCTGCACTTGAATTCTGTTGTAGAGGTTTCATTTCAAATCCAATGTGGTGGCATGCAGAGCCCAACTCGCGAAAATTGTGTCACTGTCCAAATATTTCTGGCCCTGACTGTATATACCCACATAGGATCTGAATCAAGAAGTTTTCCTCAGAATTCTGGGGTAAACGCTTTTAATGTCGCCAAAAAATTCTGAGACTCAAAGTTGCCAAAACATTTGGCGACTTTTGTCACTGTAGTTCTTGACAACTTTGCCAAAGTGTATGGAGCAGGGGTGGGATGGGGCATGACGAAACCCATCCAGTAAATTCATAAAAGTTTATGCCAATTTAATGTAATAAATTATCCAGGAAGTGCAATTGACTCTTACTGGAGCAACAGTAGCAGAGGTGCATGCACTTGTAATATGTGGAGAGGAGACATCTTACTTTAGTGGTGCCTTCATTAGAAGGCGTTGTTCAGGACTTTAATTGATGGTCTATTAATAGGATATGTCATCAATACCTGACAGGTGGAGTGCAACACCCAGCTCCCCTACCAATTAGCTGTTTCTGATGCCAAAGGCGGAAGTGCAATACATGGCCATGGGCACTATGCAGTTGATTGAGCTATGCTGTGCAGCTCCACAACTGAGCACATCCGGCTGCCGCTGACAGTGAAAGCTGAGTGGAGGGGATGATGTTTGTTGCACCCCCACCGAACAGGTTATAAGGATCAGTCAGTCAATATAAAAGTCCTGAACAATCCCTTTAAAATTAGCATGCACAATGCCAGCCTTAATGAATAAGGACAATATTTCATAAACATACACACATAAGAATATAAATGCACCAAACATTACATATGCATGTAAACATTTTACATATATACAGTCATGGCCAAAAGTGTTGGAACCCTTGAAATTGTTCCAGAAAGTTAAGTATTTCTTTCAGAAAAATATTGCAATTACATGTTTTGTTATACACACAAAAGAAATAAACATATGTATTGGAACAATACAAAAAAAACTGAAAAAAAGGAAAATTAGACATAATTTTTCACAAACCCTCAAACTAGGCAAGACAAAATTATTAGCACCTTTCCAAAATTGTGGGTAAACAACTTTGTTTCACAGCATGTGATGCTCTTTCAAACTCATCTCTGGCATGAAACAGGTATGGGCAATATGAAAATCACACCTGAAACAAGATAAAACACGGAGAAGTTGACTCAATATTTGCTTTGTGTGTCTGTGTGTGCTACACTAAGTTCAAAACATTGTTACCCTTTTTGTCCTTCACTGTAAATGAGGAAGGGCATACAGGTGCACAATACTGATAAGCATCCACCCACACACCTAACACCTTCATTATTTTAAATGTATGCATATACAGCATCTATAAAATACCAGTCTCATGGTTATATATGCGTAGAGCCTGTTAGTGACTATTATAGATAATGATTGCTGCCAACCACCATCAAAGAAAACAGCAAAAAGTGCTAATACTATTACTAACCATTAAATAAGTTAAAATAGGGTCCTTTTTCTATCTTGCGCAATGCTACTAATTAGGTTGTGAAGAGCAAAAGGGTAACAATGTTTTGAACTTTTGTCTTTCAGGCTCCATATCTCATTATCCACTTCTGCTTTGAACTTGAGACTGCCACCATTTTATAAACAATCATCTTGGATATCTGATACTTAATTTTGACTTGCAACTATTTAGCATAGATTAGTTATGCAGATTCTTGTCATGTCACTGCATTTTTACTGTTTTGCTCCTAAAGATCTAAATTTCATTTGTTTATTATTTTGTTAGTATTTTGTAAATCCACCCTTGGCTTTCAACTCTGCCCGGGCATAGTCTCTATTAGAGATAGGCGAACCTGAACAGTAAAGTCTGGCGTCCATACCGAATGCCTAATGTTCGGGCCAGGAAGTCCATGTTACTGTTCGGGTTTGGCTGCCCAAACACTGGGTGTTTGTCTAGCTGTCATGTGCATGACAGCGCGGAAAACACCGCTTTTGATCAGTGGTGAAAGCATCCCTGCCGGTTAGAGAGTTGTGGTTCCCACTCTGTCAAAAGACAGCGTGAGCGCTCAGCTGTGATCGGAAGTATAAAGTTTACCACCGGTCACCGGTGTCAGCTGATAGGACTACAGCTCTCATCATCCAACATATGCTGCCGCTAATAAAAGCGAGAGCAGGATCGGCTGATGGGTCTAGGGTGTATTCATTAGCTGGCTCCTGAGCTGTAAATAAATAAATTAAAAAAAAATTCAGCTTGAGTTCCCCTGTATTTTTGTTAACCAGCCAGGCAAAACTCGCAGCTAGGGCTGCAACCTTCAGCTGTCAGCTTCAGCAAGGCTGGTTATAAAGAATAGAGGGGTCCCCACGCCGTATTTTTTAATTATTTAAATAATTTTAAAAAACGACGTTGGGTCCCCCCCATTTTTGACAACCAGCCTTGCTAAAGCAGACAGCTGGGGACTGGTATTCTCAGGCTGGTAAGGGGCCATGGATATTGCCTCAGCAGCCTAAAAATAGTAGCTGGCAGCCACCCAGAAAAGACACATCTATTAGATGCGACAATTCTGGCACTTTATCCGGCTCTTCCCACTTGCCCTGTAATGGTAGCAAGTGGGGTTAATTTTTTGAGGGTTGATATCACCTTTGTATTGTCCGGTGACATCAAGCCCACGGCTTAGTAATGGAGAGGCATCTATGAGTTACGTATCTATTACTGATCCTATATTAAATGGTAAATAAAGACAAGGCAAGTATAAAGTCCTTTATTAGAAATACAACAAAACACTTTTACTTTTTTATTTAAAAATAACAAACACAGTTATACTCAGCTAACGACTATTCCACCGAAGCGCACGTTCTCCTGTAATAAAACTAAAATAAAAAACAACAATATACCATACCTGTCTGTCTTTCTGTCCCACGCCGTAACTCCATGTTTGGGGGATAAACAGTTTTCTCAGACCGTCCAGGCTGAGAACCACTGGTGACTGAACTGCTGTGATCACAGCCTCAGAGACTGGTCCTGATGTCATCAAGGTTTCCTCCGGTCACTGAGGCTGCATTCCCAGCCAGGCTGAACTGCGGAGACCTTCTTGAGATCCCTGCTAGCAGCGAGAGAGCTGACGCTTCTCATGACAATATTGAAGTTGAAGCTTCTTCACCTTTTTTCGGTCCATTCCAGACTTGTGTAATGTGTGTTGAACAGTGCTTGCATCAACATCGGTGATCCCACTATTGTGAAGCATACAAGCCACCACCACTGCCATATTTGTCGTACCAGAACTAATAGACCTTGCGATGAGCCAACTTGTTGACTTCCGATATCGTGCCTGGATAGCCACCTTTTGGTTTCTGAATGGATGGACGGATTTCATTTCGCATTCTTCCAACTGTCATGGCACTCACATGATGCAGTTTTCTTGGCCAAAAGACCTCTATCAATGAGCTGGATTCGTCTTCATGGCTGCCCCTTGATTCGAACCAATGACCTTTCACTTGGGAATCAACCTAATAATACAATGAGCTATTAGGGAATGTGAGAACATTTAGCATTTTGCACTATTCAGGAAGAAAAATATTTTATCCACCACCAGGAGCAAAACTGTAACAATGCAGTAACATGACAAGAATCTACATAACTAATCATATGCTAATTAGTTGAAGGGCAAATTTATATATGCGATAGCCAAGATGATTGTCTTTAAAATGATGGTACTATCATGATCAAAGCAGTATTGGATAGTGAGATATGAAACCTGAAAGTCAAAAGTTAAAAACATTGCTACTCTTTTGCTCTTCACTGTACAAAGAATTCCGATATATTCATAGCTTTATTGTAAGTATACTCTGTTACAGATATGAGGATATTTTATCCATTCTTTGGGCTAATCGACTTTGAAAATAAGAGCTAGTTTCCTTTCCAAACTAGCTAACACGTTGAGTTTGGGGTCTGAGGTGGAGGCCGATGTTGTGTTACATTATATTTTTATTTTTGGGTATGTCTGACTACAATGCATCTTTATCTCCTTACTATTGACTTAATTGTGTGTATTACATTGCACCAAATTTCTATAGATCAAACTTTCAGAATTGTATTGTTACTTACCTTGTGGATATACATATGTGCATATACTGTACATCACTGTTATCACTAATACTTGGCAATATTCTGTCATCTGGTGGATACTCTTCGTATTTTCTTCTTATCTTCATTATTTTGTGTCTCTCAACAGCCTCCCCTTGCTTTCATTTCATCTTGATTTGAATTATCAATTTATATTTTTATTATGTAGTTGTATACCTCAATAAAATATTTTTTTTATATACATTTGTTTGTGTTTTGATTATTATGGAGTAACATTTATATGATATTTTAGGCTTGCTCTGTGTTCTCTCATTTATATTGGAATTACATTTTTTATTATAGGCTCCCTTACTGTATGTATACTCTGTTATAGATACAGGAATATTTTATCCATTCTTTGGGCTTATCAACTTTGAAAATAAGAGCTAGTTTCCTTTCTAAACTAGCTAAAACCTTCTTTCAGTGTTACTCTGTGACGCATGTACATTTGGTCTGATTGCAGTATCAAGAAAATGTATTAGCCATTTTCTATTTTCCATGAAATTACATTATTAAATGAAAAAGAGCTTTTCTGTATATTAATTAAATTATTTCACTGCCTAGGCAATTTGCATAATGTTCCCATTGTATGCACATGGGATTCAGTATCTTGGTCTTACAGGCAAAGGTGGCAGTTTTATTGCATGAATAAAATCTATGAACTATTGATATTTGGGTATAAACATAAATATTGATCAGTATTCCTAAATATTTGTTATGCAAATTATTGAGCAGATAATGCACACACTCTATTTTTGGCATCTGTCAACACATCCTAGATCTGAATGAATGAAATGAAATATTCTCATTGAATACTTTGTTCTGTACAAAGTTGAATGTGCTGACAGCAAAATCACACAAAAATCATCAATGGAAATCAAATTTATTAACCAATGGAGGCCTGGACTTGGAGTCACACCCAAAATTTAAAGTGGAATGTAATGTCCTTAAAACAAGTCAAAATTATGCTCAGTAGTGTGTGTGGCCTCCATGTGCCTGTATGGCCTCCCTACAGCGCCAGGGCAGGCTCCTGATGAGGCGGCGGATGGTCTCCTGAGGGATCTCCTCCCAGACCTGGACTAAAGCATCCGCCAACTCCTGAACAGTCTATGGTGGATGGAGCGAATCATATGCCCCAGATGTGCTCAATCGGATTCAAGTCTGGGGAACGGGCAGGCAAGTCCATAGCTTCAGTGCCTTCATCTTGCAGGAACTGCTGACACACTCCAGCCACATGAGGTCTGGCATTGTCCTGCATTAGGAGGAACCCAGGGCCAACTGCACCAGCATATGGTCTCACAAGAGGTCTGAGGATCTCATCTCAGTACCTAATGGCAGTCAGACTACCTCTGGCGAGTACATGAAGGGCTGTGCAGCCCTCCAAAGAAATGCCTCCCCACACCATTACTGACCCACTGCCAAACTGGTCATGCTGAAGGATATTGCAGGCAGCAGATCGCTCTCCACGGCGTCTCCAGACTCTGTCACATCTATCACATGTGCTCAGTGTGAACCTGCTTTCATCTGTGAAGAGCACAGGGCGCCAGTGGCGAATTTGCAAATTCTGGTGTTCTGTGGCAAATGCCAAGCATCCTGCACAGTGTTGGGCTGTGAGCACAACCCCCATATGTGGACATCGGGCACTCAGACCATCCTCATGGAGTCGGTTTCTAACTGTTTGTGCAGACACATGCACATTTTTGGCCTGCTGGAGGTCATTTTGCAGGGCTCTGGCAGTGCTCCTCCTGTTCCTCCTTGCACAAAGGCGGAGGTAGCGGTCCTGCTGCTGAGTTGTTGCCCTCCTATGGCCCCCTTCACGTCTCCTGGTGTACTGGCCTGTCTCCTGGTAGCACCTCCAGCCTCTGGACACTACGCTGACAGACACAGCAAACCTTCTTGCCACAGCTCACATTGATGTGCCATCCTGGATGAGCTGCACTACCTGAGCCACTTGTGTGGGTTGTAGAGTCCGTCTCATGCTACCACAAGTGTGAATACACAACCAACATTCAAAAGTGACCAAAACATCAGCCAGAAAGCATTGGTACTGAGATGTGGTCTGTGGTCCCTACTTGCAGAACCACTCCTTTATTGAGTGTATCTTGATAATTGCCAATAATTTCCATCTGTTGTCTATTCCATTTGCACAACAGAATGTGAAATTGACTGTCGATCACTGTTGCTTTCTAAGTGGACAGTTTGATTTCACAGAAGTTTGATTTACTTGGAGTTATTTTCTGTTGTTTAAGTGTTCCCTTTATTTTTTGAGCAGTGTATATTAGATGTATTGCTCTTACCTAACCAGATGTTTCCCTTCCCATATTTACTGGTTTTCCATAGACAAACTTCTTAAGAACTAAAAAGTTTTAATGAACATTTACAAAGAGTCTGCATTGAAAGGATGGAAATGAGAAAGTTTAGGCTTCTACTTTTTCCTACAGAGGTTCATGTATTTAAATCTTGAATTTCACATTTCACAGTTATGATAAAATGACAGTAGACGTGCTTTAATGGGCATTTGTTTATTCATTTATTTTACTCACTTATATATTGCCATCATATTCCACAGCGCTTTGCAGACATTATCATTACTGACCCCACTGGGGCTCACAATCTAAATGTATCACTTTAAGAGGTCTTGGACTGGATAATAGGAATACCAACTACGTCAAAAAATGTGCATACAAATTGACCAACACTGCCTACAGTATTTAACCCCTTAAGGACCAAGCCACTTTGTAGGTTAATAACTAGGCCTTAATTTTGAAATCTGACCACTGTCACTTTATGTGGTTATAATTCTGGAATGTTTCAACGGATCCGGTGATTCTGAGAATGTTTTTTCGTGACATTGTACTTTATGATAATGGTACAATTTCTTCAAAATTTCTTGTGTTTATTTGTGAAAAAAAATGTAAATTTGATAAAAATGTTGAAAATTTCACAATTTTTAAACTTTTAATTTTTATGCCCCTAAATCAGAGTGTTATGTCACACAAAATAGTTAATAAATAACATTTCCCACATGTCTACTTTACATCAGCACACTTTTTGAAACATTTTTTTTTTTTGCTAGGAAGTTATAAGGGTTAAACGTTGACCAGCAATTTCTCATTTTTCCAATAAAATTCACAACACCATTTTTTTTAGGGACCACCTCACATTTGAAGTGAATTTGAGGGTCAATATGACAGAAAATACCCAAAAGTGACACCATTCTAAAAACTTCACCCCTCAAGCTGTTCAAAACCATATTCAAGAAGTATATCAACCCTTCAGTTGCTTCACAAGAATTGAAGCAATTGTGGAAGGAAAAAATGAACATTTAACTTTTTTTCTCAAAAATTTTACTGCGGACACAATTTTTCTTATTTTCTCAAGGGTATCAAGATAAAATGAACCACAATATTTGTTGTGCAATTTTTCCAGTGTACACCAATACCCCATGTGTGGAGGAAGACCACTGTTTGGGTGCATGGCAGGGCTCCTAAGGGAAGGAGCACCGTTTCATGTTTTGAACGCAAAATTGGCTGGAATCGAGAACGGACGCCATGTCGTGTTCGGAGAGCCCCTGATGTGCCTAAACAGTGAAAACACCCAACAAGGGACCCCATTTTGGAAACTAGACCCCTCAAGGGACTTATCTAGATGTTTGGTGAGCATCTTGAACCCTCAGGTGCTTCACATAAGTTTATAACGTAGAGCCGTGAAAATTAAAAATCACATTTTTTTCCACAAAAATCATCTTTTAGCACCGTTTTTTATTCTAACAAAGGCAGCAGAAGAAAATGGACCACAAAAATTGTGCAATTTCTCCTGAGTATGCCAATACCCCATGGGTGGAGGAAGACCACTGTTTCGAAACACGAAAGGACCCGGAAGGGAAGGAGAAAGGTTTGACTTTTTGAACACAAAATTGGCTGGAATCGAGAGCGGATGCCATGTCACTTTTGGGGGGCCCCTGATTTGCCTAAACAGTGGAAACCCCGACAAGTGATACAATTTTGAAAACTAGACCCCTCAAGCAACTTATCTAGATGTGTGGTGAGCATATTGAACCACCAGGTGTGCTTTATATATGTTTATAACAGAGCTACACAGGTGGTCAAAAATGTTGGTACCCCTCGTTTAATGATAGAAAACCCAACAATGGTGACATAAATAACTTGAATCTGACAAAAGTAATAATAAATCAAAAATCTATGAAAATGAAGAAATGAAAGTCAGACATTGCTTTTCAACCATGCTTCCACAGAATTAAAAAAAAAATAAAACTCATGATATAGTCCTGGACAGAAATGATGGTACCCCTGAAAATAATGTGACAAAAGGGACATGTTAAATGGAACCTGTCACCCCCCGGATGTTTTTAAGTAAAAGATCCACCTTCAGCAGCACTAAGGCAGCAGTCTTTGGAGGTGGCTCTTTTTTTCCAGGTCCCCTGCAACGCTGAAATATAGACTTTTAAAAATATGTCTCCATACCATAATTACGTCCTATAGGACGGCGTCTGTCTCCCTGTAATCCTACTCCCATCCATCCATCATCCCCCTTCAGCATCACAGCACCTCCTCCTGAGTTGTTTTTCTTTGATTAACCTGCTGTGGGGCAACTGCGCTCTTGGAACAGTCCTCGGGCATGCGTAGTGCGCGCTGCCCGTGGACTGACAGAAGGCTATTGTGCCTGCGTCTTTTTCAGGCATCAGATCCCTCCCCGCAGTGTGTTATCATGTATTCACACTGCGGGGCTGGGAATCTGGCGCCTGTGCAGTCAACATGTTTAGCTGCGCCTGCCCCATTCTCCCAGTCCCTCCACAGGAAAATGATCAGCACATCTGATGCAGCACACGGGATAAAAACGAAAGTGAAGAGACTGGGAGAAGGCGCCAGATTCCCAGCCCCGCAGTGTGAATACATGATAACTCGCTGCGGGAAGGGATCTGGTGCCTGAAAAAGACGCAGGCGCAATAGCCTTCTGTCAGTCCCCGGGCAGACGCCGACCTATGGGACGCAATTATGGTATGGGAACATATTTTTAAAAGTCTATATTTCAGCGTTGCAGGGGACCAGAAAAAAAAGAGCCACCTTCACAGACTGCTGCCTTAGTGCTGCTGAAGGTGGCTCTTTTACTTAAAAATGCTCAAGGGTGACAGGTTCCCTTTAAATCAAGGTTTATCCACTAATTAGCACCACAGGTGTCTGCAATCTTGGAATCAATGAGTGGGCCTGTATAGAGGGCTACATATACTCACTGTGCTGTTTGGTGACAAGGTGTGTATCACACTCAACATGGACCAGAGGAAGCAAAGGAAAGAGTTGTCTCAGGAGATTAGAAAGAAAATGATAGACAAACATGTTAAAGGTAAAAGATATAAGACCATCTCCAAGCAGCTTGATGTTCCTGTGACTACAGTTGCACATATTATTCAGAAATTTAAGCTCTCTGGGACTGTAGCCAACCTCCCTGGATGTGGCCGCATAAGTTAAATTGATGACAAATCAAAGAGACGGATAATATGAATGGTAACAAAAGAGCCCAGAAAAACATCTAAACAGATTAAAGGTGAACTTGAAGCTCAAGGAACATCAGTGTCAGATCGCACCACCTTTCTTTGTTGTATGAGCCAAAGTGGACTTCATGGGAGACGACCAAGGAGGACACCATTGTTGAAAAAAAAAGCCTGACTGGAATTTGCCAAACTACATGTTGACAAGCCACAAAGCTTCTGGGAGAATGTGCTATGGACAGATGAGACAAAAATTTAACTTTTTGGGAAGGCACATCAGCTCTATGTACACAGACGGAAAAATGAAGCATATCACGAAAATAATACTGTCCCTACTGTGAAACATGGAGGAGGCTCTGTTATGTTCTGGTGCTGCTTTGCTGCATCTGGCACAGGGTGTCTAGAATCTTTTGCAGGGTACAATGAACTCTCAAGACTATCAAGGGATTCTAGAGAAAAATGTGCTGCCCAGTGTCAGAAAGCTTGGTCTCAGTCACAGGTCATGGGTCTTGCAACAGGATAATGACCCAAAACACACAGCTAAAACCAACCAAGAATAGCTAAGAGGAAAACATTGGACTATTCTGAAGTGGCCTTCTATGAGCCCTGACCTAAATCCTATTGAGCATCTTTGGAAAGAGCTGAAACATGCAATCTGGAAAAGGCAACCTTCAAACACGAGACAACTGGAGCAGTTTGCTCTTGAGGAGTGGGCCAAAATACCTGTTGAGAGGTGCAGAAGTCTCATTGACAGTTACAGGAATCGTTTGATTGCAGTGATTGCCTCAAAAGGTTGTGCAACAAAATATTAAGTTAAGCGTGACATCATTTCTGTCCAGGTCTATTTCATGAGTTTTATTTTTTTTTAATTCTGTGGAAGCATGGTTGAAAAGCAATGTCTGACTTTCATTTGTTCATTTTCATAGATTTTTGATTTATTATTACTTTTGTCAGATTCAAGCTATTTCTGTCACCATTGTGGGTTTTTCTGTCATTAAATGAGGGGTACCAACAATTTTGACCACATGTGTATATGACTATATATATATATATATATATATATATATATATATATACAGTACAGACCAAAAATACAGCCAACAAGTGCTAAGCATCTCTGGGAACTCCTTCAAGATTGTTGGTAGACCATATCTGTGACTACCTCTTGAAGCTCATCAAGAGAATGCCAAGAGTGTGCAAAACAGTCATCAAAGCAAAAGGTGGCTACTTTGAAAAACCTAGAATATAAGACATAATTTCAGTTGTTACACACATTTTTGTTAAGTATATAATTCCACATGTGTTAATTCATAGGTTTGATGCCTTCAGTGTGAATGTACAATTTTCATAGTCATGAAAATACAGAAAAATCTTTAAATGAGAAGGTGTGTCCAAACTTTTGGTCTGTACTATATATATATCTATATACATAGATATATATATCTATATATATCTATGTATATAGATATATATAACTCTCTGATTTAAGGGCACAAAAATTAAAAGTTAGAAAATTGCAAGTCATATCGCAGAAATTTTACTACTAACATGAAGTACAATTTGTCACGAAAAAACTCAGAATCAGTTGGATCTATTGAAGTGTTCAAGAGCTATAACCTCATAAAGTGACAGTGGTCAGAATTGTAAAAACTGGCTCGGTCATTAAGTACAAAATTGTCTCTAAGGGGTTAACTATATACAGAAAACCTGACAAGAGAAAAGTCTGCACACAAACATAAACTGAATTATTTTATGACTGCACTCTATTGGTAGAGTTAATTAAAACATTAAAAACATCTTAATTCAGGTTTAAGGGGGTTGTCCGGTCTAAAGTGATAAGTCTGCAGTCACTCTGTGTGATTGCAGACTTATGAATCGCCATAGCACACGCACTGTGCTCTGGGGAGATTCGCCAGTTTCAGCCCCGTAACGGAGGGTATGAATGAGTTATACATACCCCCGGCCAGTGGGTGTGACTTCGCTCTCCATACACTTGAATGGATCAAAGCCACACCTACCGGACGGAGGTATGTATGTGCTCATACATACCCTCCATTCCCCAGTCTGAAACTGGCGAATTCCCACAGTGAACAATGCATGCAATGTGGGGATGTGGGGATTCATAAGTCTGCAATCACACAGAGTGGTATAGACAGGACAATACTTTTAAAGCAAACATCCACTCACATATAACATGTTGTGACACCACCTGGTTTTCTTCTTGGTTTGTTAAATAGTGACTTAACCCCTTAACGACCGCCGATACGCCTTTTAACGGCGGTCATTAAGGGTACTTAAACCACAGCGCCGTTAATTAACGGCGCTGTGGAAAAAGTGAATAGCGCCCCCCAGAGGCGCATTTTCTCCGGGGTCTCGGCTACTGGAGGTAGCCGAGACCCCAGAGAACATGAATCGGGTTGGTTTTTACCGACACCGATGTTGCGATCGCTGTTATTAACCCTATAACGGCGACCGCAACAAAAAAAAAAAAATGTTCCATTTAATTTCTCTGTCCTCTGATGTCATCGGACATCAGAGGACAGAGAAAAAGGGTCCCCGGGACCCCCCTTGTGTCCCCCAATGTGCCCCTTGTGGCCCGCGGGCCCACCTACTTCCTCCGGTGGGCGCCGCCATTTTGAATGGCGGGCGCATGCTCAGTGCGCCCGCCGCGTTCTGCCGGGGGGTGGGCAATTTTCTCTGGGGTCTCGGCTGCCGAGGGTAGCCGAGACCCCAGAGAACATGATCGGGGTCGGTATTTACCGACCCCGGTGTCGCAATCGCCATTATACTAAGTATAATGGCGACCGCAAAAAAAAAATGATTTCTCTCCCCTCTGATGTGATCGCACATCAGAGGGGAGATAATGAGGGTCCCCAGGTCCCCCGATCGCCCCCCCTATACTTACCGGTGTTCTCTGTCCTCCCGCAGGCCCCAGGATCCCGGCGTCTTTTTCCTGGAAAAAAAAAATGGCGGGCGCATGCGCAGTGCGCCCGCCGATCTGCTTGGCGGCAGATTCAAAAAAGTTTCATTCATTCTCACAAAAGTACATTTTGATCACTGTGATAAACTATCACAGTGATCAAAATAAAAAAAACAGTACATAACCCCCCCTTTATCACCCCCTTAGTTAGGGACATATAATTAAATATAGAAATTATATTTTTTTTCATTTTCCTTTTAGGGTTAGGGTTAAGGCTAGGGTTAGGGTTATAATTAGGTTTAGGGTTATAATTAGGGTTAGGGTTATAATTAGGGTTAGGGTTAGGCTGGGTTCATACTGCGTTATGGCAGTCCGTTAGACGGACTGTGTTACACCGCGGTATAACGCGGTGTAACGCAGTCCGTTAATGCTGCCATTCACCCCCATTTGAGGGCGCATCGCGACGAATGCCGTAAAGCGGTATGCGTTCGCGACGTGCCATCATTCAGTGACGGAGCCTCGGACGCGGGCTGCAGCGTCTGGGCTCCGTCACCGCTAGCGCAGATGAATCATCTGCTGATTCTTCTGCACTAGCGGGTATAGCATAACGCGATCGCGTTATGCTATACCGTTACCAGCCCGTCAATGATATGTGTTGAACGGGCTGGTAAAACGCAAAATGAACCCAGCCTTAGGGTTAGGGTTATAATTAGGGTTAGGGTTACAATTAGGTTTAGGGTTACAATTAGGGTTAGGGCTACAATTAGGGTTAGGGTTACAACTAGGGTTAGGGTTACAATTAGGGTTGGAATTAGGGTTGGGATTAGGGTTAGGATTAGGGTTAGGGTTGGGATTAGGGGTGTGTTGTGGTTAGGGTTGGAGCTAGAATTGAGGGGTTTCCACTATTTAGGCACATCAGGGGGTCTCCAAACATGACGTGGCGTTCAAAAAGTCAGATTGCGCTCCCTCCCTTCCGAGCCCTGCCGTGCGCCCAAACAGTGGTTTACCCCAACATATGGGGTATCAGCGCACTCAGGACAAATTGCCCACCAATTTTGGGGTTCTAATTTCTCTTGTTACCCTTGGGAAAATAAAAAATAGCTGGCTAAAAAAATAATTTTTGAGGAAAAAAAAATTTTTTATTTTCACGGCTCTGCGTTTATAAATTTCTGTGAAGCACTTTGGGGTTCAAAGTGCTCACCACACATCTAGATAAGTTCCTTAGGGGGTCTAGTTTCCAAAATGGGGTTACTTGTGGGGGTTTTCCACTGTTTAGGCACATCTGGGGCACTGCAAACGGAACATGACACCCATCAACGTCTGCATTCCAAAACGTTATTACTTCCTTTCCAAGCCCTGCTGTGCGCCAAAACAGTTCCCCCCCCCACATATTTGGTATCAGCGTACTCAGGACAAATTGGTCAACAACTTTTGGGGTCCAATTTCCTTGTGAAAAATCAAAAATTTGGGACTAAAAAATCATTTTTGTGGAAAATTGATTTTTTTTTTCACACCCAGGCATTATAAACTTTTGTGAAACACTTGGGGGTTCAAAGTGCTCACCACAGATCTAGATAAGTTACTTAGGGGGTCTAGTTTCCAAATGGGGTCACTTGTTTGGTTTTTTTCACTGTTTAGGCTCATCTGGGGCACTGCAAACGGAACATGACCCCATCAACGTCTGTATTCCAAAACTTTATTACTTCCTTTCCAAGCCCTGCCGTGCGCCCAAACAGTTTCCCCCCCACATATTTGGTATCAGCGTACTCAGGACAAATTGGACAACAACTTTTAGGGTCCAATTTCCTTGTGAAAAATAAAAAATTTGGGACTAAAAAATCATTTTTGTGGAAAATTGTTTTTTTTTTTTTTCACACCCAGGCATTATAAACTTTTGTGAAACACTTGGGGGTTCAAAGTGCTCACAACAGATCTAGATAAGTTCCATAGGGGGTCTAGTTTCCAAAATGGTGTTACTTGTGGGGGTTTCCACTGTTTAGGCGCATCAGGGCCTCTACAAATGCGACATGGCGTCCAGCCAATTCCGCGTTAAAAAAGTCAAACGGAGCTCCTTCCCTTGCGACCTCTGCCGTGCGCCCAAAAATTGGTTTACCCCAACATATAGGGTATCGGCATGCTCAGGACAAATTGCACAAAAACTTTTGGGGTCTTGTTACCCTTGGGAAAATAAAAATTGGAGTGAAAAGATCATTTTTGTGGAAAAAATATGATTTTTTATTTTCACGGCTCTACGTTATAAACTTGTGTGAATCACTTGGAGGTTCAAAGTGCTCACCACACATCTAGATAAGTTCCTTAAGGGGTCTAGTTTCCAAAATGGGGTCACTTGTTGGGGGTTTCCATTGTTTAGGCACATCAGGGGCTCTCTAAACACGACATGGCATCCAGCCAATTCTGCGTTGAAAAAGTCAAACAGCGCTCCTTCCCTTGCGACCTCTGCCATGTGCCCAAAAAGTGGTTTACTCAGCGTACTCAGGACAAATTGCACAAAAACTTTTGGGGTCTTGTTACCCTTGGGAAATTAAAAATTGGGGTGACAAGATCATTTTTGTGGAAAAAAAAAATATTTTTTTTTCACGGCTCTACATTATAAACTTTTGTGAATCACTTGGAGGTTCAAAGTGCTCACCACAGATCTAGATAAGTTCCTTAAGGGGTCTTGTTTCCAAAATGGGGTCACTTGTGGGGTGTTTCCACTGTTTAGGCACATCAGGGGCTGTCTAAACGCGACATGGCATTCAGCCAATTCTGCGTTGAAAAAGTCAAACGGCGCTCCTTCCCTTGCGACCTCTGCCATGCGCCCAAAAAGTGGTTTACCCCCACATATGGGGTATCGGCGTATTCAGAAGAAATTGCACAACAAATTTTGTGGTTCATTTTCTCTTTTAAAACTTGTGAAAATAAAAAAAATTGGTTCCGAAGTAAAGCTTTTGCAAAAAAAGTTAAATGTCAATTTTTTCCTTCCACATTGCTTCAGCTCCTGTGAAGCACCTGAAGGGTTAATATACTTATTGAATGTGGATTTGAGCACCTTGAGGGGTGCAGTTTTTAGAATGGTGTCACTTTTGGGTATTTTCTATCATATAGACCCCTCAAAGTGACTTCAAATGTGATGTGGTCCCTAAAAAAAAATGGTGTTGTAAAAATGAGAAATCGCTGGTCAACTTTTAACCCTTATAACTTCGTAACAAAAGAAAATTTTGTTCCCAAAATTGTGCTGATGTAAAGTAGACATGTGGGAAATGTTATTTATTAAGAAATTTGTGTGACATATCTCTCTGATTTAAGGGCATAAAAATTTAAAATTTGAAAATTGCTAAATTTTCAAAATTTTCGCCATATTTCCGTTTTTTTCATAAATAAACACAAGTCATATCAAAGAAATTTTACCACTAACGTGAAGTAAAATATGTCACGAAAAAACAATCTCAGAATCAACGGGATTCGTTAAAGCGTTCCAGAGTTATAACCTCATAAAGTGACAGTGGTCAGAATTGTAAAAATTGGCCCGGTCATTAAGCTGCAAAATGGCTCTGTCACTAAGGGGTTAAGAACTTAGGTTATGTTCTTCTGACTATTCTAGCAGACATAGAATGTATTATATAAATTTGATCCTTATTGCTGTTATTTCATATTTATTATATCAGTTTCTATCTTTGTCATTTTTCATGTAGTTTTGTAAATTATGCAGGCACCTAAAGTACTTGAGGTCACAACATTATTGCTGCAGGATCCAATGCAAGAGAGGAATGCAAATAGAAACATAATTAGTTATTCTTTTCATTCAGCCTTGAAGCCATCAGCGAAGGTGGTCATTTCCATATTGTGACCTTTATAAAATTTTACTGTTAAATCAGCACAATATTCTTAGACAACCATATATTGTAATTTCAATAAATAATTTTCTTAAGAGCTTTTAGTAAAATGCTAATACAGATGGGGTTTACATATTTCCAAACATTTCAATACAATTATACAACACAAATGATTGTCTACAAGGTATTTTACTAAAAATAGAGAAATACGTGACATCTTATAAAGCTGAATATCTGTTGTGCTATAATATTATTATGCTCTTCCTGTCAATTATGTGGATTTTTCAGAGAGATTGGCATTTGCAGTACAATCTGTCTATTTCAGTTTTCATCCCTTCTCTCAGCAGACACTTTCCATAGACACCAGTGAAGTAGCTCTTCAACAGGAAGATATGGAAGGTTTTTCCACATGGATTTTATATGAACATGTGAGAAATAGAAATTTTTGGCATGTGCCATCATATTCCATATTACAGTATTATTCTACCCTTAAAAAGCACAGATTTTTGTGAAAAACACTGTTTTATACATGTGCATATACCAGGGGTAGACAACATTTTTTGTCTTAGGGCCACATTGCCATACTGAACAAATCCCAAGGGCTGCAAAAAAATATAAAGGGGTAGTTATGAATACATTGCCAGAACCATCATCAGTACATCAATACATCACCAGAACTAAATTTTGAGTATATAAGGAAAATTTGAAAAGTTTATGTTAAAAAAAATCAGTGTGAATACACGCTAACTTAAAAAGAGTTTTTTGGAGTAGATACTTGTCAAATCCTTCTCAATCTCAAAGCTCTAAGTTTTCAGAACTTTTTATGTTTTACCTTAACCATGAAGCATCCATGGCTTTGCATGGATTGCTACAAGTGTACAAACCTACTTACAACTCCAACAAGTACCTGCTCTTTATCTTCCTACTCCTACTGATTTCAGGGGACATCTCCCCCAACCCTGGTCCATCCCCCAACCTCAATCCCTACCCTACCTCATGTCGAAACCATAATAATCTTGTTAATATTACTTGCACTCCCTCATCTTCTTCTTTCAATTGTGCCCTCTGGAATCCACGGTCTGCATGCAACAAACTATCTCCCCTGCTGCCATTTCCTATGGTGGCTTACAGTTCTCCCATTCCCCGAGACCCACAAACAGACATGGTGGTGGAGTTGGCATACTCCTGTCCCCACAATGCACTTTCCAGGTCATCCCCCCAATTCCATCACTCTCATTCCCTTCTTTTGAGGTCCACACCATCAGGCTCTTCCATCCCCTCTCCCTCAGAGTAGCGGTCATATATCGGCCCCCAGGCTCGCCCACCCAGTTCCTTGACCACTTCTCAGCCTGGCTGCCGCACTTCATGTCCTCAGAACTACCAACCCTTATCCTTGGAGACTTCAACATCCCCATTAACAGTCCTACTTCCACATCTGCATCTCAGCTTCTATCACTAACCACTTCTCTAGGCCTCTCACAGCTTTCAACCTCTGAGACACACAAGGATGACAACACCCTTGACCTGGTCTTTGTCCGCCTCTGTTCAATCTCCCACCTAAATAACTCACCGCTTCCACTCTCTGATCACAACATTCTCTCCTTCACGCTCACAAATCCTCCACCACCCCAGCGAACTCCTACCTACCACACATTCAGAAATCTACAAGCCATTAACCCTCAGACACTCTCAGACTCCCTACACTCTTCGCTGTCCCCAATCTCCTCTTTTTCTTGTCCTGATCTGGCTGTTCATCACTACAATGACACTCTTAGAAGCACCCTTGACCAAGTAGCACCACTCACCCTCAGAACTTCCAAACACACAGTAAAACAGCCCTGGCTCACATCGCAAACTCACCTTCTCCAGCGATGCTCTAGGAGTGCTGAACGCCTATGGAGAAAAACCCGCACACCAGAAGACTTCATCCACTTTAAATTCATGCTAAGAACTTATAATGCAGCCCTTCACCTCGCCAAACAGACCTACTTCACCACCCTGATCTCCTCACTAGCCAACAACCCCAAGAAACTTTCTGACACTTTTCACTCCCTCCTCAGGCCAAAAGCACAAGCCCCTATCACTGACATTTGTGCTAACGACCTGGCCTCCCACTTTATAGAAAAAATAGATACTATCCGTCAGGAAATCTGCTCTCAACCACCAAGTGCTGTGACTCCCATCCCTCCCTGCATTTCCCCTGGCTCAATTTCCACATTTGATCCCATCACAGAAGAAGAAGTCTCCAGACTCCTCTCTTCCTCTCGTCCGACTACATGCACTACCGACCCCATCCCCTCACATCTCCTCCAGTCTCTCTCTCCAGTTGTCACAACTCACCTAACTACAATCTTCAATCTCTCACTCTCCTCTGGCATTTTCCCATCCTCCTTCAAACACTCCATCATTACTCCACTACTAAAGAAACCCGCTCTCGACCCTTCCTGCACAAACAACTACAGACCGGTCTCCAATCTCCCCTTCATCTCTAAACTTTTGGAGCGCCTAGTCTACTCCCGCCTCACCCGTTACCTCTCCACTCACTCCCTCCTAGACCCTTCACAGTCCGGCTTCCGACCCCTACATTCGACTGAAACTGCACTCATCAAAGTGACCAATGACCTTCTGACAGCAAAACGTAACGGCGACCACTCTCTGCTCATTCTACTCGACCTTTCTGCAGCTTTCGACACTGTTGACCACTGTCTCCTACTGTCTAGGCTCCAGTCACTAGGTATTAAGGACACTGTTCTCTCCTGGTTCTCCTCCTATCTTTCTGACCGCTCCTTCAGTGTTTCATTCTCTGGCTCCACTTCATCTCCTCTTCCTCTCACTGTCAGTGTACCCCAGGGCTCAGTCCTTGGCCCCCTTCTCTTCTCTCTCTACACCGCCCCAATTGGACAGACCATCAGCAGATTTGGCTTTCAGTACCATCTTTATGCTGATGACACACAATTATACACGTCATCCCCCGACCTTACCCCCGCTGTACTACAGAACGCCACCGACTGTCTGTCCGCAGTCTCCAACATCTGTCTGCTCTCTATCTGAAACTTAACCTCTCCAAAACTGAACTTCTTCTGCTCCCGCCGTCTACTAACCTCCCTAAATCTGACATTTCCCTCTCAGTGGGCGGCACCATAATAACACCCCGGCAGCAGGCTCGCTTTTGGGTGTTATGTTTGACACCAATCTCTCCTTCACCTCCCATATACAATCTCTTGCCCGCTCTTGCCGCCTACACCTAAAGAACATCTCTAGAATCCGCCCTTTTCTCACCATGGAAACAACAAAAACCCTCACTGTAGCATTGATCCACTTCCGCCTGGACTACTGCAACGCTCTATTACTTGGCCTCCCCATTACTCGACTATCCCCTCTCCAGTCCATCCTTAATGCAGCAGCCAGGGTCATCCATCTGGCTAATCGGTACTCGGACGCGTCCGCTCTTCGCCAGTCCTTACACTGGCTGCCCATTCATTATAGGATCCAATTCAAAGTACTTGTTCTCACCCACAAAGCTCTCCACACTGCAGCACCCCCCTACATCTCCTCCCTCATTTCTATCTATCGGCCTAACCGACTGCTGCGCTCTGCAAATGACTTTCGACTAACCTCTGCACTAATCCGTACCTCCCACTCCCGACTCCAAGACTTCTCCCGCGCTGCGCCAATCCTCTGGAATGCTCTACCCCAAGAAATTAGGACTATCCACAATTTGCATGGTTTCAGGCACTCCCTCAAAACACATCTGTTCAGAGCGGCCTATCACATTCACTAATCAAAGTCATTCTCTGTGTAAGTGTGTGTGTGTGTAGCCCATTCACTATCTCCATCCATCCCTCACTCCCTCAAGATGGCTGGACCATCATTGTAAATGCACCATTGTATATACACACCTGTACTTTGTATCTCCCCCACCTCATTGTAGATTGTAAGCTCTCACGAGCAGGGCCGTCTTATTTTGCTTTAATTACTGTATTGTTAACGTTGTTACTTATGACTTGTGTTCTGAAACTGTTAATCTGTAAAGCGCTGCGGAATATGATGGCGCCATATAAATAAAGATTATTATTATTATAATATCAGAACCACCATCACTACATGCAGGCAGCATCAGAACCACCATCACCACATGAATGCAGCATCAGAACCACATCAGTACATTCAGTACATGAATACAGCACCAAAACCACTATCAGTACATGAATGTAGCAGCAAAAACACCATCAGTTCATGAATGCAGACCTAGAAACACTGTCAGTAAATACATGAAATACATGACATCCCCACACTGCCCATCTCTATAATGCATACAGTCTCTCTCCATAATGTCCCCACCAACACATACTGCCCCTTTCTATATCTCTCCCCACTGCTTCACTGCATAAAGTCTCCTCCACCCATGGGCGTACCCAGGATCAAACTAGGGGGGGGCAAGCCATTGTCGCATCTTATACACGTTACATCATATACACTGTACATTATACTGCATATTAGGTATGGAGCGTTAGAACTGTTGTATATTGTATAACACAGCAGTGTATACGACACTACGCTGTACATACCATGTACATGGCAGTCGCGCTCATGTCAGGAGCGGTACCAGCAAGTCCGAGGATTGCAGTGCAATCCTCGCATGAGTTATACGGCCGTCTGTCTATGCCCTTGTTATAATAATACTGAAATATTAATCTATTATTAAAGTATTAAGGCGCTCACAAGTAAAAAAAAGCCCCCTACCTCCCCTGTCCCCCACCCACACCCCAACAGCCCATCGTCTCACATGCACCCCTTAGTGTTCTGTCCCACTGACCCCACAATACCCCCATCCTCTCACATACACCCCTCAGTGCTCTGTTGCCCCTCCCCACTTCAGTCCCCACAATACCCCCATCCTCTTACATTCAACCCCAGTGACCTGTCCACCCTCCCTCACAATACCCCATCCTCTCACATCAACCCCTGTGCGCCAGCCCCCACAATATCCCCATCCTCTCACATTAACCCCCCCAGTGCCCTAGCCCCCACAATACCCCATACTCTTACATTCACCCCAGTGCCCTGTACCCCTCCCCCACTGTACCCCTATCCTCTCACATTCCCCCACAGTGACCATGACATGCCTGAGCAGAATGAATTTAATAAATTCCATCCCCTCTTACCATGAAGCTTGCAGGCAGTGGCTGAGGCAGGAGCAGGAAGTTTCCAGTGTCTGCACACAGAGGGCACTAGGACCCAGTGTGGCTGAGACAACCAGAGCCTGCAGGGCAGAAAGTGAAACTACAGCTGCTGCAGACAGGAAGGAAGAAGCTCCTCTTGTGAGACAGCAGCTCCACTGCGCACACAGACAGGCACTGCAATCTGTGGCAGAGGGAGCCGGCATAGTGCTGCTCTCTCCGCTCTCTTTCATTGTGTGCCCCTGCTTCTAGGGGGGGGCACCTGCCCCCCCTGCCCCACGGTGGGTACGCCCATGCCTCCACCCAATTTCCCTTTGCTGTAGTGTGCCTGCTTTCATAATCCACCTCAATTTTCCCTTAATGTCCCCATTGCCCCATAATGTCTCAAATTGCCCCAAAATGTGCCCTATTGCTCCGTAATGTCTCAGATTGCTTCATTATGTACTCCATTGCACCATAATGTCCCCCATTTCCACATTAGGTACCTTGGTAGTAACACAACTTTCCCTCTCCCCCGGCCCCCTCATCTGAAATAATATCATATCTAACTTTCAGCTCATCCATGGAGCTCTTACTGGGTCCCGACATCTCTGCTGCCTGTCTGGTGCTAGCATCAGTGTGATGAGGTCAGCAGCGTGCAGCTCCGCGGGCTGCAGCAAACCCATCGGCTGTCCACATGCGGCCTGCAGGCGTGGCATATAACATCAGTTTTGCCACACAAGGGTATATCTGATTTATGGTCTATACTGGTATTCTTAGAAAACTAATCCCACAAAATTATATTTTGATATGAACACATCATACAAGATTCATTTATCTTTAGCTTACCTTTAAACCTGCACTTTCATATCAATACTTTGAAGTAGTTATACAGAAAGTAACCTTTATAGCAATCCATTCAAATATGTAATAATTTAGTCTGATGATGGGGAATGTGATTGTTTAATTTTTTAGGTTAAAACCCTCTGCCTTCTGTACATTGCTGTCTAGTCGTTCAGACTTGATAGAAAGAAATCTTCTCCTCTCCTATCTTCTCCTATCCTCTCCTCTTTGTGACGGAGAAAGAAGAATAAAGCAGTGTCTGGTAAACTCAGGAAAACAATAAATCAATATTACATATGGATGCCTATTTATATGAATGTCCATCATGTAATTAGACATTTTCCCTGCAGCTGCAACAGGCTGGTCGTGTCTCTCCACTGCAGTGGCTGCCATATTCATGGGTTGTTTCACCAAAACAATCCTTTAAAGGGTTATTCCACTTTCAAAGCATTTTGATGTATGTAAAGTTCAAGAGGATGCAACTTACTAATATCTGAATGAAGAAGATTTTCCCAGGGAAATTAATGCCAGTCTTGGATACCAGCGCCTTTTACTTCCAGATACGTTTTGACTCAAGAGAAGGCATTTTGTGTTGGCACATCGCCGGTGATGTGTATGAAGGGGCAGGTGCAGACACAATCAGAAGAGGGCCTCTGTGCATGAACAGTAGATGGGACGTAAGTAGTCAGCCAGACCCCATTTACACACAATAGTAGCGACGAGCCAATTCAAGAAGCTCTTTCTGTGTGGAAAGAATACTCGCAGTGGCTACGCTGGGACCCAAGACCAGTACAGATATCTCAAAATCAGAGAAGCTTCGTTAACTTAATTATATTGGTAAGTTGTATCTTATTGAACTTTACACACATAAAAGGCAACTTTTTTCAAGCTGGACAACCTCTTTAATATTAATACATTCTTTATAAAAGTAAAAGCACCAATATAAATTAGACTAATGTCAGCCGAAACCACCAATATGGATGGGTTTGGCCAACACTGTAATGGATATGGGGGCGCCGGCTAACTGATCATTGGCATAGATGTCAATCGGGCATGTCTGAATTTTGGTCTGCATTGTTCTCCAAGAGTTAAAGGGACTCTTTCAGCAAATAATGACTGCTCGAACTAAGAACTACGGCGCGGTGCTTCATGACGGGGCCAATCATTTAAATACACCATCCCACCTGATTGCTTTCCCTCTATCTCCACCCGATCTTCTTTGATTGACATCTCTGGCTTTAAAGAGCCAGAGAAAGGTGGAGATAGATGGAAAGCAAGCAGGTGGGAAGGTGTATATATAAATGACTGTTCAGAACCAAGTACAGGCGCTCAGTTCTTCACAGTGGGACCAGTCTGTGCTGTTAGAGTCCCTTTAAGCCACAGTCAGATTTATCTGTTGATATCTTTCTCATATAAAAGACAGGAACACTCGGTGGAGCAAGCACTCCTGTAATGGCTGACCAAAGCATCGTTTGGCCGACAGCTAATGTGTATGGACAGCTTTATCAGGTTTCAGAAGGCTTTCAATGTGATTCCATAATAGTCATATTTTGGCAGTAGTATCCACACCCTCCAGGTATTTTATGATTTAGCTTTAGCTCCATAGAAGCAACTGAAAGGCGTCTTGTTCTTAGTAATACGTACATTAACACTGGTTTATGGCCATGTGAAACAAAATGTCAGTTTCCCAACTCTGCCAGAATTATCATAAATAATATACATTATATATACTGTTATATTAATAACAGCAAGGTAATTTCATAATTACATCTTCCACCTCTACACAGTAACTCACACAATTTATCTCAATTACTAGGAATAATTGAACGCAGCCACTAAGGCAAAACATATATGTTTCAATAATATATTGTGGCACCTAGGAATATTAAATCTGCCAATATTTTGCCATCTTGGTAGCTGGAAGCTTTTTATTGAATATATTAGATGTCTATGTTAGCTTTTTCAACCCTGTCCGCTCCCTGAGGCAACATATGGAGAAGGCTGATAAGCTGTAAGCATAATTACTAGTATCCTATCTCCCTGTAAAGTTACATTTGCTGCTGAGGTTTTCCTTGGTATGCATTCTGATATTGTTTACTGCTGAGAAATAGTTTCCAAAGGCCTCAAGCTTAAAAAGATGGACACAACTTAGTCGGCCGGTGCATTTACTTTGTACATCACATTAGTCATTGCATGGTCCTACAGCTCTCATTTATCAAGGCAAAGTGCCTCCGCCGGCACAAAGCTGTTCATCAATGCCTATTGAGCATGATTTGCAGTAGCTTAGGGTGATTGTATGTTTCAGTGTTTTCTACATAACCCAATAGATGTCCTCATTTTGCCTAATGTGATTGCCATGCTTCACTGGACATGCTGCCTCTACTTATTCACAAAAACCGCTTTGCTATTTTGATAGCAATACTTTATGTACTCTAGACAGCACCTGTGAATACCCAAAGGCTATGCAAAAGGTAGATTCAGGATTTGCTGTAATGTCAGTGCCATCTGATATTTTTTTTTTCACTCTTTTGTTATAAAAATCCACAGACGTGTCTATTATTTATGATAGATTTATTTCCCATTAGGACCGTGTCACTGAGATAATGATACTAGGGATGAAATTTTTAAATGTCTGAGTCCAAGTGATTTCTGAATGGCCCTTAATTTATAACCAAAATGTCACTGGAAAGTTCAGCTTTCTGTTTTGTATCCATGTAGTCTCAAGATATAATGTGGAATCTTATTATGGAAAGATTCTAAAGCAAAAGAAAATCTAATTCCTGCAAATTCTACTTTAATTGTTACTTTGATAACCCCATAAAGGCATGTTAAACTTTTGAAAATATATTTCTTGTTTTCTCTCTCTCTCTCTCTTATTTATTTATTCATTCATTCATTTTATTTTATTCACTTTGCTGCACAGTTTGTCCTTAGGCAAGGTTCACAAAACCATTTTCTTTTCATCCAAGAAAAACGGTCCAGTTATATTAACCCTTAACCCCCAAGGGTAGTTTGCGCGTTAATGACAGGGTCAATTTTTACAATTCTGACCACTGTCCGTTTATGAGGTTAAAACTCTGGAACGCTTCAACGGATCTTCGCGATTCTGAGACTATTTTCTCATGACATATTGTACTTCATGTTAGGTGGTAAAATTTATTGCGTTTATTTATTAAAAAACGGAAATATGGCGAAAATTTTGAAAATTTAGCAATTTTCAAACTTTGATTTTTATGCTCTTAAAACAGAGAAATATGTCACACAAATAGTTACTAAATAACATTTCCCACATGTCTACTTTACATCAGCACAATTTTGTAAGCAAAATTTTTTTTCTTAAGAAGTTATAAGAGTTAAAAGATTTCTCATTTTTACAACACCATTTTCTTTTTAGGGACCACATCACATTTGAAGTCACTTTGAGGGGTCTATATGATAAAAAAAAAACAAAAGTGAAACTATTCTAAAAACTGCACCCATCAAGGAGCTCAAAACCACATTCAAGAAGTTTATTAACTTTTCAGGTGCTTCACAGGAATTTTTGGAATGCTTAAAAAAATTAACATTTAACTTATTTTCATAAAATATTTACTTCAGATCCAATTTTTTTTTTATTTTACCAAGGGTAACAGTAGAAATTGGACCCCAAAAGTTGTTGTACAATTTGTCCTGAGTATGCTGATACCCGATATGTGTGGGGAACCACTGTCTGGGTGCATGGCAGAACTCTGAAGGGAAGGAGCGCCGTTTGATTTTTCAATGCAAAATTGGCTGAAATTGAGATCGGACGCCATGTTGCGTTTGAAGAGCCCCTGATGTGCCTAAACAGTGGAAACTCCCCACAAGTGACACCATTTTGAAAAGTAGACTCCCTAAGAAACTTATCTAAATGTGTGGTGAGCACTTTGAACCCCCAAGTGCTTCACAGAAGCTTATAACGTAGAGCCGTAAAAATAAGAAATCGTAATTTTTCCACAAAAATGATCTTCTCGCCCCCAATTTTTTATTTTCCCAAGGATAACGGGAAAATGGACCCAAAAAGGTGTTTTGCAATTTGTCCTGAGTATGCTGATACCCTATGTGGGGGTAAACCACTATTTGGGTGCATGGCACAGCTCGGAAGGGAAAGAGCGCCGTTTGACTTTTTCAACGCAGAATTGGCTGGATGCCATGTCACGTTTGGAGAGCCCCTGATGTGCCTAAACAGTGGAAACCCCCCAATTCTAACTGCAACCATAACCCTAACACACCCTTAACCCTAATCCCAACCCTAACCATAACCCTAACCACAAACCTAACCCTAACACACCCCTAACCCTAATCCCAACCCTAGCCCTAATCCTAACCCTAACCTTAATCCTAATCCTAACACTAACCCAAAAGGGAAAATGGAAATAAATACATTTTTTTTATTTTATTTTCCCCTAACTAAGGGGGTGATAAATGGAGGTTTGACTTACTATTTATAGTGGGTTTTTATGATTGGCAGCTGTCACATGCTAAAAGACGCTTTTTATTGCAAAAAAATAGTTTTTGCATCACCACATTTTGAGAGCTATAATTATTCCATATTTAGCCCACAGAGTCATGAGAGGCCTTTTTTTGCGGGATGAGTTGACAATTTTATTGGTACCATTTTTGGGCACATGACATTTTTTGATCTCTTTTTATTACCATTTTTGGGAGGCAGAATGAACACAAACCAGCAATTCAAGAATTTCTTTTGGGTGGGCGTTTATACCGTTCTGCGTGTGGTAAAATTGATAAAGTAGTTTTATTCTTCGGGTTAGTATGATTATAGCGATACCTCATTTGTATTTTGTTTATGTTTTGATGATTTTATACAATAAAAACTATTTTATATAAAAAATAATTATTTTTGCATCGCTTTATTCTGCGAGCTATAACTTTATTTTTTCGCTGATGATGCTGTTTGGCAGCTTGTTTTTCGGGACAAGATGAAGTTTTCAGCGGTACCATGTTTATTTATATCCGTCTTTTTGATTGCGTGTTATTCCACTTTTTGTTCGGTGGTATGATGATAAAGCATTGTTTCTTTGCCTTCTTTTCTTTAAGTGTTTCACTAAACGGGTTAACTAGTGGGACAGTTTTATAGGGGGAGGTCGTTACAGACGAGGTGATACAAAATATTTGTGCTTTTATTGTTTGTTTATTTACATAATAATAATGTGTTTATTGGGAAATATTTTTTTTTTATTATTTATTTAGGGATTTTTTTAAATATTTTTACATATGTTTATTTTTTTTCACATTTTTACATTGTCCCAGGGTGGGACATCACTATATAGTGCCAGATTGCTGATCTGACAGTTTGCAGAGCTCTCTGTCAGATCAGCGATCTGACAGGCAGTGCAGGAGGCTTGCCAGTGCCTGCTCTCAGCGGGCACTGACAAGCCACATCCCTGCAGGACCCGGAAGGACCCCGTGGCCATCTTGGATCTGGGGACCTGCAGGGAGGAGGCCCTCGGAACAACACGGTCACAGGGAAGCACTCAGGGAGCCCCCTCCCTGCGCGATGCTTCCCTATACCACCCGAATGCTGTGATCATGTTTGATCGCAGTGTGCTGGGGGTTAATGTGCTGGGAGCGGTCCGTGACCACTCCTGGCACTTAGTGCCGGGTGTCAGCTGTGAGAATCAACTGACACCCAGCTATGTCGTGCTATCCCGTCCTTGGGAATTAAGTCCCAGGGCACATGGACGGGATAGTACATCAGATGACAGAAAGGAGTTAATCAGACTCTGATCAGAGTTTATATAACCTAAAGATGAATACAAAGTATTCATAAACCACTAACACCAGAAAATGAAATCAATAAAGTTTATTGAACATAAATTTAAAAGCCATATATCACAAAAAAATAAAGGACATATGCATGAGGTTTTTAGCAGAGAGGATATACCAAGTATAGAAAAAATGTAGTGGTGGTGAGTCAAAAATATACCGTAGTATAAGCCAATGGTGCCACGTTGGACTCAAATATAGATCATCCAATAATCATACAGTTGCAAACAGACATTTCAGAAATGTATCTCTAGTGTATTGCATTGAGTAGACCACTTAGGCCACGCAAGTGGCAATATTGCAAGCTCAGTGCTTACCCACAGTGTGCAATGCCAAGTCACAAACACCATCGCAAACGCCCCTATGCGCTTTTCGCCCACATGCTTTCTCAAGGGGAGTTTGGTCAGAGTGGGGTGTTGTGAATGTGCTAAAAATGGTTTCTGAGCAGAGGCTCCCTCTGGTGGTTACTGACAGTACTGAACCTTTCAGCGAGGAATGGCAATCTGGGATCACGGACTGGTCTGATATAAGGCAGGTTCCCTCCCATGATGGTTGCCAGTGATAAATTTGTATTGTCTCAATTGTGGTTCCTGGTTCATTTGGAAGATTGCTGAGTCTTGCCTGCATCGTCTGCTATCAGATAAGATATTTTCTGCTTTTGTTTTTGTGCTTGCTTTTTGCATTGTTCCCTGCACTTCTGTGGAGGTCAGCCAGGTCCCCTCTGGGGGGCTTGTGCTCCTCTCAGTTTATCTGGAGCCACTGTTGTTTGTTCATTTGCTTTTTCCTGTTTTTTCAGTGGCTGCGGCATAGTTTTGTTACACCTAAGAACTGATTTAGGTGGTAGAGGTCGTGTGATCTCAGGTGTTTTTGCAATCAGTAGAGTTGGTATTTTTTAGGTTTTTTTTGGATTGCAGTGAGTATCCTTTCCTGTACTTTTCTGTCTAGACAGATTGGGCCCAGCGTTTGCTCATTCTATTTTCTGTCTGTGTCCATGCTTCTTCTTGTCTAACCGCCATTACATATTTGGGGGCTTCCTATTTTCTTTGGGGATCTGCTCCGGGGCAGATAGCTTTCATCTTTCTGCCTTTAGGTGTAGTTATCTCTCAGGCTGTGACGAGGCGTCTAGGATCAACGTAGGAACGCTCCACGGCTACCTCTAGTTGTGTGGTTAGTTCAGGTTACTGCAATCCAATAGGTTCCAGCCTCTCTGGTGTATTACCGCTTTTGCTATTTTTTGCCATTTCTCCTCAGTTACCAAAACATAACAATAGTTATAATGAATAATGAAGAATGCTGTCACATGCAGTACACAACCAGAATTTGCCATAAATTCCTGCAGCTCCTTTTATGTTTGACAGATGAATAAAACCGACACAATGGGTATGCAAAAAACAATAATCCCTATGGAGAAAGGGTAACTCACTAGCTGAATGAATCCTACAAAACATGGAGCAGTATGCCCAACAAGGAGTAACATTAAATTACCAGTCATGATAGTAGTAATAAAAATATAATCTTAATTTCTCAATATATAGTAATACTATAATAGAAACAAGTGTAGTGCATTAATGGTGAGGACACCATGGGACCTCCGAGGAAGCCTAATGCAAAATGTGCGTCGGGGCAATAAACGCACACCTGAGTCATTTCCCATATTTGTATGCACCACATTGCACTTTATCATGCTTGTGGACAATTCATCAGTTTCCTCGCTATTTACATAGCCTGTTCCTTTGACTTTATATTTGGACAAGTGTGTAAGAACACTGTTTCTGCACTTAGGTGCCATCTTGTGGCCGCATCACATTATTGTCCATTTGTGATTATATATATTAGGCTTTCTCATTGTGATATATGATGTGATTGGTATTTGTCCTTCTAAGCTTGCTATTTACACCTATTAGTACCCATGATGACATTCTAATTGTGTACTCACCATTAATCCATTGAGAAATAAAGTTTAGATTTTAATTACTACTATCATGACTGATAATTTGGTGTTACTCTTTGTTGGGGCACACTGCTCCATGTTTTTTGTAGGATTCAGCTCCGTTTATGATGCTATAGGCCACTTGTCAGCCTCCGGGACCAATTTTCTTCTTGTCTTTTCAACTATTTTTGAGGGACATCCAGTTTTAGGTAATATTATTGATGTGCCAAATTTAATTTAAGTTACTTCTTGATGACTATCTTCAAAGTGTTTTATGGTATTCAGTAAAAAAAAATAGAAAAAGCCAGATCACCGAAATTGAAAGCAGGTGCACGGAACTCCATCCTGGTCAGACGTAGGCAATCACTGAGGAAAAAAAGCAATGTTCCAGCTCCTTTAGTAAAATTCAAAATCCTTAATTGGAAACTTGTTAAAAAAACATGTAGGTGCAATGGGAAGGCTAGACCGTCAGAAGGTAAAAAGTGACACGTTTCGCTCACCTCAGTGATCTTTGTCAAAGCTCATAAAGCACCATCTCATCTCCCACAAAGCTTTAAACCGCAGGGGACCAATCACCTTGAGTTGTCAAAATCACCTGATATGTGAAAGGTCCTGAAAGGTGAAAAGCTACATTATAACAACATATATAACAACATATATAAAACCTACTACTGTATAATTCCACATGTGTTAATTCATAGTTTTGATGCCTTCAGTGTGATTCTACAATTTTCATAGTCATGAAAATACAGAAAAATCATTGAATGGCAAGGTGTGTCCAAACTTTTGGTCTGTACTGTATAAAACCTACTATTGTATCAAAAATTAAAAAAAACAATGTATACCAATTATACAGAATGGTGAGGAAAAAACAAACACAAAACCCTTGAAAAAAATTCTAAAATTAATAATGAAACATTATCTCATTCCGTTTGTTGAGACCATCAGGAAATCTCATACCCAAATAGATCCAAAATGCCTCGAGGGTAAGAAGATGACTAGAGTGACAAAGTATAAAATGTTTTGCCACCAAAGAAATAGTATGATTATCATTAGTAACATCAGAAATGTCATATAGATGTTCCGAAATCCGCTTCTTCAATTTGCGAGTTGTGCAACCTATATATGATTTATGGCATCAAGTACAATCAATTTTGTATATCACATGATTAGAATTGCAGTTGATAACTTTTTTAATAATGAAATTTTTAGTACGGTTATAATTTTTAAATGTCTTGATGTTGGCAGATTGTCTACATGTTTTACAATTTGTCCTACCACATTTGAAAAAGCCCCTGCAACTAAGCCAAGTTTCGTTTTTAGTTCTTGAAATGTACATGCTAGGAGAGACAATATTGGCAATAGTTGGCGCTCTTATGGCAACTATGTAGCAACCAGATTGTAAGATCGTACACAAAGTTTGATCATCACAGAGGATGGGCAAAAATGTATTGATGATATCTCTAATCCTATAAAACTGTGGACTGTGTTGGAAACACAAAAATGGTTTCTGTTGAAATTGCCAGTCCATTTGTTTATTAGATGTAGGAGTAGTCAAATTAGTGCAGCTTCTTTTGGAAATTATGTTATGTGCCCTATTCATTGTTCAATCTGGATATTTTCGCTTTTTTAACTTTTGTGAAGAATGAGTTAACTCAGCTTGCAAGTTATTATTATCACTGCAATTGCGCTTGATTCTGATGAATTCACCCACAGGTATAGACCTAAAGGTGTGCATTGGGTGACTACAGGCTGCATGAAGCATGGTGTTACCTGTAAAAGGTTTGGAAAACGTTCTAGCAGAAATAATCTCACCATGCACACCTTGTAGTTTCAGATCAAGGAGATACATGTGGGATCACTATTGTAGGTAAATTTCAAGTTGTTGGTATTAAGATATCGCACAAAGTCCGATATGGCAGACACATCACCACTCCAGATAACGAGTGTGTCATCGATGTATCTGCCATACCAGACAATGTGTATCATGAAAACATTGGAAACAGAATATAGACAATTATTCTGCCAAAAGCCCATAAAAAGGTTGGCTAATGAGGGGAAAAATTTGCCCCCCCCAGTGCCACGCCTGATCACTGTAAATAATATTGCCTGTCAAAAAAGAAAAAATTGTGAGTAGGTAAAAATAATGTCTCCAGCAAAACATAATTAATCAAATCCTGAGAATAACCACTGAATCTGGTCAAATGATAATCTAATGCGTTCATTGCCACAGAATGAGGAATACAAGTGTAAAGTGATACTACATCACAACTGAGCCAAGAGAAATGTAATGACCATGTCTTATGTGAAAAAACCTCTAACTGATCTCTGGAGTCCTTAATGTATCCTGGGACTCTCTGTACCATTGGATGCAGATGTGAATCCAACCACTCACACATGTGTTCATTAATTGATCCAATATCAGAGACTATGGGTCTCATTGGATGAAAAACATCCTATTTATGAATTTTAGGCAGTCCATGCATTATTGGCAAAACCGGATGTTTGACTTCCAAAAATTCAGCCTGTTTTTTGGTTAGTACACCTAAAGATAACCCTTCCGCTATAATTTTGTCAATTTCAATTTTGAACACACGTGTGGGGTTGGTTGATAAACTTCTGTACACCTAGGTGTCAAACAAAAGCTCTAATAAATTTTCACAATAGTCTGAAAAATTCATAACCACTACTTCTCCTCCTTTATCCAACATTTTGATAGTGATATCAAACATATTTTTTATTTCTTGTAAAGCATTACGTTCCTCATATGAAAAATTTGATTTGAAATGACCAGACTCATAATTATCCTTGAGAATTTTAAATCCCTTTCCACTAGCTCCTGCTATTTGTCCATACAGCTTGATCTTGTTTGTACGGGATAACAAAAAGGGTTTTTCACATTTAATGTCATGGATTGACAGATCACATTCTCAGCTCCCACTTCATTCTCACTTAGTTCTTGCAATATGTAAGAAGAGAAAATTGTTCTTGAAATTCTTTATGATGAAATTCATTAGTAACATGATCCACACTGGTGCTGTTAGATTCCTCTTGATTAGACCAGAAATGTTTTCTGATAGTCAAATTGTCTATATTCTGTTTCCAATGTTTTCATATTGCACATTGTCTGGTATGGCAGATACATTGATGACACACTCAGTATCTGGAGTGGGGATGTGTCTGCCTTACCAGACTTTGTGTGATATATTAATACCAATGATTACAACTTGAAATTTACCTACAATAGTGATCCCACATGTATCTCCTTTCTTGATCTGAAACTACAAGGTGTGCATGGTGAGATTATTTCTACCAGAACGTTTTCCAAACCTTTTACAGGTAACACCATGCTTCATGCAGCCTGTAGTCACCCAATGCACACCTTTAGGTCTATACCTGTGGGTGAATTCATCAGAATCAAGCGCAATTGCAGTGATAATAATAACTTGCAAGCTGAGTTAACTCATTCTTCACAAAAGTTAAAAAAGCGAAAATATCCAGATTGGACAATGAATAGGGCACATAACATAATTTCCAACAGAAGCTGCACTGATTTGACTACTCCGACATCTAATAAACAAATGGAATGGCAACAATTTTTGTGTTTCCAATACAGTCCACAGTTTTATAGGATTAGAAACATCATCAATACATTTTTGCCCATCCTCTATGATGATCAAACTTTGGGTATGATCTTACAATCTGGTTGCTACATAGTTGCCATAAGAGCGCCAACTACAGTATTGGCAATATTGTCTCTCCTAGCATGTACATTTCAAGAACTAAAAAAGAAACTTGGCTTAGGTGCAGGGGCTTTTTCAAATGTGGTAAAACTAATTGTAAAACATGTAAACAATCTGCCAACATCAAGACATTTAATAATTATTAAAATACTAAAAATATCATTATTGAAAATGTCTTCTTACCTGCGAGGCATTTTGGATCTATTATTTGGGTACGAGATTTCCTGATGGTCTCAACAAACGGAATGAGATAATGTTTCATTATTAATTTTGCAATTTTTTCAAGGGGCTTTGTGTTTGTTTTTTTCTTTACCATTCTGTATAATTAAAAAAAGACGAAAGATGTCAGCTTACCCCAATCTTCACCTTGCATGTGTGTCTTCACTCCTCGCACGGAAATGGCAGAGCAACCAGAGCAAACGAAAAAAAGAAAAATCCAGCGTAGAGCAGAAGTATTAAAAAAGTTCAATTCTTTAATGAATAAGGTAAAAAATAAACAGCAATATATGAGCAGTACAGGTCCACAAAAATGTAACAGAGCGATCAACGCGTTTCGACGTAAAGTCTTTCTCAAGATCTAACTCTGACTGAGGCTAAGCGTTCTTTAAAGTAGTAACGCACTACACCTGGAGGGGAACTCCTGGTGTGGCCATCATATGAAAACAATTACATATAATTGCAAGACATAGCTGCAGTGACTGAACAAATAAAGACAACCTCAAAAACAACATATATGCACACATTAAAAAATGTTAACTCTACAGCTAGAAGCATCCCATGTAGTAAACTTATAGGTACAGATTAATAATGTTTAATCAGATCGCACCTGGCATTTAAGCCTGCTGGAGATCTAGTACCTAAAGTAAAGATCCAAAAGGACTCTCTGTTAAGCAGTTTGCGTTTGTGATCTCCACCTCGGTGCGGTTGTGACACTTTTTCTATGCCATTAAATCTAAATGAACTAACGTCACCCTTATGTTCTCGTGAGAAATGTTTCGACACAGCCGAGGATGAGTGAGCTAGGGATTAACCGCATCTGATAAATGCCGTCTGATGCGTACTTTTAGGGGACATGAAGTACATCCTACATATAATACATCGCATCTAATACAAGCGATTAAATAGACAACGTACGTAGTGTTGCAATTTATGTAGTTGTTAATTTGGTATATTCTATCTCCTAGCGCTGAAGTAAAAATCTTAGTTCTATTAGCATATATACAGGCT
The DNA here is from genome assembly GCA_033576555.1 of Oophaga sylvatica. Lineage (NCBI taxonomy): Eukaryota > Metazoa > Chordata > Amphibia > Anura > Dendrobatidae > Oophaga > Oophaga sylvatica. Next base: position 79,549,192 of record JARQOD010000006.1, read on the forward strand.
TTACACTTATTCGCACCGCACTTGTAAAATCCTTTTGTACTTAACCAGTGATCTGTACGAGGCATCTCATTACTTGAAAAAAAACTAGGTGATAATATGTTCTGGAGAGTGGGTGCTCTTTTGGCCGAAAAAAGAATATCATTGTTAGAGATAATTTCCTTGAGAAGGGGGTCAGAGTTTAATACCGGGAGATATTTTTTAACAATAGCCGTAATTTGCGAGTATTCTTCGCTAAATTGCGTGGTAAAGGCTATACGATTCTTGGGCATTATATTATCTTTAGCCTTCTGTAGCAAAAGAACTTTCCTATCTAGATACATGGCTTTATTAATTGCTTTTCTTAGAATCGTATGCGAGTAACCGCGATTGAAGAATTTTTTCTCAGTTTTTTTCACTTCTTTAACATAAGTGACTTCTTCTGTGCAATTGCGTTTTAATCTCACTAATTCTCCATATGGTAAATTGTTAATGACATGTCTGGGGTGGCAAGAGTCTGCTGCTAGGACAGAATTACAAATAAGATTTTTGTATCTGGCAATAGAATTTTTATTAAACCATAATTATTTTTCATTTGATAATGAATATTTCCTACAAATAAGTGGAGTTAGTATGGGAGCTAAGTTTTCTCCTTCTTTGGCTAATTTAGTCATGTTTTGTTGGGAAGAACTCTTTATATATAATGATAATAATCCATATTCTAGATATATTAAATGGTATGGTCGTTATATCGACGATTTATTGTTTATTTGGGATGGCAGTGAAGATGTAATGTTGGATTGCTTTGCTTATTTCAATAATAATGATTTCAATCTGAAATTCACTTACCAATTTAACAAATCTATGATTAATTTTCTTGACCTAACTTTATTAGGAGATACCAATAAGAAGACCATAATAGTCTCACCATATTCAAAACCAACAGCGTGTAATTCTGTCCTAGCAGCAGACTCTTGCCACCCCAGACATGTCATTAACAATTTACCATATGGAGAATTAGTGAGATTAAAACGCAATTGCACAGAAGAAGTCACTTATGTTAAAGAAGTGAAAAAAACTGAGAAAAAATTCTTCAATCGCGGTTACTCGCATACGATTCTAAGAAAAGCAATTAATAAAGCCATGTATCTAGATAGGAAAGTTCTTTTGCTACAGAAGGCTAAAGATAATATAATGCCCAAGAATCGTATAGCCTTTACCACGCAATTTAGCGAAGAATACTCGCAAATTACGGCTATTGTTAAAAAATATCTCCCGGTATTAAACTCTGACCCCCTTCTCAAGGAAATTATCTCTAACAATGATATTCTTTTTTCGGCCAAAAGAGCACCCACTCTCCAGAACATATTATCACCTAGTTTTTTTCAAGTAATGAGATGCCTCGTACAGATCACTGGTTAAGTACAAAAGGATTTTACAAGTGCGGTGCGAATAAGTGTAAAGCCTGTATATATGCTAATAGAACTAAGATTTTTACTTCAGCGCTAGGAGATAGAATATACCAAATTAACAACTACATAAATTGCAACACTACGTACGTTGTCTATTTAATCGCTTGTATTAGATGCGATGTATTATATGTAGGATGTACTTCATGTCCCCTAAAAGTACGCATCAGACGGCATTTATCAGATGCGGTTAATCCCCTAGCTCACTCATCCTCGGCTGTGTCGAAACATTTCTCACGAGAACATAAGGGTGACGTTAGTTCATTTAGATTTAATGGCATAGAAAAAGTGTCACAACCGCACCGAGGTGGAGATCACAAACGCAAACTGCTTAACAGAGAGTCCTTTTGGATCTTTACTTTAGGTACTAGATCTCCAGCAGGCTTAAATGCCAGGTGCGATCTGATTAAACATTATTAATCTGTACCTATAAGTTTACTACATGGGATGCTTCTAGCTGTAGAGTTTAACATTTTTTAATGTGTGCATATATGTTGTTTTTGAGGTTGTCTTTATTTGTTCAGTCACTGCAGCTATGTCTTGCAATTATATGTAATTGTTTTCATATGATGGCCACACCAGGAGTTCCCCTCCAGGTGTAGTGCGTTACTACTTTAAAGAACGCTTAGCCTCAGTCAGAGTTAGATCTTGAGAAAGACTTTACGTCGAAACGCGTTGATCGCTCTGTTACATTTTTGTGGACCTGTACTGCTCATATATTGCTGTTTATTTTTTACCTTATTCATTAAAGAATTGAACTTTTTTAATACTTCTGCTCTACGCTGGATTTTTCTTTTTTTCGTTTATTCTGTATAATTGGTATACATTGTTTTTTTTTTAATTTTGATACAATAGTAGGTTTTATACAGTACAGACCAAAAGTTTGGACACACCTTCTCATTCAATGATTTTTCTGTATTTTCATGACTATGAAAATTGTAGAATCACACTCAAGGCATCAAAACTATGAATTAACACATGTGGAATTATACATTACACTTTACAAAAAAGTGTGAAAACTGAAAATATGTCTTATATTCTAGGTTCTTCAAAGTAGCCACCTTTTGCTTTGATTACTGCTTTGCACGCAGAAAAGGTGAACGGATGGACTCTACATGCCTGGTTCCCACCGTGAAGCATGGAGGAGGTGGTGTGATGGTGTGGGGGTGCTTTGCTGGTGACACTGTTGGGGATTTATTCAAAATTGATGGCATACTGAACCAGCATGGCTACCACAGCATCTTGCAGCAGCATGCTATTCCATCCGGTTTGCGTGTAGTTGGACCATCATTTATTTTTCAACAGGACAATGACCCCAAACACACCTCCAGGCTGTGTAAGGGCTATTTGACCAAGAGGGAGAGTGTTGGGGTGCTACGCCAGATGACCTGGCCTCCACAGTCACCAGACCTGAACCCAATCGAGATGGTTTGGGGTGAGCTGGACCGCTCACCGCTTCAATTTTGAATAAATCCCCAACAGTGTCACCAGCAAAGCACCCCACATCATCACACCACCTCCTCTATGCTTCACGGTGGGAACCAGGCATGTAGAGTCCATCCGTTCACCTTTTCTGCGTGCAAAGCAGTAATCAAAGCAAAAGGCTACTTTGAAGAACCTAGAATATAAGACATATTTTTAGTTGTTTTACACTTTTTTGTAAAGTGTAATGTATAATTCCACATATGTTAATTCATAGTTTTGATGCCTTCAGTGTGATTCTACAATTTTCATAGTCATGAAAATACAGAAAAATCTTTGAATGAGAAGGTGTGTCCAAACTTTTGGTCTGTACTGTATATGCTGTTATAATGTAGCTTTTCACCTTTTAGGACCTTTCACATATCAGGTGATTTTGACATCTGGATGTGATTGGTCCCCTGTGGTTTAAAGCTTTGTGGGAGATGGTGCTTTATGAGGTTTGACAAAGTTCACTGAGGTGATCGAAACGGTGATCGAAACGCGTCACTTGTTTACCTCCTGTGGTCCTATCCTTCCTGGAGCATCTACATGTTTTTTAAACAAGTTTCCAATAAAGGATTTTGAAATTTAATAAAGGAGCTGGAACATTGCTTTTTTTTTTCCCCAGTAATTGCCTACGTCTGACCAGAATTTTTTTCCCAGTTCTATGGTATACGTATCTAATGCATTGGAAACATTTTGTACCCTTTTCCTGACCATGAGATCCCTATGCTGTGTTGTAAGCTGTTTACGTACCATGACTTTTGCTATATAGTGCAATGTCAATGCTCAGCTATCTTCCATAGAGAATGAATGGAGTGGAGGTGCTCAACCTCAGATCCATTCAGTCAGGGCTCTTCAGAGCCCCGCTCTCAGGATTAGTGGGGGCCTAGCGATCAGACATCCAGCGATCGGGATGTTAACCACCATGTTATGAATATGGAATAATTTCCAATCTTGGAAAATACCCTTTGGCTCTATTGAATCATCATTGATAAGCATTCTATACAATTATGCTTACATAGGACAAATATGTCTTTACTAAACAGGTTTCACTGACTGGCAACTTACAGGTAAATGGCTGCGTTACACAATAATATAGGAGTTCCGTTACATGAAAGTTTTGGGAATGCAGCATCTATTCACGAGCAACTGAGCAAATATAAAAAAGATTCTCATATTAATGACTGAAAAATGTAATTAAGTCAATTAGCAAGGGATAGCTGGGAATTCAAAGGGAGTCCTTTGCATTCATTATGGTCCCATTATCCTGTTCAGCAGCGCCTTGCTCCTTCAACGCCTATATACCCTGTCCAGAACTCCATTATCCAGTCAGCCTGTGAATGCCCTATTAGAAATATGTTTTACATTTACGTGGAGACTATCTCTTGGGGGACAATTTGCCGGCCCTGAGACAAAGGACCTTTCTTCGCTCAAATTCCCAATTATGCCCTTTATGTATAAAAGCACTTGTATTAGGAAAATGAATAGAACCTGCTTCAACTGTTCAGCTGTGTGCCTCATTTAGAAAAGGTTACTTCTTAAAAAAAGAATGACAGTATGCCATAGGTACAGGAAAATGCTAATATTGCCTAACTACGATTTTTTTAATGAGGTAGTTCTAGTGGTTTCATTTATGCAAAAAAAATGAAACAGAACAAAAGATTATGCCAAATTGGAGCTAAAGAAGCAACAACAATAAGGTACAGAATACGTTATTCAGCCTAATTGGATCTTGCCATGTGCATCTGGGTACACTAATAAGGTATGAAAAATAGAGTCAGGATGTGACAGCAAAGATTGGATGTGTTAAAATTCATTATACGATTTAATAAGAGGTATATGGAGAAATATACCCAAAAATGAGGATTTACTAGATTAATCTGTTAATGGGATTTTAAGTGCAAAATGATCTTTAACAACTAGTATAAATACTAAGTAACACAATGCCTATGAAAGTACGTATCCATGTGAACCTTATTCTTTCATTCATTCATTCATTCATACATTCAGCAGAGAGGTGGAAAAGAGAGATGCCTTCCTCACTGCCTCCTGTTCTTCCTGCACACTGGTGGTAAGTCAGTCACACTCCTATGGGCATGCCACCACCGCACAGTGACATTGACAGCAGTCTTGGACAAGTCTGTGACCACTGGCAGGAAAGCAGTGACAATTAAATGTAGCATTTATGTTTAAAAAAAAGGCATTATTAAAGAGGGTACTAGGGGGCTGATAAAGTGCTTTTAATACCTCCTAGGAGAAGATCCTGATGACAGCGTCCCATTAAAGGGAATATGTTAGCAGGTTTTTGCTATGTAATCTGAGTACAGCATAAGTTAGGGGTTAAAACACAGAATTCAAAGATGTGTCACACGTCAAGCTGAGTGCATTTGTTTACTTGCACTGATAGTTTTAACACCCAGAGATTATCATTGCTGTGACTAGCAGGCATGTGGGCACTGGTCTGACTCCGCCCCTCTTGTGATAAGCATCTCACTGTCTATAAGCTATGTAAGTACAGTGCGGGTGGGATTAGCTTTCTTATTGCTGTTACATCGCTAAATCTAAAAACTCTATGTCAGAACGGCTGCACCCAGCATGCCAAGTGATACATCATTAGATTCAGGGTCTCTTTGCCTACATCATATTTCTCTCAGGTGAGGTAGCAAAAACCTGCTGACAAATTGCACCATGATTATAAATATTTAAAAGTTACCCGCTAGATGGACTTGACAACAACAATGTGAGTAAGGCTATTTCCCCCCCAAAAAAATGTCTATGGGCAAATTATAATGAATTAGCATTAGACAGAGTAGATAGCTTTAACAAAACAACAAGCAACACATACTGTAGTTTTAATATATTATTTTTAATAAACATTTTACATTAAAAAGCACAAAAATACAAAATGAAATTAGATTGTATATTATTTATTCACAGTATTAGTGAGCTTCGTATTGGAGGTCTTTAAGTGTATGTCTTAAACATAAACCACCCAATGTGAATATCCAAAGCATAACACATAAAAAATACAGAATACATTAAATTCCAGTGAGTTTTTAAAAGATTCACCCATGATTATACACATGATATCACTGATCGACAATTGTGCTTATTTTTACTTTGGGAGTTTGTTTTTCCTGTCCTTTCCCCACTTTGCTCCACCTCTATACACGCGTCCTGCAGCCGCAAAGCCACTGATCAGTGATGCACATTACTGATGGATATCCATGCTCGCTTTTGGCTCAGGACTTTTTTTATGGTCCATTTCTTTTCTCTTGCACTAACTCCATGCATGCATTCTGCAGCCAATGAGAGCTGATTAATGGACACACATCAATGATCGGCATCTGCTTGTTCTTTTTTTTATTTGTTTTTTTCAAAAAGTTAAAAAAGAAACAAATAAAAATACTAATTTCAATTTGTTGATAGGGCTAGATTAGGGACAGTAAAAATATACTGTAGTAATTAGCTTATACTATAGTATTTTTCACTAAAATATAATCAGAAGTAGTGTCAGACAGTAAAGGGTGAAACAAAATTCTATAATATAATTTTAATATGTTAGTAGAGCTATATTAGGCCAGTGTAATCCACAGTAAAAATATGTTTTAGTAGTTCCCTTACACTAAATTATTTTGTACTATAATCTAATCACAATTTGCATCAGATTGTTGTGGGTGCTCAGCAATTATTTTTTTTTATTACATCTGTATAGTAATTGTATAATAAGAATTTTAGTGGAAAATTATTCTAGTATTTATACTACAGTTTTTTTCTACTGATATAAATAAGCAAAATTATCGTCAGATAGTTGCGGGTGCTCAGTATATTTTTTATTGACGTCCGTTTAGTAATTGTAGCATCAGAATTTTAGTGGAAAAATCTTGAAGTAATAATTATACTACAGTTTTTTTTACTAATATACAGTAGAGACCAAAAGTTTGGACACACCTCCTCATGAAAGATTTTTTTTCTGTATTTTCATGACTATGAAAATTGTAAATTCACACTGAAGGCATCAAAACTGAATTAACACATGTGGAAGTACTGTATATACTTAACAAAAAAATGTGAAACTACTGAAAATATTTCTTATATTCTAGGGTCTTCAAAGTAGCCCCCTTTGCTTTGATGACTGCTTTGCACACTCTTGGCATTCTCTTGATGAGCTTCAAGAGGTAGTCACCGGAAGTGGAAAACCATTTCCGGTGACTACCTCTTGAAGCTCATCAAGAGAATGCC
>JARQOD010000006.1:79556442-79596725 GCA_033576555.1 Oophaga sylvatica
CACACCTTCTCATTCAATGATTTTTCTGTATTTTCATGACTATGAAAATTGTAGAATCACACTCAAGGCATCAAAACTATGAATTAACACATGTGGAATTATACATTACACTTTACAAAAAAGTGTGAAAACTGAAAATATGTCTTATATTCTAGGTTCTTCAAAGTAGCCACCTTTTGCTTTGATTACTGCTTTGCACGCAGAAAAGGTGAACGGATGACTCTACATGCCTGGTTCCCACCGTGAAGCATGGAGGAGGTGTGATGGTGTGGGGGTGCTTTGCTGGTGACACTGTTGGGGATTTTATTCAAAATTGATGGCATACTGAACCAGCATGGCTACCACAGCATCTTGCAGCAGCATGCTATTCCATCCGGTTTGCGTGTAGTTGGACCATCATTTATTTTTCAACAGGACAATGACCCCAAACACACCTCCAGGCTGTGTAAGGGCTATTTGACCAAGAGGGAGAGTGTTGGGGTGCTACGCCAGATGACCGGCCTCCACAGTCACCAGACCTGAACCCAATCGAGATGGTTTGGGGTGAGCTGGACCGCTCACCGCTTCAATTTTGAATAAATCCCCAACAGTGTCACCAGCAAAGCACCCCCACACCATCACACCACCTCCTCATGCTTCACGGTGGGAACAGGCATGTAGAGTCCATCCGTTCACCTTTTCTGCGTGCAAAGCAGTAATCAAAGCAAAAGGTTGCTACTTTGAAGAACCTAGAATATAAGACATATTTTTAGTTGTTTTACACTTTTTTGTAAAGTGTAATGTATAATTCCACATATGTTAATTCATAGTTTTGATGCCTTCAGTGTGATTCTACAATTTTCATAGTCATGAAAATACAGAAAAATCTTTGAATGAGAAGGTGTGTCCAAACTTTTGGTCTGTACTGTATATGCTGTTATAATGTAGCTTTTCACCTTTTAGGACCTTTCACATATCAGGTGATTTTGACATCTGGATGTGATTGGTCCCCTGTGGTTTAAAGCTTTGTGGGAGATGGTGCTTTATGAGGTTTGACAAAGTTCACTGAGGTGATCGAAACGGTGATCGAAACGCGTCACTTGTTACCTCCTGTGGTCCTATCCTTCCTGGAGCATCTACATGTTTTTTAAACAAGTTTCCAATAAAGGATTTTGAAATTTAATAAGGAGCTGGAACATTGCTTTTTTTTTCCCCAGTATTGCCTACGTCTGACCAGAATTTTTTTCCCAGTTCTATGGTATACGTATCTAATGCATTGGAAACATTTTGTACCCTTTTCCTGACCATGAGATCCCTATGCTGTGTTGTAAGCTGTTTACGTACCATGACTTTTGCTATATAGTGCAATGTCAATGCTCAGCTATCTTCCATAGAGAATGAATGGAGTGGAGGTGCTCAACCTCAGATCCATTCAGTCAGGGCTCTTCAGAGCCCCGCTCTCAGGATTAGTGGGGGCCTAGCGATCAGACATCCAGCGATCGGGATGTTAACCACCATGTTATGAATATGGAATAATTTCCAATCTTGGAAAATACCCTTTGGCTCTATTGAATCATCATTGACAAGCATTCTATACAATTATGCTTACATAGGACAAATATGTCTTTACTAAACAGGTTTCACTGACTGGCAACTTACAGGTAAATGGCTGCGTTACACAATAATATAGGAGTTCCGTTACATGAAAGTTTTGGGAATGCAGCATCTATTCACGAGCAACTGAGCAAATATAAAAAAGATTCTCATATTAATGACTGAAAAATGTAATTAAGTCAATTAGCAAGGGATAGCTGGGAATTCAAAGGGAGTCCTTTGCATTCATTATGGTCTCATTATCCTGTTCAGCAGCGCCTTGCTCCTTCAACGCCTATATACAGTGTCCAGAACTCCATTATCCAGTCAGCCTGTGAATGCCTATTAGAAATATGTTTTACATTTACGTGGAGACTATCTCTTGGGGGACAATTTGCCGGCCCTGAGACAAAGGACCTTTCTTCGCTCAAATTCCCAATTATGCCCTTTATGTATAAAAGCACTTGTATTAGGAAAATGAATAGAACCTGCTTCAACTGTTCAGCTGTGTGCCTCATTTAGAAAAGGTTACTTCTTAAAAAAAAGAATGACAGTATGCATAGGTACAGGAAAATGCTAATATTGCCTAACTACGATTTTTTTAATGAGGTAGTTCTAGTGGTTTCATTTATGCAAAAAAAATGAAACAGAACAAAAGATTATGCCAAATTGGAGCTAAAGAAGCAACAACAATAAGGTACAGAATACGTTATTCAGCCTAATTGGATCTTGCCATGTGCATTCTGGGTACACTAATAAGGTATGAAAAATAGAGTCAGGATGTGACAGCAAAGATTGGATGTGTTAAAATTCATTATACGATTTAATAAGAGGTATATGGAGAAATATACCCAAAAATGAGGATTTACTAGATTAATCTGTTAATGGGATTTTAAGTGCAAAATGATCTTTAACAACTCGTATAAATACTAAGTAACACAATGCCTATGAAAGTACGTATCCATGTGAACCTTATTCTTTCATTCATTCATTCATTCATACATTCAGCAGAGAGGTGGAAAAGAGAGATGCCTTCCTCACTGCCTCCTGTTCTTCCTGCACACTGGTGGTAAGTCAGTCACACTCCTATGGGCATGCCACCACCGCACAGTGACATTGACAGCAGTCTTGGACAAGTCCTGTGACCACTGGCAGGAAAGCAGTGACAATTAAATGTAGCATTTATGTTTAAAAAAAAGGCATTATTAAAGAGGGTACTAGGGGGCTGATAAAGTGCTTTTAATACCTCCTAGGAGAAGATCCTGATGACAGCGTCCCATTAAAGAGAATATGTTAGCAGGTTTTTGCTATGTAATCTGAGTACAGCATAAGTTAGGGGTTAAAACACAGAATTCAAAGATGTGTCACACGTCAAGCTGAGTGCATTTGTTTACTTGCACTGATAGTTTTAACACCCAGAGATTATCATTGCTGTGACTAGCAGGCATGTGGGCACTGGTCTGACTCCGCCCCTCTTGTGATAAGCATCTCACTGTCTATAAGCTATGTAAGTACAGTGCGGGTGGGATTAGCTTTCTTATTGCTGTTACATCGCTAAATCTAAAAACTCTATGTCAGAACGGCTGCACCCAGCATACCAAGTGATACATCATTAGATTCAGGGTCTCTTTGCCTACATCATATTTCTCTCAGGTGAGGTAGCAAAAACCTGCTGACAAATTGCACCATGATATATAAATATTTAAAAGTTACCCGCTAGATGGACTTGACAACAACAATGTGAGTAAGGCTATTTCCCCCCCAAAAAAAATGTCTATGGGCAAATTATAATGAATTAGCATTAGGAAGAGTAGATAGCTTTAACAAAACAACAAGCAACACATACTGTAGTTTTAATATATTATTTTTAATAAACATTTTACATTAAAAAGCACAAAAATACAAAATGAAATTAGATTGTATATTATTTATTCACAGTATTAGTGAGCTTCGTATTGGAGGTCTTTAAGTGTATGTCTTAAACATAAACCACCCAATGTGAATATCCAAAGCATAACACATAAAAAAACAGAATACATTAAATTCCAGTGAGTTTTTAAAGATTCACCCATGATTATACACATGATATCACTGATCGACAATTGTGCTTATTTTTACTTTGGGAGTTTGTTTTTCCTGTCCATTCCCCCACTTTGCTCCACCTCTATACACGCGTCCTGCAGCCGCAAAGCCACTGATCAGTGATGCACATTACTGATGGATATCCATGCTCGCTTTTGGCTCAGGACTTTTTTTATGGTCCATTTCTTTTCTCTTGCACTAACTCCATGCATGCATTCTGCAGCCAATGAGAGCTGATTAATGACACACATCAATGATCGGCATCTGCTTGTTCTTTTTTTTATTTGTTTTTTTCAAAAAGTTAAAAAAGAAACAAATAAAAATACTAATTTCAATTTGTTGATAGGGCTAGATTAGGGACAGTAAAAATATACTGTAGTAATTAGCTTATACTATAGTATTTTTCACTAAAATATAATCAGAAGTAGTGTCAGACAGTAAAGGGTGAAACAAAATTCTATAATATAATTTTAATATGTTAGTAGAGCTAGATTAGGCCAGTGTAATCCACAGTAAAAATATGTTTTAGTAGTTCCCTTACACTAAATTATTTTGTACTATAATCTAATCACAATTTGCATCAGATTGTTGTGGGTGCTCAGCAATTATTTTTTTTTACTTACATCTGTATAGTAATTGTATAATAAGAATTTTAGTGGAAAATTATTCTAGTATTTATACTACAGTTTTTTTCTACTGATATAAATAAGCAAAATTATCGTCAGATAGTTGCGGGTGCTCAGTATATTTTTTATTGACGTCCGTTTAGTAATTGTAGCATCAGAATTTTAGTGGAAAAATCTTGAAGTAATAATTATACTACAGTTTTTTTCTACTAATATACAGTAGAGACCAAAAGTTTGGACACACCTCCTCATGTAAAGATTTTTTTCTGTATTTTCATGACTATGAAAATTGTAAATTCACACTGAAGGCATCAAAACTGAATTAACACATGTGGAAGTACTGTATATACTTAACAAAAAAATGTGAAACTACTGAAAATATTTCTTATATTCTAGGGTCTTCAAAGTAGCCCCCTTTGCTTTGATGACTGCTTTGCACACTCTTGGCATTCTCTTGATGAGCTTCAAGAGGTAGTCACCGGAAGTGAAAACCATTTCCGGTGACTACCTCTTGAAGCTCATCAAGAGAATGCCAAGAGTATGCAAAGCAGTCATCAAAGCAAAGGGGGCTACTTTGAAGACCCTAGAATATAAGAAATATTTTCAGTAGTTTCACATTTTTTTGTTAAGCATATACAGTACTTCCACATGTGTTAATTCACAGTTTTGATGCCTTCAGTGTGAATTTACAATTTTCATAGTCATGAAAATACAGAAACATCTTTAAATGAGATGGTGTGTCCAAACTTTTGGTCTGTACTATATAGAATCACAATTAGCATCAGATAGTTGTGAAATGTGAAGAATATATGAGGGACATGATTTCATGCCAATCGAATGTATAATATCCGGTCCGAGATTTTATACCTCCTTCAAAATGTGAAGCTGAGTCAGGAAACTTGGCTCAGCAGGTGATCCAGCTTCAAAGGCTCCAAGATGGAAAACCTGACACCCCCAGCAGCCTAGCTGGTGCCAAGACCTTCTGTGACAACACAGCATTTTATCTTACTTATCCAGACATCCATTTTCAGTAAGCCAATAGTCATAGAGTGTTATTTATGTGTTGACTTTTGAATTTATGGGCTTCTTTCTTTGGTTGGTCAAGAGTCTGAAATGTTGACTCTTCTTGTAGGTTGAATTGATATTTTTTAATTGATGAATGGTTGTTATTTACCTCTTATATCAGCTACTACCATTTATTGTATTGTTATCTTTGCAAACCAGGGATGCAGGGACACTGAACAATGATTTTTGCTGATATGTTGATTACACATCATACCTGTCCATGCAGTTTGTTGACTTGCAAACATTGAAAAATAAATTGCAAATAATCAAACAATGCGGGTCAGGCCGGCTTCACATTTGCGTTCGGCCGAGCTGCGGATGGCAGCCTTCTTCCTCAGTGAAACCCTGCCCACTGCCGCACCTCCTCTGGTCAGCTCCACCTACATCTGCATGCGGCCTGCGTGCCTATCTTTAACATTGGGTACGCAGGCCGTGCGGATGTATGCGGATGCCTCCGCATGTGTTGTTTTGACGATGCGGTGACCGTATCAAATTGCAACATGTATTCGACGCGGGTAGCCGCATCTTCAAAACGATGCATGCGGAGGCATCCGCATACATCCGCACGACCTGCGTACCTAATGTTAAAGACCGGAGGAGGTGCGGCCGTGGGCGGGGCTTAATGGAGGAAGTCCGCAGCCCTCCGCAGCACGGCCAAACGCAAATGTGAAGCCAACCTTAACCTCGTCACCCCTTCCAATTGACCTGTGGATAATGGCTTGAAGGACAACAATTGTGAACTATAAAAAGGGAGTAAGCCTCTGTAACAAGACATCCAAACATCCAGAGATCCAGAGATCAAAAGAACTAGACACTCTTTACAAAACCACAGCCAGCAACACTCTACAAGATAGCTGCCAGATTATGGTTTCATCACGAGGGACACAGATTTGACATTCTACAGGATGCCAGCTTAGGGAACCATGGCCCCAGCTGAAAGAATACAGATCTGCTCCATTGACCATCCCTGAACTCATCGAAATGTTTGGAAGGTCAGTATGTGGACCCACGGGTCACCTGAACCCTTTGGATACATTTGGGAAAGCCAGGAGTGGGACCCACCGGTCACCTGGTTCCATGGAGATGTTCAGAGAAGCCTAGTTGTGACCCTCCGGTCACCTTGCCTTGTACTTGAATGGAATGTCAGCTTCCTAAGCTTCTCATTAACTCCTCTCTGTGTGTGCCACAGGTAGGAGTAGTCAGCCCTGGAAGCTCTGAAGACACAGCTGTCCTTATCCCACATGGTTTCTGGCTAGTGGACTAGAGCACCTGCTGACCCCCCCCCCTTGTCTCAACACATTCCTGGCAGGATGAAACCCTGCTGAGACCACAGGCTGCTCAACTGCTTAAAACAAATCCCCCCAGAAAAATGAGAGCAGTAATTTCATAAGGCATTATTGAGTTATTGTACGTCATAGCTGTACACTGGTTACATTCTCGAGATCTCTTGCACGGGCCGAACGTTCGCCTGTGACTCAACCCATTCCCGGTGGGAAGATACATAGAACTGCTAGTTAAAGCCAGGTAGTAAAGTTGTGTTTGGTCTCCAAGCATAACAGGGGCCTGGCCGGATCCGATGGTGCCAAAACCGCCACCCTATGACGTTCCTTTGAGAAGTTATGATCCATCATAGGTTTTGGAGTTTCAGCTATCAGAGGCAAAGGGGGGAAACTAGGACTATCCGGGGGAAGGGAAAGGGAGTGACTGACCAAGTGGTTAAGTGCTCATGCGAGGCTACTGCCCTTGGTTCACTTCTAAGGAAAGTCACACCATAAGTCACGTTGGAAGAAACCACAAACAGCTGGCACCCCACACCCCCCATGTGGCTGCCAGCAGCAAGGCATAACATCAAGCCAATGATTGACTTTTGTTTCATCTGCTAATACTTATTGTACTACCAACTGTATTTGTATATTTGACCACTGTATATTTATTTATTTATTTTACTCACTTATATAGTGCTATTAATTCTACAGCACTTTACAGATATCATAAGCACTGTCAGTATGTCTTTACAGTGTGGGAGGAAACCGGAGAACCCGGAGGAAACCCACACAAACACAAGGAGAACATACAAACTCCTCCAGATGTTTTCCTTGTTTCTTTTGAACCCAGGACCCCAAAGCTGCAATGCTGCAGTGCTAACCACTGAGCCACCTTGCTTCCCTATATTCATCATGTACAGTTGTGCTTAAAAGTTTACATACCCGGCAGAATTTTTGCTTTCTTAGCCTTATTTTCCACCGTACTTTGCAAAATAAATGTTGCCGAATCAGACAGGGTGATTTTCTGGATTTGTTTTCTCATTTTGACTCTCATAGTTGTGGTCTACCTATGATATCAATTACAGGCCTCTCTCATCTTTTTAAGTGTGAGAACTTGAACAATTTGTTCAATTTTTTCCCCACTGTACTAACCTAATAGGGTTTTAATTATAAGATTACATTCAGTTGTAAAAAAAAATCAGAAGCAACATTGTATTAGATCACTAATTATGCTATAAAAAAGTTACTGAAACACAGCCTCACTTCAACACGTAACAAATACCTGCTAGATGTACATATGGTTATTAGAGCGTAAAATGTGCAGAATGTTTCTGCACAACTTGCATGTGTATTTTCCGACATGTCGTATTCTAAAGAAAAATGATTATGCATAAAATACATAAAACCATATAAAGTCACATTGCTCAGCTCAGTTCTTGCAAAGTACAGTAGCTCTTTTTTAACTGTTGACACTTATGGCTTAAAAATGATAATTCTGTTCATTGCTTTTTTTACATACTCAAAGAACTCAAAACAACTGCTGGAAATTCTTTTAAAGTAAATCCCTAAGGTTTGTGAGTGCTGTATTTCATACATTTTATGTTCATTTCCAAATATTAAGAAGACACAAAGGAATGGAAGGCATCTGTTTACAAAATTATACCATATGGAAAAAGAAATTAAAATTATTTAATTCTTTACCGGGCTGTAAATTTTCTTGCAGACAGAAAGACCTTTACACTATTTTCTCTCTTCTACTGTTTTATTGGTATGAGTTAACATTTTGCTCATCTCCCAAATTGCACTGCGAGAAAAGTTCCTGTGATTTTGAACACTATATTCATAGTAAAAAGACATTTAGAGTAATTTTTTATCCTATGGTGCAAGGACTAAACAATAAAGTCTTAATATTAAATAGGTTGTAAAGGACTACAAATCGATGTAAATACTTTTATGCTCAAAAATGACAAATGTATTCTCAGAGTGATACCTTTATTGGCTAACGAGTAAAATATATTTGAAAGCTTTCGGAGCACAAAGGTACAGGTTTACAAATGAATTAAAAAGACAAGAGCATAACATTTAAGAGATTTTACAACAGGACATTTGTTCATGAGGTGAAAGGGGTGATGTTAACTAAAAATAAGCCAAGGCAATCAAATTAGGGCTTTTGTTACAAATGGAGAGACGGTGGGAATGTTACCTTAGTTATCTGAAGTCCATCTCGTGGAGATTTGAGTTGTGTCCACGTAATGAGTGTAGTGCCAGGGTCTCTGTCTTCTGCCTTGCTCCGTTGGCAGAGATGCCGACTCACTCACCGCCACGGTCCCCGTCCCACACTTCCTGCTCCAGCTGCTGATGCCTGGGGTGTGCCCCAGTGCGCAGATCCCAGGCACTGTGCTTAGGGCACTAAAAAGGCCTCTTAAAGGGACAGCGCTCGCTGTCATAAAATATGGGAGATACTCATTATATAAGGCACCTTCACCTGATGGGAGATGCCTGTGCAACATTGTAAGTTTGTTCATAACACTGTTAGTTCTCAGGTCCCAGTGCTCGTATTCCTTTATACCTGCCTGTATATCAGTCGTACCCATCTACCTATATATCAGTCATGCCAGCCTGCCTATCAGCCATGCCTGCCTGTCTGTCTTTCAGCTATACCCACCTGACTGTCTATCAGCCGTGCCTGCCTGCCTATCAGCCGTACCCACCTGCCTGTCTGTCAGCCGTGCCTGCCTATCAGACGTGCTAGCCTTCCTGTCTATTATCCGTGTCCACCTGTGCTTGACAAGTCTACCATCACTGGCTGTTCCTGTCTCCTGTCTATTGGGGGTCAGCTGCCATCTACCCGAGGTTAGAGCCTTGCATGAGTTATACGGCTGTCTGTCTGTGCCCTTATGCTAATACTTATCTTTGTTATACTAATACTTAAATATTAATCTATTATTAAAGTATTAACTCTGTTAACCTGTATTGTTATGCTTGTTATACTAATACTTATAAAAGACCGAGCTCGATTATAAAAAGCCCCCTATCTCCCCCTCTGCCCCCTCTCACACCCCAACAGTCCATCCTCTCACATGCACAACCCAGTGCTCTGTCCCTCCTCCCCCACAATACCCCCATCCTCTCACAATCACCCCCAGTGCTGTCCCCCGCCCCCACAATATCCCCATCCTCTAACATTCACCCCCAATGCCCTGTCCCCCTCCCCCACAATACCCCCATCCTCTCACATTCACCCCCCTACCATGTCCCCACCTCACAATACCCCATCCTCTCACATTCACCCCTGTGCCCTGCTCCCCTGCCTCACAATACTCCCATCCTCTCACATTCACCCCCCGTGCCCTGTCCCCCCTGCCTCACAATACCCCCAACCTCTCACATTCACCCCCCGTGCCCTGTCTCCTCTCCCCAACAATACCCTCATCCTCTTACATTCACCCCCATGCCCTGTCCCCCTGCCTCACAACAGCAATTGTCCGGTGTCTTGCAAACTGCTATCACTTACATCTCATGTTATAGGTATTCAACGATCAGAACGTAAAAAAATCTATGAAAACAGCGGCTAACAAACATACCTTCTTGTCCAATGAATGCACATATCTAGAATTATCCAGACAAAAAAATTTGATATCAATGCAACTTTTTTCCAACTTTATCAACCATTAATTTGAGCAACCCATTTCTACCATCAAATATTTTATAATTAATTCAAATATGCAAGACTAAATGGATTCACATACAGCTCTGGCACAAATTAAGCGACCACCACATCAAAACCCTGTCATGGCCAGCCCAATCTCCAGACCTGAACCTCATTGAAAACCAATGGAATGTAATCAAGAGGAAGATGGATAGTCACAAGCCATCAAACAAAGAACTGCTTAAATTTTTGAGCCAGGAGCAATGTGAAAGACTGGTGGAAAGCATGCCAAGATACATGAAACCTGTGATTAAAAATCATGGTTATTCCACAAAATATTGATTTCTGAACTCTTTCTGAGTTAAAACAGTAGTATTGTTGTTTCTAAATGATTATGAACTTGTTTTCTTTGCATCATTTGAGGTCTGAAAGCACTGGTTCTTTTATTTAATTTTGACCATTTCTCATTTTTATAAGAAAAAATAAAAAATGTATTGGTTGGAAATTCGGAGACGTGTTGTCAGTAGTTTATAGAATAAAAGAACAATTTAAATTTTACTCAAAAATATACCTATAAAGAGAAAAATCAGACAAGCTGAAAATTTTGCAGTGGTCTCTTAATTTTTGCAAGAGCTGTACATTGGCTAAATCAAATATTGCAATTTATTAAAGAGATAATAACAAAAACATACAAGACAATCCAAAATATACTTAAACATACACGTTAAAAACTGCAGAAGTTAACTAAAAAAAACAATAAAAAAGAATGTTTACTAAACTCAGCCTTCAGACCCCGAGCTCTGTAGTTTGGAATGTACTTGTCCTGAATGTGCCTATGTACCTTGTACTCCATGATATCTCCCTTTCAAAAGGCAAAAGAAAAGTTTAAATAAAAAATATTGAAGTGCAAGAATCAAACCAACTGAACTATTAAATTAAGAGTTTCCAAAAAAGCAACACATAAAGATGGCAAAGTAAGTTTAATATAGTCCATCACAAAGAACCTGCAGGCAGGGAGGACTTGATTTTTAAAATTATTATAGAAACTTCAATATATATATTGGTATTGTGAGGCAGTGACCGGGATCGTTTACGAGGGACGTTATATTTCCCCCAGAATGTGTACAGAGACCTATTAAAGCCATTGGAGTGCATTGCAGTCACACACACAGCTGCGGCTGCAATGCAGGAATGAAGGTGAGCAATGACCTAGTCAGACTACCTGGCTAAGGCAGATTAAGTAAAATCCGGCAGGGCCTTCATTTCTTGGAGGAGGTCACAGGAGGCAGTGGGGCGGCCTCCTCCCTCCAACCCGGGTTTTCCAGTGGCTTTTGCCACAGGTCTTTAAAACTCCTGCACTAAGGAGTAGTGTTGTTCTATGTTGGGACCCTGCAAGGAGCATAGCAGGAAAGCTCCACAGGACTGTGTGTAGCTGAACCCAGGCCTGGGACGGCTCTGCACCAGTCAGGCTCTGTTCGGCCCGGCGCGGCCGTTGTCCCCGGCAACCAGTGTTTATGGACTGATGTTACTCCGGCTGCGTACCGGAGGACTTTTCCTGTTTTACCCGTGAGTTGCTGAATAAAAGCTGTTTACTTTGGACTTGCTTGGGTCACTGCCTCAGTTACTGCACGGTGTGAACACCGCCGTCTTACAGTATTAATGAAGTATAGAAAAGTGGTTTGAAAAGTGGAATTAGTGGACTACATAACAAATGTATTTCTTGGCGGCCATTCAAATGAATGGCTGTCTACATAATTCTTGAAAGGCTCAAGTTTCTCAAAGTTTGAGTCAGTCTTAAAAGCAGCTCTTTGCTCTCATAGGCTAGAGTAACAAGACCGATTTTCTCTCATCTGAAAAAATCGGTCCGATTATTCTAATCACACTCTGCTTAGACTCTGAACAGAGTTTGATCAGAGTGTGATCATAGTTCTGATTTTTTCAGATGTAGAGAAAAATTTTTTTTTTTCCATTTCTACATACAGTGTGTCAGTGAAAATCGTCACGTACTTGGATGTCATCCAAGTAGAACCCAATGTTTTCCATGACTGCATGGGCCGAGTGCCAACTGGAGAAAATTTGTGCATGCGGCAATATTTTCCTCCGAGGAAAAAGCAGACATGTGTACTGCCTTATTGAGTATCATAGGGATGATTGATATCTGCCAAAATGACAGAGAGCATTTGTCCTATTACTACGGTCGTGTGTACGAGCCATAACAGGGTATATAGACACGGATCCCTTCCTGTAAGGTTCATGTTGCAATAGAGCTTTAGGCTTAACAGTATGCTTCTCATTATATTCCATATTAAGTGTGATTTATAGTTTAAAAATCCCATCTCTAAGATCAAACCTAACATTTAACATCTGTTAGATGAAATAAAAATTGTGTTTTACAAATTGAGCAACACTTGTTTTCGTAACTAATTTGACACAGTTTCCTCCACTCTGTTGATTTCACCCTTCACTATATTTTTGGAACGATGCTGGAACGTTTCCCTAAATAATTTTTGTGTAATTCTCTAGAGAGAACATGATAAAAGAAAACTGCATTCTTTGAACATGCTGACTGATGTCTCTGAACCAGTGCTTTAAAACTGTGCGAGTATTTTCTGTTTGATATGCTAAATTAGAACTATTGGTTTTAGGAAATAAGTTTAAAGTTACCTTGAAATGTGCACTTGACTGTATATTCCACTGAAACAAAGTCATGCGTGAATGGCAAGATTCAGCAAAAGGTTTTTTGATTCCTTCTTCTTAAGTTCCAAGACAAAGGAATACTGCCAAGATTATTTGGTAAAGGTTGACATATGCTCGGTATGACATCTATTTTCTCTGACAATTGTGCTCCAGTTTCTAAATTGCACATCATTCACAGAACTAAAGCAGATGCCATCTAGTTACCAATATATAAACTACAAAACTCTATATTTTATTATAGAATTTCCACATCCCTTATAATATTATTATTACATCCTTTTACTGGCAAAATTTGGAAATTTTATGTTCATTTTTATGTCTTAGGCTGGGTTCACTTTGCGCCAAGGCAGTCCGTTAGACGGACTGTGTTACACCTCAGTATAACGCGGTGTAACGCAGTCCGTTAATGCTGCCATTGACCCCATTGTCGGGCGCATCGCGACGCATGCCGTAAAGCGGCATGAGTTTGCGACGTGCCGTCATTCAGTGACGGAGCCTCGGACGCAGCCTGCAGCGTCTGAGCTCCGTCACCACTAGCACAGATGAATCATCTGCTGATTCATCTGTGCTAGCGGGAATAGCGTAACGCGATCGCGTTATGCTATACTGTTACCAGCCCGTCAACGCTATGTGTTGAACGGGCTGGTTTAACGCAATGTGAACCTAGCCTAATTTGTTTACTAAAAGTTTAGAAAATTAACTGTTTTTTTAAGCAGTACATTTGAGATGGTATTCTGCAGTTGTACAGCTTGATGTTGGAGTTTTCCACAATTTTGTTTCCACTTGCAGCAATATTTCTATGGGAGAAAACCTCTACATGTAGAGTTAATGGAACATACCACAATTTTCTTGTCTGTTTGAGAACTTTTTTGTTGATCTGTATGAAACTGAAGGCGTTTGGATGTACAGCTTAGCGCTCATGTATTTCTATGTGAACTCTAATGTAGCTTCATACATAATGAAATAAAATACAGCAAACTGCACATGAGCCGCTCATAGAAAAAGAGAAAAAGGTGAACACATGCTTTAAAGTGGATCTGTTACTTGATTTTACAATAAAAACAGCAAAAAATATACAATAGACCTGATGAGGCTGTTATATTTAGCTGGTATATTTAATTTGAAAATCCATGTCATAATGGTTATATAATCCTGATATGGTGTACAATAATAAATTATATTGTGGTACCGTGTTAGCCAGAAAAATCGATGTGAATACTTTTCCTTAATTGGACGGAAAAGTATTCACATCGATAATCCTGATATGAAAGGGGTTGTCTGAAACTTTAACATTTAACTGTCTTTAAGATAGATCATCAATGTCTGACCGGTGGGGTGCAACACCTGGCACCTCAATGATTAGCTGTTTCACATGTTGGTGGAGCCCAAAACCACTCAATTATTAAGCTGCATGGCACAGTTCCATGGACGGAATAGTTTCTATAGTCAGGTACTGCACATCCCCCACTATTGATAAGAATACAGGGTGGATGTCCTTCCGACACAGTAACAGCTGTTCAGCAGGGATGCCAGGTGTTGCACTCCCACGAATCTGACATTGATGATCAATCCTAAAGAGAGGCTATCAATGTTAACCTCTTTCTGACCCAGGACGTACTATCCGGTCCATGTGACCTGGGCCTTATTGACCCTGGATGGGATGGTGTGTCATATGCGATCAGCAGCGCTCATGGGGTGAGCGTGGCCAATCGAGGCCGGGTGTCAGCTGATTCTCACGGCTAACACCTGGCACTCAGTGCCAGGATCCATCATGGACCGCTCCCGGCACTTTAACCCCCATCATACTGCGATCAAACATGATTGCAGCGCTCCGGTGGCATAAGAAAGACGACTTCACTGCTTTCAAACAGCTACACTTGCCTTCAAAATAGCCCTCACCTCTGCTAAACAGACCTATTTCGCAAACCTTGTATCTTCATTATCCTACAACCCAAAACAACTGTTCAGCCTATTGAACTCTCTCCTCTGCCCATCACTGCCACCTCCAACTCCCCTCATCTCTGCCGAGGACTTTGCCACCTACTTCAAAAATAAGATCGACCAAACAAGGCAAACCTTTACTGTTCCACCACCCCAACCACTCCATATACCAGACCTCTGTCCTTCCCTACTAACCTCCCTCTCCAACATCACTGAAGGAGAGCTTACTCATCTACTTTTCAAATCACACCTCACCACCTGTGCACTTGAGCCCATCCCTTCCCACCTGCTCCCCAACCTCACTAACATGCTCATCCCAGCCCTAACCCATCTCTTCAACCTATCGCTATCTTCTGGTACCTTTCCCTCTGCCTTCAAACATGCCACTGTCATGGGTGCATCGCCACAAAGATCGTCGCGATTGCACATTCTGACTTCTCACAGCTGAGTTGCTGGTTCTTTGTTTTTTGGTAATGAGAGAGTTAATTTTACCTAGCTCTTTGCTAAGGCTAGGTGTAGCCTCGCCCGGCTGCTTTTGATTATGTTCTAATTAGTTTCCTTTATATTCCTGCCAGTCTGGGTGTTAGACGCCGGTGAAAGCATTCATGTAGTCTAGCAGACTGGATCGGTTCTGAGAATACTTAAGCTAAGAGCTCCTTAGTTGTTTTTACTCTTACAGCTTATAGTTTTTCTCTGAGACCTTAGGTGTTCCTACTGTGTGTGAGTGTTGTATGTAAGACTTTATTTACTTTATTTCTTGTCTTTCTTGTATGTCTTTCTGTTCATTAACCGTTACCTGTTCATTCCCTTTGGTGGTATTCAGGGTCCTTCTTAGGACTAGAATACAGTTGGCAGGGATTGATAGGAGACAGGGTTTACGCTGGTGGCCTGGACCTCTGTACCTTTAACAGTACCTCCAGGTTGAGGGATTAGTTAGGACCCCAGTTTAGGGTCAGCTTAGACCCCGGTCACCCTCTAGCCGGAGACAGCGTATAACGGATTCCGTTTTGACCCACTGGACATTCTGTCAGGTAAATCTATGTTATCATATATCTATGCGCATGTTATATAGTATGTTGCCCTTTTGATATAGATTACTGACATCACATATATATATCTGCTATACAGCGTGAAATTTTCACCGGCCCAACTAAAGATTCTCCCCAGCTGTCATGGATCCAGTAGCCCAGCTGGCCCGGCAGTTGCAGGGGTTGTCCATGGAATTTGCAGACATTAAGTCCAAGGTTTTGTCCCCCCGGAGCAAACCAGATCTGAACCTAAGGTTGCTCTCCCGGATAGGTTCACTGGTGGGCGGGACAAATTTTTTACTTTCCGGGAGGCATGTAAATTGTACTTTCGGCTGCGGCCTCGGTCATCTGGGAGTGAAGAGCAGAGGGTGGGAATTGTTATCTCGCTCTTACAAGGGGACCCTCAATCTTGGGCGTTCTCTATTCCTCCAGGCTCCCCAGATCTCCAGTCAGTGGATCGATTTTTTACTGCCCTGGGTCTGGTATATGATGATCCGGATCGAGTCTCCCTTGCTGAAACAAGGTTACGTAAAATACGGCAAGGAAATCGTCCAGCGGAGGAATATTCTTCTGAGTTCCGTAGATGGGCAACAGATACTCAGTGGAATGACCCAGCTCTTAGGAGCCAGTTTTGTCAAGGGTTGTCTGACAAATTAAAAGATGTGTTGGCTCAGTATGATTCTCCTCCATCACTGGAGGCTGCTATGGCCCTCGCTATTCGCATTGATAGACGACTTCGGGGAAGACGCGAGGTAACTCCGCCCCCCGTGATGACTCCACCTACTACTAAAGTCCCTTATACTGAGGTTCCCCTGGTCTGTTCTGAGGAACCCATGCAGTTGGGAGGGACATCATTTTGTAGGAGGGAATCGGCGGTGCGCCGCAAGACTAGAAGGTGTTTCTTTTGCGGGAGAGAGGGACATTTTGTTGGGGGGTGTCCATCCCGGACCTCTTTGAGCCAAGGAGTTAACCTGGGAGTGTGTATTTCGTCCCCAAATCCCTCTCAGTTTCTCGTGCCTGCGGAGGTGGTGATTGGTACTAGAACTGAGAGGATTTCTGTTTTTCTTGATAGTGGGTCCGGGGCTAATCTGGTGGACGCTCGGTTTGCCCAGGTGCATGGTATGCAACTGAGTGTATTGGCCAAACCGGTCCCTATACTCTCTATTGATTCTAGACCTCTTGGTCAAGGTAGCTTGGTACAAGCTGTTCATAACATAGATCTTCGAGTAGGGGCAATACATAAAGAGCAATTGTCTTGTTATGTGTTGGAGGGTCTACCTACTCCTATTGTGTTGGGACTTCCTTGGTTGGCTAAACATAACCCAGTGATTGATTGGCAATCCAGAAAGATAAGCCAGTGGGGTGAATTTTGCAAGAATAACTGCATGAGCACGGTCATCGGTGCGGTTGTGCCTAGGACTTTGCCTCCTTTTCTGGAGGACTTTGGGGAGATGTTCTCAGAGGAGGGGTGTAAAGAGTTACCTCCTCATCGCGCATATGACTGCTCAATAAAGTTGCTTCCTGATGCCTTATCTCGTACTTTCCCAGGGACGGGGAGGATGGATGATCCGGTTCCTATTCCTCAGGAGGGAGTTGTAGTGTCAGCTGTATGCTCTGAGCTTGAGGGGGAGGTATTGGGGGCTCAGGGGGACGCCCCTGTGGGACTTCCAGGGAGACTGATAGTTCCAGATCGGTTAAGACTGAAGGTTACGGAGAACAGTTACAAACGGATGGCTGATAGGGGGAGAGTTTCTGGTCGAGATCTGAAGGTGAACGATCTGGTGTGGTTGTCTACCAGGAATATAAAACTTAAAGTTCCCTCCTGGAGGTTGGGTCCCAGATTCATCGGGCCGTACAGGATCAGTTCCATAATTAATCCTGTGGTATTTCGTCTGGACCTCCCTCCTATGTTTAAAAATCATAATGTGTTTCACAAGTCATTACTTAAAAAGTATGTGGCACCAGTCATACCGTCACCTCTACCTCTTTCAGTGGTGGTCAATGATAACGTGGAAATTCATGGGTCGAAAATCATTGACTCACGTCTCAGTCGCCGATCCCTTCAGTACTTAGTTCATTGGAGGGGGTATGGTCCTGAGGAGGGGACGTGGGTCCCTGCGTCTGATGTTAACGCAGATCGATTGGTTCGGACCTTTCACACAACTCACCCGGGCAGACCTGGCCCTGAGGGTCCGGAGGCCCCTCGTAGAAGGGGGGGTACTGTCATGGGTGCATCGCCACAAAGATCGTCGCGATTGCACATTCTGACTTCTCACAGCTGAGTTGCTGGTTCTTTGGTTTTTGGTAATGAGAGAGTTAATTTTACCTAGCTCTTTGCTAAGGCTAGGTGCAGCCTCGCCCGGCTGCTTTTGATTATGTTCTAATTAGTTTCCTTTATATTCCTGCCAGTCTGGGTGTTAGACGCCGGTGAAAGCATTCATGTAGTCTAGCAGACTGGATCGGTTCTGAGAATACTTAAGCTAAGAGCTCCTTAGTTGTTTTTACTCTTACAGCTTATAGTTTTTCTCTGAGACCTTAGGTGTTCCTACTGTGTGTGAGTGTTGTATGTAAGACTTTATTTACTTTATTTCTTGTCTTTCTTGTATGTCTTTCTGTTCATTAACCGTTACCTGTTCATTCCCTTTGGTGGTATTCAGGGTCCTTCTTAGGACTAGAATACAGTTGGCAGGGATTGATAGGAGACAGGGTTTACGCTGGTGGCCTGGACCTCTGTACCTTTAACAGTACCTCCAGGTTGAGGGATTAGTTAGGACCCCAGTTTAGGGTCAGCTTAGACCCCGGTCACCCTCTAGCCGGAGACAGCGTATAACGGATTCCGTTTTGACCCACTGGACATTCTGTCAGGTAAATCTATGTTATCATATATCTATGCGCATGTTATATAGTATGTTGCCCTTTTGATATAGATTACTGACATCACATATATATATCTGCTATACAGCGTGAAAGCCACCATCACACCCATCCTCAAAAAAACAAACCTTGACCCAACTGCTATGCCTAGCTGTCGCCCAATATCATTGCTCCCGTTTGCTTCCAAACTCCTTGAGCAGCATGTCCACGCTCAACTTTCCTCCCACCTCTCATCTAACTCTCTCCTCGACAACCTCCAATCTGGCTTCCGCCCCCACCACTCCACTGAAACTGCCCTGACCAAAATTAATAATGACTTACTCACAGCCAAAGCTAACAGACAGTTCTCCATCCTCCTCCTCCTTGACCTGTCCTCTGCCTTTGACACAGTCGACCACTGCCTACTGCTACAGATTCTTTCTTCCCATGGCATCAAAGACTTGCCCTGTCCTGGATCGCCACTTACATTTCCGACCGCACATTTAGCGTCTCCCACTCCCACTCTACCACCTCATCCCGCCCTCTGTCTGTTGGAGTCCCTCAAGGCTCTGTCCTGGGCCCCTAGTTTTTTCCATCTATACCCTTGGCCTAGAACAACTCATAAAGTCCCATAGCTTCCAGTACCACCTCTATGCGGACGATACTCAGATCTACCTCTCTGGCCCAGATGTCACCTCTCTGCTGTCCAGAATCCCGGAGTGTCTATCAGCCATATCCTCCTTCTTCACCTCTCGTTTAATAAAACTCAATGCAGACAAACCGAACTCATCATCTTTCCTCCATCTCGCGTATCTTCCCTACCCAATCTATCTATTATGGTAAATGGCATCACGATCTCTCCCACACGTGAAATCCGCTGCCTCGAGTAACTCTCGACTCTGCCCTGTCCTTCAAACCACACATCCAAACTCTTGCCACCTCCTGTCGCCTCCAACTTAAAAACATTTCCAGAATCCGTCCCTTCCTCAGCCCTCAATCTACTAAAACTCTTGTGCATGCCCTCGTCATCTCCCCCTTGATTACTGCAACACCCTCCTCTATGGCCTCCCCGTCAACTCTCTTGCACCACTCCAATCTGTCCTCAACTCTGCTGCCCGACTAATCCACCTCTCCCCTCGCTACTCCCCTGCTTCTCCCCTCTGCAAATCTCTCCACTGGCTCCTAATTCCCCAACGTATCCAGTTCAAACTACGAACACTGACCTACAAAGCCGTCCACAACCTGTCCCCTCCCTATATCTCTGAACTAATCTCCCAATATCTTCCTTCATGTAATCTTCGATCCTCCCAAGACCTCCTACTATTCTCCACACTTCTTCGTTCCTCACACAACCGCCTCCAAGATTTCACCCGAATATCCCCCATCCTCTGGAATTCCATGCCTCAACATGTACGATTATCCACCACCCTTGGATCCTTCAGACGGAACCTGAAAACCCATCTCTTCAGGAAAGCCTACAGCCTGCAATAACCATTCCGCCTCGCCGCCACCACCACCAGAGCTGCCGCACCCCCGACCTTCTGTTTCTTCCCCATTATCCCGTAGAATGTAAGTCCGCAAGGACAGGGTCCTCTCCCCTCTGTACCAGTCTGTCATTGTAAATTTGTTTACTGTAAACAATATCTATAACTTTGTATGTAACCCTTCTCATGTACAGCACCATGGAATTAATGGCGCTATATAAATAAATAATAATAAGAAGAAGAAGAAGAAAGCATCGCGCAGGGAGGGGGCTCCCTGCATGCTTCCCTGAGACTCTCAGAACAGCGCTATGTGATCGCATTGTTCCGAGGGCCTCCTACCTGCAGGCCCCTGGATCCAAGATGGCCACGGGGTCCTGCAGGTTCCTGCAGGAGGTGGCTTGTCAGTGCCTGCTGAGAGCTGATCTGACATAGTGCTCTGCAAAGTGTCAGATCAGCGATCTGACTTTATATAGTGATGTCCCACCCTGGGACAATGTAAAAATGTAAATAAAAATATATACTATGTAAAAATATTTTTAAAAGAATTCCTAAATAAATTTAAAAAAAATATTTCCCCATAAACACATTATTATAATGTGATTAAAAAAAACAATAAAAGTACACATATTTAGTATCGCCACATTCATAACGATCCGACCTATAAAACTGTCCCACTAGTTAACCCCTTTAGTGAACCTCTTAAAAAATAGGCAAAAAAACAATGCTTTATCATACCGCCGAACAAAAAGTGGAATAACACGCGATCAAAAAGACGGATATAAGTAAACATGGTGCCGCTGAAAACGTAATCTTGTCCCGCAAAAAACAAGCCACCAAACAGCATCATCAGCTAAAAAATAAAAAAATAATAAAATAATAATAAAAGCGAAAAAACATAAAAAAAAATATAAATGAGGTATCACTGTAATCGTACTGACCCGACAAATAAAATTGCCTTATCAATTTTACCACATGCGGAACGGTATAAATGACCCCCCAAAAGAAATTCATGAATTGCTGTTTTTTGTTCATTGTGCCTCCCAAAAATCGGAAAAAAAAAGCGATCTAAAAATGTCATGTGCCCGAAAATGGTACCAATAAAAACTCTGTGGGCCAAAATATGGAAAAATGACAGCTCTCAAAATGTGGCAATGCAAAAACTATTTTTGGCAATAAAAAGCGTCTTTCAGTGTGTGACAGCTGGCAAACATAAAAACCCACTATAAATAGTAAATCAAACCAACCTTTATCACCCCTTAGTTAGGGAAAAATAATAAAATAAAAAAATGTATTTATTTCCATTTTCCCATTAGAGTTAGGGCTAAAGTTAGGGTTAGGGTTGGGACTAAAGTTAGGGTTGGGGCTAAAGTTAGGGTCAGTGTTGGGGCTAAAGTTAGGGTTAGGGTTAGGGCTAAAGTTATAGTTAGTGTTGGGGCTAAAGTTAGGGTTAGGGTTGGGGCTAAAGTTAGGGTTAGGGTTGGGACTAAAGTTATGGTTGGGGCTAAAGTTAGGGTTAGGGTTGGGGCTAAAGTTAGGGTTAGGGCTAAAGTTATAGTTAGGGTTGGGGTAAAGTTAGGGTTAGGGTTGGGGCTAAAGTTAGGGTTGGGCTAAAGTTAGGGTTAGGGTTTGAGCTAAAGTTAGGGTTAAGGTTAGGGCTAAAGTTATAGTTAGGGTTGGGGCTAAAGTTAGGGTTAGGTTGGGGCTAAAGTTAGGGTTAGGGTTTGGGCTAAAGTTAGGGTTAAGGTTGGGGCTAGAGTTGGGTTTAGGGTTTGGATTAGGGTTAGGTTTGGGATTAGGGTTAGGTTTGTGGTTAGGGTTGGGATTAGGGTTAGGGGTGTGTTGGGGTTCAGGTTGGAGTTAGAATTGGGGGTTTCCACTGTTTAGGCACATCAGGGACTTTCCAAACGCGACATGGCATCCGATCTCAATTCCAGCCAATTTTCATATGAAAATGTCAACTGGCGCTCCTTTCCTTCCGAGTCCTGCCGTGAGCCCAAACAGTGGTTTTACCCCACATATGGGGTATCGGCGTAATCAGGAGAAATTTTCAACAACTTTATCTGTCAATTTTCTCTTAGTACCCTTGTGAAAATAAAAAATTGTTTGTAAAAGATCATTTTTATGACTAAAAAGTTAAGTGTTCATTCCAAAAATTCCTGTGAAGCACCTGAAGGGTTAATAAACTTCTTGACTGTGGTTTTGAGTACCTTGAGGGGTGCAGTTTTTAGAATGGTGTCACTTTTGGGTATTTTCTGCCTTATAGACCCCTCAAAGTGACTTCAAATGTGAGGTGGTCCCTAAAAAAAAAATGGTTTTGTAAATTTTGTGGTAAAAATGAGAAATCGCTGGTCAACGTTTAACCCTTATAACTTCCTAATAAAAAAGATTTTGCTTCCAAAATTGTGCTGATGTAAAGTAGACATATGGGAAATGTTTTTTAATAACTATTTTGTGTAACATATTTCTCTGTTTTAAGAGCATAAAAATTCAAAGTTTGAAAATTGCAAAATTTTCTACATTTTTGCCATATTTCTGTTTTTTTCATAAATGCAAGTTATATCAAAAAACTTTTACTACTGTCATGACGTACAATATGTCATGAGAAAACAGTCTCAGAATCGCCAAGATCCGTTGAAGTGTTCCAGAGTTATAACTACATAAAGGGGCAGTGGTCAGAATTGTAAAAATTGGCTCAGTCATTAACGTGCAAACAACCCTCAGGGGTAAAGGGGTTACAGTCCTAGACAAGCCTTTATGATGAGCATTTTATGAGTCAAACCACAGAATGGAATGAATCCAAGCGTATTCAGTCTCCCTGCCGACAGTTGCAGCTTGTACTGAGCAGTGTGAGCTCTCAGCAGCAGTACGGAAGAACAATGAGGATCTGTTATTCGTTCCAGGTGGGTGAAGATTGAGTTAAACTTTCATAGAGGTTTACAGCCATTCAGACATGGATTTTCATACTAAAAACAGCATCCTTAGGAGTCTAAGAGATCTATGTAAAAGTCTTTTCAGTTAGTACTGTGAAATTTGTTTACAGACCTGTTTAAGTATAACTTTTATGTGTTTTAAATTTTGTGTCATTAGCTAAAGCTGACACTCCGCTTTCTGTTGTATCTACAGCAGCATTCATAAAAACTTTTATTTTTAAAACTGGTTAATGTTGTAATAATCAAATAATCAAAGAAGAGAGTCTGCTTGCAAAGGGATTGAGGACCTGCATCATGTTAATTTTACCATCAGAAATGACCAAGACAGTTTCTCTGGTAACTGCAGATGCAGCATTTACAAATGGTTCTGTAACTGCAAAATTTCCCATTGAGGCGCAATGTTCATCAACATATAAGTGTTATCTTCAATGTGCTATATAATCACAGGTTCTAGTAAATGTAGGAATTTATAGTGAGACACAATGAGACCTACAAAAAGTAAATATATTGAACCTGGGAAAACAATTTTTGTATACGGTTTTCCAAGTTATGAATTGGTCTGATTATCAGCAAGTATCAAACCTGGTTCTACCATCTGTAGTTTTTTATTCAGTAAATGCGTACTACTTCCATGACTCATTCTCTTACTTTAGAAACATTTTGTTCAACAGCCCCAGGAAATGGTTAGTCACATGCATGTCATCTGAATAAATTAACATAGTAAACAATCTATATTACTTGTTAATCATGGGTCATTGGTGTAGACCTTTGAGAATCACTAGTGTGGAACATGGACAGAGGGAAAGATAAGAGCTTAGATGACATGATGACAACAGAGCTTACTATGTAATATTGATTAAACTTGCATACGGTGGGCATGCAAAATTATAATTCTTTACTACTTCTGTACTATCCTTACACCATCCTTCTCTTCTGCCTTCACATTCTAAAACATTATGCCATAGTAGAGCAACTGCGCAACATTGTGCATCTGCGGGAGCTGGGAGACGACTATGAGACGCAGATGAACTCCCATAAAAAAGGCACAATTTGTTTAGTATCATCTCTGGCTTTCCTATTGCTGCATATATGACAATGAGTAAGCGCTGTGCATACAGAATAGGAAGCACTTCCTCCTCCACACTTTCTGTCATCGCTGAGTGTATAGAGGCAGCAGAAACCACTATGTCCTAAGAAACCAAGTCAGCTTTACTATGCCACCAGGAAGCTGAATTATCCCTGTAACTGGGACTAAAATTCCAAACCCAGTAACAGGAGAAATCAGATTAAAAAAAATATAAAAAGGATGAAAAGGCCTCAGAATGTCTATTGTGGCCTTATGACTGACACAATATGTTGAATAAATTAAAGATACATTAATTAAATGCAGGAAAATAATAAATAAAACAAATTTCTGCTGTCAATCCAAAATAATGTTATTATTCCCCTAAAAAAATTGTGCTGGATATATTAAAATAATTGTTAAGAAAGGTGATACAAGTTTTAAAATATATTTCAGTGGTCCTCTGCGGTGACCAAAAATGTAAAAAACAGACACATATTTTATTCATTTAACCACCTATATCACCTGATACTGGCAAATAAGTTAAAAAGAGATTAGCAAAATAGCATAAAAATTGTGCACCATGTATCATTAAAAAAGATGCAAAAATTATTTGAACATCTAAGCAAGAAAAAAAATTACAGCTCTTTATTCCGCATGTACGGAAAAAAAAAATCTACATGTTCAGAAACAGTAGTAAATGGCCCAGTTTTTAACTGGTTTAAGGGGTTTTCCACTATTGAGGATATTTTTTTCTTATTCTTTTTCTTACTTAAAAACATCGTTTGAGTTTTTTTGCTAAAAATCATTTTTGTAATTGGGTCTCATTAAAGATGTTGCACTGTTTATCTCCTATAGCCTCTGTGTTGCAGGTTGCAGAATGGGTTAATTGAGAATTTGCCATTGTGATGGTCCAACTAGAGAGTTTCTATCTGTTCATCTGTGGGTTTTTGAGCTTCTCTTACTGCTCAGACCACAGACAACGTTAAAGTTGAATGTGAAGAGAAACGAAAAGCCTTTAAAAGCAAAGTAGTACAAAATTTTAAGTAAAGCAAAATTGTAAGCATTTTTAAACCCAAATACAAGTATAGTTAGGTCCATAAATATTTTGGCATTTTAGCTGTTTACCAAAACAAATTCAAGATACAGTTATATAATCAATATGGGCTTAAAGAAGTTGTCCAATACTTGGACAACTCCTTGTCATACTCCAATTATAGCCGCGATAAAAAAACTTATACTCACCTTCCATGCTGGCGTTGTTCTCGCAGTGTCTGCAGTCGCTCTCCCCAAGGCTCCCATGCTGTTGTTGTGACATGTGACCACAGTACCCAATCATAGAGAAAGAAAGAAAAGAAGAAGTTGTATTTACATGAACTTAAAGGGAACCTGTCAGCAGAATTGTGCACCGTAAGCTACAGACACTGACAGGTTGGCGCCATTATATTGATTAAAATGATAACTTGGTTGATGAAATCCATTTTGTAGTTGTTGTTTAATCTTTATTTGTAGTTTTGAGTTAATGAGATACTCGTGCTTCGAGGCGGCCTGTGGGGGGTCTTTATGTAGCGCTCTGCTTGCAAATTCATCTGTATGGGATTATGACGTGCCTCCTATTTTACATAATGCATATAATAGTGCTGTCTTTGAAAAAAAATTTACCTGCAGAAAAATGGTGCCAGCAGCGGCGCATACACAGTAGCATCTATCACTTGCATATAATAGTGTTGGCTTTGAAAAAAAATAAACAACTGCAGCATGGCTTGCCAATAGATTTCTCATTTTGCTATGTGGATGATGAAGTACACATCATCCATGTCAATCAATGCGATTAGGAGCACAGAGGAGGCACAGACGCAGCAAAGAGGATGTCAATTGGACTGAACTATCCTCATTTACATAAAGTGAAGGAGTAATTAAAATGGTATTTTTGTGAGTACACAGTGAGAGTCAGGCGAAACACATAAAATCACTGTTTATTAGTATCTATTAAAATGCAAAAAAAAAACAAAAAAAAATTCAAAAGCCAAAAGCAGAAAAAAATCCCCAATCAAAGATAATATAACCAGGTAGCAAGGTTGTTAAATAGGGTGGGAGGGTGTTGTCCCTATACTGTACCCTACCATGGTTCTGTCTGTCAGCGGAGGTTGGCACCCTCTTGGATGCAAATGGCGCCCCCACTCCATGATGGCTCTCCATGAGGGTCACTTGGAGGCCATACTGGTGTAATATAAGAATAAAGTGAGAAAGTCAACTTTACCAATATGATTAGGTATTAAAGTCTTGTCCAATGGACAGTAGTACAAACAAACAAAACTTCAGCACAGGTATGATCAGATGATGTATGTTTTAATAATAAATCAAAGGTCATTGCTAAAGAAGCTGGCTGCTCACATTGTGCTGTATCCAAACATTAATGGAAGGTTGAGTGGAAGGAAAAAGTGTGGTAGAGAAAGGTGCACAAGCAACCGGGATAACAGTAGCCTTGAAAGGATTGTTAAGAAAAGGCCACTCAAAAATATGGGGGAGATTCACAAGGAGTGGTCATTGCTTCAAGAGCCACCACACAAAGATTTATCCAGGACATGGGCTACAAGTGTCACATTCCTTGTATCAAGCCACTCATGACCAATCGACAATGCCAGAAGCGTCTTACCTGGGCCAAGGTGAAAAAGAATTGGACTGTTGCTCAGTGGTCCAAGATGTTGTTTTCAGATGAAAGTAAATTTTGCATTTCATTTGAAAATCAAGGTCCCAGAGTCTGGAGGAAGAGTGGAGAGGCACACAATCCAAGCTGCTTGATGTCTAGTGTGAAGTTTCCACAATCAGTGATGGTTTCGGGAGCCATGTCATCTGCTGGTGTAGGTCCACTGTGTTTTATCAAGACCAAAGACAGCACAGCCATCTACCAGGAAATTTTAGAGCACTTCATGCTTCCCTCTGCCGACAAGCTTTTTGGAGATGGAAATTTCATTCTCCAGCAGGACTTGGCCCCTGTCCACACTGCCAAAAGTACCAATACCTGGTTTAAAAACAACAGTATCACTGTTCTTGATTGGCCTGCAAACTTGCCTAACCCTAACCCCATAAGAATCTATGGGGTATTGTCAGGAGGAAGATGAGAAACACCAGACCCAACAATGCAGACGAGCTGAATGCTGCTATCAAAGCAACCTGGGCTTCCATAACACCTCAGCAGTGCCACAGGCTGATCGCCTCCACTGATGCAGTAATTGATGCAAAAGGAATCCTGACCAAGTACAGAGTGCATTTACTGAACATACATTTCAGTAGGCCAACAGTTTGGTTTTTAAAATAATTTTTCAAGCTGGTGTTATAAAGTATTCTAATTTACTGAGATAATGACGTTTTCATTGGCTGTAAGCCATAATCATCAACATTAGCAGAAATAAACACTTGAAATAGATCACTCTGTTGTAATGACTATTTGTCATATGAGTTTCACTTTTTATATTGAAGAACTTAAATAAATTAACTTTTTGATGATGTTCTAATTTTTGACAAGCACCTGTACGACCCTCTAAAATAAGTCACTTAAACATTAAACAACAGATTTAAATATTATAGCTCCTGGAATGCTGCAATAAAAAAAATGTTTTGTTCTAAAGGTCCAAAATAGACCAGTCCAGAAGGGCTAGAGCACTTACAGAACTATTACACTATGATTGCATGAACTGTATGTAGACACGGTGTTCGGTGTCGTTTCTCTTGACTTTACTTGGGCAGATTTCTGGCTTACCCTTGATATATAATACTTCTGAATGATGAATTGAAGTGATCTGGGCACCTCTATATAATAATATCAACATCCACTCTGGCGTAGCTGTAAGAAGATATACGGCTTTGCTATTTTTAGACAGGGAAAATCTCTGCGCTATCATATATTTTTTTATTCTGGAACAAAACCAAGTTAACTTGGTTCTGACTTTGTAGCTGAAAGGTCTTGACTTTGAAAAGGTATTGGCTTGAAAATAATGCTGGCTATATAAATGCAGAGTTCTTTTCTTTTTCTATAATGATCCGCTACCTGTTTTATTCCTGAGCTCAATGTACACTGTGGTCCGACTTTGTTCAATGTACAAATATTTGGCTTTTTTTAAAGGTATACATAATAAAAAATAAAAAGTTCAAATAGTTATGTATTGTCAGTTCATATATAGCAGTGGTGTGCAACTCCTCACAAGTCCTGACAGCAAGGGATGGACAATCCCATCAGTTTACCAGAGGTACCAATAATAGGCAACAAAATTTACCAGAAGACAAGACAATTTAACACTGACTTTAGAGGAAGTACCTTGCTAATAGGGTCAATAGGACTGAAATCTGGATAATTTGGAGGCTAAACCGACACCATGATCTTATTGGAAAGTCCTTCAAATTATTCCTCAATAATATTTGAAGTTTGGCAGGAAGCCTTCTGAAAAAGTCCTTCTGAAAGAGGTCACTGCCTTTAAAAAATATACGGTAGATACCCATGAAGGGGTGTAATTGTCCTCAAACTGTTTGGGTGGGTAATACATGTCTAGTTAATATCTACATGAATGATAGCACCCAATATTTTCAACAGAACATTGCCCAAAGAATCACCTTATCCCTCCCTAGCTTGCCTCCTTCCCACTGTGCATGCCAATGCCATCTTCCCCTGGTAAATAACACACATGCACCTAGGCATTATTATTATTTATTTTTAAAGCACTATTGATTTCATGGTACCCTACATGTGAAAAGTGTTTACATGAAAAATACTATAAAAATTGCAATGAACAAACTAAAAGTGACAGACTGATACAGAAGGGAGAGAGCCATACCCTTGGACTTACAATCTATAGGTTAGTGGGGAAGAAGACAGGAGGTCCGGAGGTGGCAGCACCTCCAGTGGTAGTGAGGTGCCAGCGGGGTCATTGCAGGCGGTAAACTTTCCTGAAGATATGAGGTTTCAGGTTACATTAGAAAGTTCCAAGTGTGAGAAACAATTAGACAATTACATAGTTTCTTTCAGGACACTATGTAATAGGTGATGGCGCTATACATAAGAGAACACATATATTACAATGGACAATACTTTACTAAATAAAGGTCAACAATATGTAGCAAAGGAGGGCACTAAGCATATTAAGAGAGGATAATATATAATAAGGAATGGTGCTATACATTATTAGCAGTAAGTAAAATCTTGTATACGCACAGTGACAAGCAAAAGGTTAACAATATTTTGAACTTTTGACTTTCAGTTGAACAAGCCTCGATTTCAATATCACCATAAGAGGAGTCAGCTCAAGTTTGCAAAAAGTATGAAATATTTACAGTAGAAGATTGGAAATGGGTGATTCGGAGGGATCAGATGAAAGCCAATAGACTAGGCTCTGATGGGTGCAAATGGGTCAGGAAGAAGCAATGGAAAAAGGGGGCTATCGGATCTAAAAATTGAAGGAATCGTCAAGTTTCGTGAAAGAAACCTGATGATATGGGGTTGTTTCACAGCCAAAGGTGTTGGATACTTGACCAGAAGCGATGGTGGTCTCATTGCTGAGCTATATGTGAGTATCCTACAAGATGAGCTACTTCGTACACAACAGTACTATGAAAAGGATGAAATAGTGTTGAATCAGGACAACGACCCGAAGCATACGTCAAGATTGGCAAAGAAATGGTTCAATGACAATGAAGTAGAGTTGCTGGAATTACCCCAACAGTCCCGAGACCTCAACCAAATCGAACACTTGTGGGTAGAGTTGAAGAAAAAGCTGTATACATGCACAATTGACTCAACCAGTATGCACCAACTTTGGGAACGTGTAGAAGATACCTAGGATCAGATTTTGATCGATACATGCTTGAATCTGATTGAAAGCATGCCCAGAAGGATTCAGGCAGTGTTGAAAGCCAAAGGTGGATTTACAACTTTTTTATTTTATTTTTTTAGGGGTTTTTTTGTTTTAAAAAAATCATTTTTTATTTGAATTTGTGATTGCTTGCTAACTTGTTCTTCATACTGCAGAGATGGACATACCCATGTACTGCAACAGATACAGACATAACGCATATGCAGCTGGATGAGCTGCACAGGGACTTTTGGAGGAAACTGGCTCAGTAGCGTATCTCAGTCAGGCCGGTTGTGATCTTTTGGGGTTTTTTTCTCACTGTGGAGGATTGTGTAGATTCTCCTCTGACACAGGATGTTGTGGGAGGGCTCTGGTATCTTTCTGTGTTCAATAGCTGCCTTCATATATGGTTAATTCACAGCCTGCAACATGGTGGAAAGAAACTTTTTCAGTAAACTACTGGCTGCACTCTTAGATAAAGAATAATTTTCTCTCAGTATCTTCGGTACATCTATTTATAACAGTACATCAGTACCGTAGATATCAGTACATAGAAAACTGAACATCACAAATCTGTAGATAACAATGACATATTTCTTATTCCTATGTGTGTAATAACTCATACAATACAGTAAACTGATTACTTAAGATGATTGGTAAATAGTGTAAAGATAGATTGGTGGGACTGTTTTTATTTTCTCCATAAAACACATCAAAAATTTATTACAAATGCTAGCATGAGCAAACCCTTAGATAAATGGAAAAAAAAATTTAAAAAATAATCTGACAAATATTTTACTTTTTTCACTAATCCAGTGCTACATTCCTCAGTATAAGGTCAAAATTGTAATAAACTAAAACTATTACAATACTTACAGATATTGTCAAACCAAATGTAAGGCCAAGAAAGCATGGAAAAACATTAGTAGACAAGATGCATTTTTTCAGTTTTCATATAGTTGTCAATTTCTTCTTAACAATTTCTTCATAACCCTAAACAGTAAATGACAAGCCAACACACAGATGGTGAGAAATATGCTTTGTAATTGGAAGTCTTTTTCAATTTGTATTTCCTCCTGAGTTACAAAATTGAAACCTGATATTACATGAAATAAGCTATTGCCGGAAAAATAATTGACAGTTTTATGCTCTTTAAGATGGCTGTTTCTTCTATTCAAAGGAATATGACAAGTGCCTGTCTATATGTGCTGTAAAAGCAATGTAACAAGCCAGCTTTATGTTATTCACAAAGCACAGGGACTACATTTATCATTTTCTTCCATGCTTCCTGCAGCCTGAAGCTAACTATTATTCGAAATATAGAATTTACCTGTATTGCCTGCAGCACGAGATGCCAAAGTGTAAATAGCTTTTAATAACATATATATCACTGGAAAAGCAATGTAAGCATTATAGAAAGAAAGAAAACTCATAATGTTCAACGTACCATGACGTTCAAACATTTTAAGAGTTCATAAGGTGAGAAAATGTCACAAAATATGTGAATATGAGAATCTAAATCACAGTATGGGAAAAGTGTACAGCAGATGTGGAGAACTTGTAATTTTATCTCTTCTACTGGGCTATTTTGCAGGAACGGCAATGCTTCGGCCGCCGGATCTGTTTATCCAGCCACCGGCTCTTCAATTTCTCCCTTTCCTGCGAGCATGCGCATGCAGTGTTCACTACTAAGCATTGTGGTGCATGCAATGAAGGATTACGTCCTGATGCTGGCCAGTGCATGCGGATTTAGCACACTGCGCTCTCGAGTCTCTCATGATGAAGTCAGTAGTCACATTGTCTCCTATGTTATGTATGCACCAGCCCCACCGTGTCTTAAGTAATGTACACACCAGCCCCACATTTTCCTATAAGCAATGTACACACCAGCCCCACTGCCTAATAAGTAATGTCACACCAGCCCCACTGTCTCCTAAGTAATGTACATGTAAGGGGGTGGCAGAGACCCTCGTTTTCCCCTCCTCCACACGGGATTTATGCGACCCCTTTTTTTTTTATAAGTTGAGCATGCTATGTCTCATGCATATTGACCTGCTGTAATATATGATATGTATCCTTATTGTATTATGCTGTGCTGTGTTTGCCTGGTCCTAATGTTTACTATTATATTATTGTAATGTATGTAACTGCGTGTTAGGGCCCCATCTCACATAGCGAGATCGCTGCTGAGTCACAAGTTCTCAGCAGCGATCTCGCTATGTCTGACACGTACCAGCGATCAGGCCCCTGCTGTGAATCGCTGGTCGTGTCAGAAATGCCTGGACTTTTTTTTTGATCGCTGGTCTCCCGCTGGCCAGCACGCATCGCTGCGTGTGGCAGGCAGGAGACCAGCGATCAGCTGGTAACCAAAGTACACATCGGGTTTCCAGGCACGGGGTTGTGCCTGGAAACCCGATGTGTACGTTGGATACCAGCGTGCTGCTGCAGAGGAGCTGGTAACCAAGGTACACATCGGGTTTCCAGGCACCGCGCAGCGCCTGGAAACCCAATGTGTACCTTGGTTACCAGCTCCCTGCATCAGTGGGCTGGTATCCAACGTACACTGCGGGTTACTAAGCAACGTTACCCGCAGTGTCGCTGTCCTGATCGCTGCCTGAGCTGCCTGTTTGGCAGCTCAGCAGCGATCATGTAGTGACACACCAGCGATCCTGACAAGTTCATATCGTTGTCGGGATCGCTGGTGCATCACTATGTGAGATGGGGCCCTTAGGAGTAGGGAAAGAGTTAAGTAACTGAGGGGGCTGGGTCAACAGCCTCCAAAGCAGACTGGAAGACTCTGTCTGCAGTTGAGAGCCCAGCCAGGCTTGGTCATAACAGGAGGTGCTCACCTGTTGGGATCTGGCTAGACCCCTGGAAGGGACAGAGACTGCTGCCCCAGACCCACGGGCGGTGAAGAGGGCACAAGGACTTTGTAAGTGCCCCGCCGAAGGGACTATAAGCGTCCAGATACCAGAGAGTGAACTATCACTATCTTTGCTGCTGCAGCCGTTGCTGTGTCTAGGGACAGATTAGGAATCATCCGTCTCTTGTTTATTTCTACTTCCTTATTATTAAAATACAAGTTGCCACTGTTGGGCCCTATACAGTGTGAAGCGTGGTTCATCCGGAGGATGCAGTCCCATTGTGGAGAACAGCTACAGGACTGAGGTAACCCACTGTGACCCGGGTTTCTGGGATTGGAACTGACATTTTATGTGCAAGGGGCCGGGGTGTGGACTGACTCTGCTGTATTAGACTCGCCCGTGACTACCACCCCATGCCACCTTGTTACATACACACCAGCCTCCTTGCCCCAATGGTCCGCTCTCATAATAATAGGTTCCTTGACTCATGCCTAAATCAACCCACCCCCCCCGGCCACTGTGCCACCTTAACATAGTCCCTTTGGTGCTACTTTAACATATTGTGTAACCGACTGCACCCTCAGTGGGTGACCACACACTTCTGCCTTACACCAAGCTCTAAGCTCTCTTTGTCAAAATGGTCTGTTCTTGGTACCTCCCACAATACTCTGCCCCTGATTCTAGTGTTGTCATAGCAAGAAACATCAGTGCGTCCCTAACCAGTGTCCTCTTTGTGGCGCCGCGTCACTTCCGGTCTGGGGCCGGATGATGCACTTCCGGTTGGCGGTTAACACTGCTATTTATATCCCTACCCCTGCCTCTTGAGACCACGCCAGCACAGCAGCAAGGTGCGGGAGTGCCGCTATGCTGAAACTGACATCCAGGTAAATGCTCCAAAGTTAGTGCATCTCCCCAGACAGTGCTGCTACCTGGTCACGTACTGACCCTGCGTTTTGTTCCATTACAGGTCACCAGCAACTTTGGCAGGCACCATACGTATTTAGCCTCTCCCCACAGGTACCTCATCATTACTATTGAGATCCTATGCACTAATTCCACTATTTATCATTGTAGCCCATGTGTGGATCCCCCGGGAATTTATTACCCTGTCATATGCTTCCTACATACATGACACAGGTAAACAACAAGTACTAACTATACACTATTTCTGTCCTCTCTTTCTCCTCCCTTCTTGAATACACCGGTCGGCTCCCTAGCCACCACCAATCTCCCACCCATTAAACATATTGAGCTTATTTTATTTTTGATTTTGATTTTTTCACACATACCGTTCTGAATAACCTTTCAATTGTTTATTTTTATTTTCTTATTTTCTTTGGCTTT
Source organism: Oophaga sylvatica (assembly GCA_033576555.1). NCBI lineage: Eukaryota > Metazoa > Chordata > Amphibia > Anura > Dendrobatidae > Oophaga > Oophaga sylvatica. The sequence continues at coordinate 79,590,749 of JARQOD010000006.1, forward strand.
TGTTGCATGGTCTCGGCCTCTTTACCTGCAACATCTGGGTTATTATTTTTCTTGTTTCTTTTTTCTTGTGACTGTGTCCCCTTTTTTTAGCATTTTTTTTGCATTTCATTTGTTACTGCTTTGCTGTTTATTTTATTCTCACATGTTGTCTCTTTTCTTTCAGCGACTCAATGATTAAGACCAGGGACGGGTCGAAACGTCTGTGTGTAATTTTAGTCGCTCTGCATTTTGACCATTTATTTTGCTCCCCTGCTCTTTGATTTTGTTGAATTGACGATAATAAATGAAATTTTTTGCACGGTGAATTTTGACTCTCTAATAAAAGGGGCTTTACAGTCCGTTCTACTGGCACCTCGCTCTCCTGACAGAGTGCACACTAAACTTGAACCTTCCTAAGTAATGTACACACCAGTCCCACTGTCTAATAAGTAATGTACACACTAGCCCCACTGTCTCCTAGGTAGTGTACAAACCCAGCCCCAGTTCCACTGTCTCCTAAGTAATGTATTGGACTGGCCCAGCAGAGAATTGAACAATCCTTCGGTGGCCCTCTCCTTTGCTTCTGTATATTTGGAGCAGAGGCACTTCAGCTGGAGTCTGGAGGCAGTATTAAGTTATGCATTAATCTATATACACTGCTCAAAAAAATAAAGGGAACACTCAAATAACACATCCTAGATCTAAATGAATGAAATATTCTAATTGAATTCTTTGTTGTGTACAAAGTTGAATGTGCTGTCAACATAATCACACAAAAATCATCAATGGAAATCAAATTTTTGAACCAATGGAGGCCTGGATTAGGAGAGACCCCCAAAATAAAAGTGGAAACAAGTCAAAATGAAAGCCAAAACAAGACAAAATTAAAGTGGAAACAAGTCAAAATTATGCTCAGTATTGTGTGTGGCTTCCACGTGCCTGTATGACCTCCCTACAACGCCTGGGCATGCTCCTGATGAGGTTGCGGATATTCTCCTGAGGGATCCCCTCCCAGACCTGAACTAAAGCATCCGTCAACTCCTGGACAGTCTGTGGTGCAACTTAACGTTGGTGGATGAAGTGAGACATGCTGTCCCAGATGTGCCCTATCAGATTCAGGTCTGGGGAACTGGCAGGTCAGTCCATAGCTTCAATTCTTTCATCTTGCAGGAACTGCTGACACATTCCAGCCACATGAGGTCTGGCATTGTCCTGCATTAGGAGGAACCCAGGGCCAACCGCACCAGCATATGGTCTCACAAGGGGTCTGAGGATCTCATCTCGGTACCTAATAGGGTCAGGCTACCTCTGGCGAGCACATGGAGGGCTGTGTGGCCCTCCAAAGAAATGCCACCCCACACCATTACTGACCCACTGCCAAACCAGTCATGCTGAAGGATGTTGCAGGTAGCAGGTTCACACTCAGCACATGTGACAGACGTGACAGAGTCTGGAGATGCCGTGGAGCGCGATCTGCTGCCTGCAACACATCCAAACGACCGGTTTGGCAGTGGGTCAGTAATGGTGTGGGGTGGCATTTCTTTGGACAGAACATAGTATTCAATGAGAATATTTCATTCATTTAGATCTAGGATGTGTTATTTGAGTGTTCCCTTTATTTTTTTGAGCAGTGTATATAAAAATGAGTATATAAACTCGTCTGAAATCCCTACGCATTCAAATTAAGGAATGAAGAAGGGTAATCAGGGAAAGCACAACCAACACAACGTTCAATAAATTAATAACAAATCTTTATTGTAATCATGATATATATATACACAAAACTAATAAAAGGATGCCTCAAATGCGAGGGACAGACTAGGGCCCACCCCCTGACGAAGGCAACGCCGAAACGCACGTCGGCGGACTGTTTCCACATATGAGGTATGGCACTGAGCAATTCACTTTAATTCACCTCTTTTCTCCCATGTAATATATATATATATATATATATTTTATATATATAGTTGCACTTTATCTATTGTGCTTTTCTACTTTGCATATCATACCTGGTTTTGCACTGATTTTTAACCCTATGCATTGGCACTTTAGTATTAGTATCCTCATGTGTCTTATCAACTTTTTGCATATGACTTTTCATAATATTAATATTTTTGCACTGCCACTTTATTTATTTATTATTTATTCAATGCACAGCATTGATTGTGCCCATTTTTTCACTTATGTTATATATTTTAGTACTTGATTGTTTGAGTCCCCTGTGTTGTGCCCCTTTTGGTATTGGTCCCCCTATTCCCCTTTCATGGTATTTGGAATTTATTTGCATATTTACTTAATAAAATTCTAGTTATTGGACATATTTTCGGTGTGTTCGTTGCCTTGGCCTAATTTTCCAAGTTGTCCTTTATCCTTTCCATGGGTGCATTAATTTTGTTTATTATATGTGGATAGAAAAGCAATTTTTCTTATTGCACTTTTCCTTGCGTTGATTTAATTACAAAGCACTAAATAGGCAACTTACAAATGATGCAGAGTCCAAGCCGTGTCCCTCCACCCCGATACGCGTTTCGTCACCACTTCCTCAGGGGGCATCAACACGTGGAGATCAGCCACCCGGACAGCTACTGCAACAACCGGTTTGCATAACCAAAGAATTTCTGCACAAACTGGCAGAAATTGTCTTAGGGAAGCTCATCTGTATGTGCATCATCCTTATCGGGGTCTCCACCTGACTGCAGTTCATCGTTGTAACCCACTTGAGTGGGCAAATGCTTACATTCAGTGCCGTCTGGCATGTTGGAGAGGTGTTCTCTTCACATATGAATATTTTTCACTGTACAGGGGAGATGGCAAACTGTGTGTATGGTGTTGCGTGGATAAGTAGTTTGCTGATGTAAACGTTGTGAATTGAATAGCCCATTGTGGCAGTGGGGTTTTGGTTTGAGCAGGCATATGTTATGGGCAAAGAACACAGATGCATTTTATTGATGCCATTTTGAATGCATAGAGATACCGTGACGTGATCCTGAGGCCCATTGTTGTTCATTTATCTACGACCATCACCTCATGTTGCAGCATGAAAATGCATGGCCCTATGTTGCAAGTATCTGTAAACAGTTCTTGGAAGTTGAAATCATCCAAGTTCTTGCATGGCTAGCATAGTCACTGGACAAGTCACCCATTGAGCATGTTTGGGTTGTTCTGGATCTGCGTATATGATAGCATATTCAAGTTCCTGCCAATATGCACCAACTTTGTACAGACATTGAAGAGGAGTGGACCAACATTCCACAGGCCACCATCAGCAATCTGATCAACTCTATGTGAAGGAGATGTATTGCACTGCATGAGGCAAATACTAATCACACCAGATACTGACTGTTTTTGTGTTCCCCCCCACACAGACCTCTCCAATTTTGTAAAACTGCACATTTTAGAATGGTATTTTATTGCTGCCACCTATGCTATATCATGCTGTCTAATCAGTATCTTGATATGCCACACCTGTGAGGTGGATGGATTATCTCGGCAAAGGAGAAGTGCTCACTTACACAAACTTGTGAACAATATTTGAGAGAAAAAGGCCTTTTGTGTACATAGAGAAAGTTGTTTATATTTTTGTTCAGTGTAGTTAATGCATTCTATTATATGAGGCAAAATGAATAAAACCAGAATTTTAGCATTAATGCCATTTGAAGCATGCCAGATAAATCATGTAAGGGTCCCGTTACACATAGCGACTCACCAGCGATCCCAACAACGATATGCACTTGTCAGGATCGCTGGTGAGTCGCTACATGATCGCTGCTGAGCTGCCAAACAGGCAGCAATCAGAACAGCAACTATGTGGGTAACAAGCAACGCACGTCGCTTAGTTGCCAGGAGTGTACCTTAGATACCAGCGCCCTGGTGCAGGGAGCTGGTAACCAAGGTACACATCGGGTTTCCAGGCGCCGCTCGGCGCTTAGTAACCCGCTGTGTACCTTGGTTACCAGCTCCCCTGCAACAGCGCGCTGGTATCTAACGTACACATCGGGTTTCCAGGCTCCATCTGGAGCCTGGAAACCCAATGTTTACCTTGGTTACCAGCTCCGGCTGGCTGATCGCTGGTCTCCCGCCTGTCACACGCAGCGATGCGCACTGGCCAGCAGGAGACCAGCAATCAAAAAATGGTCCAGGACATTCAGCGACGATCAGCGACACCCAGCAGGGGGGCTGATCGTCGCTAAGTGTCACACTAAGCGAGATCGCTGACTAGGTCGCTGCTACATCACAAAATCGGTGACGTTTCAGCGATCTCGCTAGCGATCTCGCTATGTGTAATGGGGCCTTAATAGTTCTATAGTTTGCTCTCTGCAATATCATTAATGTTTAGAGGGGGTTTTTGTATTTGAGATTTTCTGAATTTAATCAAATATTAATGTAAGAAAAAAAAAGCTATTTTTTACTTTTTATATTTTTAAATATCTTGTTTAAACAATTAATGGGACATGAGGTATAGGAAAGAGGACTGAACTATTGGTAGAGCAACTGCCTTTAGTAAAGCAAGAAAATTAAAAGAGCAATCTCTATTCCGATCATTCCATGCTTCCAGTTGCTGCTTTGGCTTCTTCCGGTCGAGCTTCTGATGAATGATGCAGCCGCCACAACAATGAAATTATCATATAACCTGTATCATAGAGCTGGTGCAAAGTTAGTGGGCCGAGGACAGATTTCGGCAACAGTGCTGCTATATTCGTTTGTATCCATGACCCATGAATTTATATTCATAATGGAGGCACATGGCTAGTAACTAATTTATATTCTCAGTGGTCAGAAGGTGCACTGTGGTGAATTATATATTCATGAGTACAGTGTGATGCATATTTTCATTCGTTGGAACAGCGGGCTCCTTATTTTATTCAATTCACTTATGTACAGTCATAGCTGAAAGTGTTGGCACACTTGAAATTGTTCCAGAAAAATAAGTATTTCTCCTAGAAAATGATTGCAATTACACATGTTTTGTTAAACACATATTTATTTCCTTTTTGTGTGTTGGAACAACACAAAAAAAAATGAAAAAAGGCAAATTGGACATCATTTTATACAAAACCCCAAAAATGGGACGGACAAAATTTTTGGCACCCTCAACTTAATATTTGGTTGCACACCCAGGGGCGGAACTATAGTGGAAGCAGGGGAAGCAGCTGCCACAGGGCCCGGGCTAGAAGGGGGCCCGTCCCTGCTGCAGCTGCCCTGTGATTTAGGAGCAAAAGGGGGGCCCGAGCACGCTGGCAAATGGATCCGCGCTCGGGCCCCCTCCCAACATTTTGTTCAGGCTTCTGACTCTGAACGCTGATGCATAACAACACTGTGTTGTTTTAAAGAGACACTACAGTGTTGTAAATGCAGACAGCGAACAGAAATGAGCACTGTAGCTTTAAGCTGCGGCCCAGTGCATTATGGTCCGTCTGTCACAGCGTGTGTGCATGTGGGGGCGGACAGCAGACGGCCAGGCAGACCACATGAAGCAGCAGGCTGACTGGACAAGCAGGTGGAAGCCCGGGCGAGCAGGGTGAGTACCGTGAGTCTCTCAACAGTGAGAAGAGGCTTGGCTGCTCAATGGTGACTGGGAGGGCAGGTGCAGGCAGGATCTAACAGGGCCCACATTCAACAGGGCCCAGGCCCCAGGCTGCAGTGCAGGGGGCCCACATTCAACACAGGGCCCAGGTAGCAAGGGGCCCGCATTCCAACAGGGCCTCGGGCTCCTGGGCCCTGTTTGACGCAAGCCTCAAGTCACCACTAACCTCCCCCTGGGCCCTGTTGGGCACGGGACCTCAGTCACCAGTAGCCTCCCCCTGGCCCAGTAACAGCCTCATGGTTGCTACAAGTGACGAGTGACACCCTGATCTCTGCTACATGTGACAAGTAACAACCTCAGCTCTGCTACATGTAACAAGTAACAACCTCAGCTCTGCTACATGTGACAAGTAGCAACCTCAGCTCTGCTACATGTAACAAGTAACAACCTCAGCTCTGCTACATGTAACAAGTA
>JARQOD010000006.1:79596825-79711144 GCA_033576555.1 Oophaga sylvatica
GAAAAAACTGGAAAAAGCAAAAGTACAAAACACAGTGGCTGAACCAAACTGAGAGGGCAAAAACCCCGGAGGGGACCCAGAAGGCCCCCACAGAAGTGCAGGACCAAATGCAAAAATATAGCAAAAACACAAAATAAGAAATTGTCTTATCTGATAGCAGGAGATGCAGACACGACACAGCAGGCTACAAGGGAAACTGGAAAGAAGGATTCAGACCAGAACAATTGATCACCGGCAACCCTGATGGGAAAATGATTCCCTTAAATAAGACCAATCAGTAACACCTGATTCCCAGTCCTCACTAGTACCGCTTGTAACCACCAGAGGGAGCCTCTGCTCAGAACTCATCTCAAACCCATTCACAACAGTACCCCCCCCTTGAGGAGGGTCACCGAACCCTCATTTGAGCAACCAGGTCGGTCAGGATGAGTTCTATGATACGCACGGATAAGTCTCCTAGCATGGATGTCCGAAGCAAACACCCAAGAATTATCTTCCTGACCATAACCTCTCCATTTAACCAAATACTGAAGTCTTCGTCTAGAAAAACGAGAATCCAATATTTTCTCAACCACATACTCCAGATTGCCCTCAACCAAAACAGGGTCAGGAGGCACAGCAGCAGGAACCACTGGCTCAACAAACCTCTTCAACAAGGACTTGTGGAACACGTTATGGATCTTAAATGTCCCTGGAAGAAGCAAACGAAAAGAAACAGGATTAATAATCTCCATGATCTTATAAGGTCCAATGAACCTAGGCTTAAATTTAGGAGATGCTACTCTCATAGGAATATTCTTTGAGGACAACCAGACCAAGTCCCCCACTTTAAACCGAGGACCATCAGTCCTATGCCGGTTAGCAAACCGCTGGGCCTTCTCCTGAGAGAGGGACAACCTCTCCACTACCTGGTCCCAAATCTGCTGCATACGCTCAACAACAGAGTCAACACCTGGACAGACAGAAGCCTCCGTCTGTCCTGAAGAAAATCGAGGGTGAAACCCAGAATTACAGAAAAACGGAGACATCAAAGTGGCAGAGCTAGCCTATTATTAAGAGCAAACTCAGCCAAAGGCAAAAAAGAGACCCAGTCATCCTGATCAGCAGACACAAAGCATCTTAGATAAGTCTCCAATGTCTGGTTTGTTCTCTCAGTTTGACCATTGGTCTGAGGATGAAACGCCGAGGAGAAAGACAATTGAACACCCAGTTTAGAACAAAAAGTCCTCCAAAATCTGGAAACAAACTGGACTCCTCTGTCAGACACAATGTTCTCAGGAATGCCGTGTAAACGAACCACGTGCTGAAGGAACAACGGCACCAATTCAGAGGAGGAAGGCAACTTAGGTAATGGCACAAGATGTATCATTTTGGAAAACCTATCACAAATTACCCAGATGGTGGTCATTCTCTGAGAAACAGGAAGATCGGAAATGAAATCCATAGAGATATGGGTCCATGGTCTCTTGGGCACAGGCAATGGCATCAACAAACCACTAGAGCGAGAGCAAGGCTTGGAGCGAGAGCAAGTCCCACAGGACTGCACAAATTCCCTGACATCGCGAGACAAGGTAGGCCACCAAAAGGACCGACTAACCAAGTCTCTGGTACCAAAAATTCCGGGATGCCCAGCCAATGCGGAACAATGAATCTCAGACATCACACTCTTTTTCCATTGGTCCGGGACAAACAATTTTCCAACAGGGCAGCGCTCGGGCCTATCCTCCTGACACCCCTCCAGAGCAAGTCTCAAATTGGGCGAGATGGCGGAAAGAACTACACCCTCCTTCAAAATAACAGAGGGATCAGACAGCTCAGGAGAGTCCGCAAGGAAACTCCTCGAGAGGGCATCCGCCTTAACATTCTTAGTGCCAGGGAGAAAGGAAACCACAAAATTAAAACGTGTGAAAAACAAGGCCCACCTGGCCTGTCTAGGATTGAGTCGCTTGGCAGATTCCAGATAGACCAGATTCTTATGGTCCGTAAGGACCACCACCTGATGTTTGGCTCCCTCCAGCCAATGTCTCCACTCTTCAAAAGCCCACTTCATGGCCAATAACTCCCGATTACCCACGTCATAATTACGTTCAGTAGGAGAAAATTTTCGAGAGAAAAAGGCACAAGGGTTACTTTTAGAGGTCTCTGGATCTTTTTGGGACAAAACGGCACCTGCCCCAATTTCAGAGGCATCAACCTCCACCTGAAATGGCAGAGAAACATCAGGCTGCCGTAGAACAGGAGCAGAAGTGAATCTCTGCTTAAGTTCCTGAAACGCAGAGACTGCCTCAGGAGGCCAATTCACCACATCAGAACCCTTTCTGGTCAAATCAGTTAATGGTTTAACAATAACAGAGAAATTACCAATAAATTTACGATAAAAATTGGCAAAACCCAAAAATCTCTGAAGAGCCTTTAATGAAGTAGGTTGGACCCAATCACAGATGGCCTGAACCTTGACCGGGTCCATTTCAATAACAGATGGGGACAAAATGAATCCCAGAAATGAGATCTTCTGTACGCCAAAAAGACACTTTGATCCCTTCACATACAGAGCATTCTCTCTCAAAATCTGGAATACAGTTCGAACATGTTTCACATGAGAGTCCCAGTCATTAGAAAAAATCAAGATATCATCCAAATAAACAATCAGAAACTTGTCCACAAAATCCCTGAAAATGTCATTCATGAAGGACTGGAAGACGGAAGGAGCATTAGTGAGCCCAAAGGGCATCACAAGGTACTCAAAATGCCCTTCAGGGGTGTTAAATGCCGTCTTCCATTCATCCCCGTGCTTAATGCGAATAAGGTTATACGCCCCCCTGAGGTCAAGCTTGGTAAACCAAGTAGCGTTTTTCACCCTGGAAAACAGGTCAGAAATCAAGGGTAACGGGTATTGATATTTCACAGTAATATTGTTCAAGAGACGATAATCAATACACGGCCTTAATGAACCATCTTTTTTGGCCACAAAGAAAAAACCGGCACCTAAGGGTGAAGAGGATGGTCTGATATGACCCTTCTCCAATGATTCCTTGATATAAGACCGCATAGCGTCATGTTCAGGTACAGACAAGTTAAAAAGGCGACCCTTAGGGAATTTACTACCTGGCACTAATTCAATAGCGCAGTCATAGCTCCTATGGGGAGGTAAGGATGCAGATTTACTTTCGCTAAACACATCAGAAAAATCAAACAAAAAGTCAGGAACATCCTCAGCCTGGGGGGAGGCAGAAAAAACAGGAGTGTTGGTATTAACACATTGGCAGCCCCAACTGGTTACAGACACAGATTTCCAATCCAAAACAGGATTATGAGACTGTAACCAAGGGAAACCCAGCACTATAATGTCATGCAGATTATATAGAACCAAAAATTTGCAGCACTCCTGGTGATCAGGTTCAACCCTCATTATCACCTGAGTAGAAAACTGGGGTTTATTCTCAGCCAAAGGGGTAGAATCGATCCCCAGTAGGGAATAGACTTCTGTAGGGGTATCAAGGGAAATCCACAACGTTTAGCAAAATCATAATCCATCAGGTTAATAGCTGCTCCAGAATCAACGAAAGCCTGAGCAGAAAATGAGGACAGAGAGCATATCAGAGTGACAGTTAATAAAAACTTAGTCTGAACACTACCCAAGACAACTGAGCGTGCAAAATGTCTTCCCCGCTTAGGGCAGACTGAAATAGCATGAGAGGCATCACCACAGTAGAAACATAACCCATTGCGCTTTCGAAACTCATAACGCTGTGCCCCAGACACCACTCCATCACACTGCATGGACTCAGCAGCTGGCTCACAAGGCAACACCACTCCACGCATACTTCTCCGCTCACGCAAACGTCTGTCAATTTGAATCGCCAATGACATAGAATCATTGAGACCAGAGGGGACAGGGAATCCCACCATAACATCCTTTACATTATCCGACAGACCCTTCCGGAAAAGGGCCGCCAAAGCGTCGTCATTCCATTTGGTCAGGACTGCCCACCTACGGAATCTCTGACAGTATAACTCAGCGTCATCAAGCCCCTGATTTAATGCCAACAAGGCTTTTTCAGCTTGATCAGTGACATTAGGCTCATCGTACAATAACCCCAAAGCCTGAAAAAATGCATCAACATCACTCAAAACAGGATCCCCAGGTATCAGGGAAAAAGCCCAATCCTGAGGATCGCCGCGCAGGAGAGAGATGATAATTTGAACCTGCTGCGCTGCGTTTCCTGAGGACTTAGATTTTAAGGCAAAAAACAATTTACAATTATTTTTGAAATTAAGAAACTTAGCTCGATCCCCTAAAAACAAATCTGGCATGGGGATCCTAGGTTCCACAACAGGCAACCCAGCAAGATAGATAGCAATACTCCGAACCTCAGTGGCAAGCTGATCCACACGGCCAGACAACTGTGCAAACTCCATTGGGAGAAAAGATCCTCCCCAGCACCCAGAGATACAGAGGGAAAAAAAAAAAGAAAAAAAAAAATGCAACGAACAGAAAAATATCTCTGACAACTTTTCTTCCTTCAAAATATTTTTTCCCTTCTGTGAGTACCATACAATTTTTTTTAGGCCGGTGATACTGTTATGTTACGGTAGCTGAGGAGTGCAGGTAAAAAAGGAAATACACCAGAGCAGTTGGAATCTATGAGATTGCAGTACCCTGACTAACCACCACAACTAGAGGCAGCCGTGGAGCGTTCCTACGTTGGTCCTAGACGCCTCGTCACAGCCTGAGAAACTAACTACACCTAAAGATAGAAATAGGAAAGCTATCTGCCCCGTAGCAGAACCCCAAAGATAATAGAAAGCCCCCAAACATGTAATGGCGGTTAGACAAGAGGAAATACTGACACAGAAAGAAAATAGTATGAGCAAACGCTGGGGCCCAAACTATCTAAATAGAAAAGGACAGGAAGGGTACTTACTGCAATCCCAGAAAACCCTGAAAAACACCAACACTACTAATTTCAAAATCACCTGAGATCACACGACCTCTACCACCTAAATTAGCTCTCTGGTGTAACAAAAACAGCAGCCACTGAAAAAACTGGAAAAAGCAAAAGTACAAAACACAGTGGCTGAACCAAACTGAGAGGGCAAAAACCCCGGAGGGGACCCAGAAGGCCCCCACAGAAGTGCAGGACCAAATGCAAAAATATAGCAAAAACACAAAATAAGAAATTGTCTTATCTGATAGCAGGAGATGCAGACACGACACAGCAGGCTACAAGGGAAACTGGAAAGAAGGATTCAGACCAGAACAATTGATCACCGGCAACCCTGATGGGAAAATGATTCCCTTAAATAAGACCAATCAGTAACACCTGATTCCCAGTCCTCACTAGTACCGCTTGTAACCACCAGAGGGAGCCTCTGCTCAGAACTCATCTCAAACCCATTCACAACACTAAACTTTGTGTTTGTGGGCGATGAAGCCTTCCCCCTTCATGAGCATCTTGTGAAACCGTACCCACAAAAGACTTTGACAGGGGAAAGGTGGATTTTTAATTACAGACTGTCTAGGGCACGGCGCGTTGTGGAGAATGCCTTCGGCATAATGGCCAACCGCTTCAGGGTTTTCCACACTCCAATCAATATGAAGCTGGAATCCATAGACTCGGTGGTGTTGGCCTGATGTGTGCTGCACAATTTTCTACGAAAACGTGATGCTGGTACTTACAGTCCGCCAGGCTTCATGGACTCGGACAGCAATGGTGACGTGGTGCTTGGAGAATGGCGTGACAATGATCCCGCTATTGCAGGCCTTCAACCTGTCAATCAAGGCAGGAGCAAGGACAATGCGAAGGCTGGCCGAGACAAGTACTGCCATTACTTTAATGGGCCTGGTGCAGTGAGTTGGCAGCAGCAGATATAGTTTGATTTTGAGAATTTTTTACTTTACCCTTTTTTTAACAATGTTTTTATAATAAAAAATTTTTATTTTAAAAATGTATTTGTGTCTTTTTTTTTTAAATTATTTTATCAATATGGGAGAAGGGATAATGATGGGTGAGATGTGGGGAGGGAGTAATGGGGATGGCAACGAGACATGTTACCAGCAGCTGTAGTTTTTAAAATCTTTTCTAATGTTTTTTGTTGTGTATTTTTTTTTTTACATTGTATCTACTTGTCACACACGGGGTCATGGGAGTACCATCAGTCATAGGAGTTGATTGTTAAAGAAATAAAAAGAAAAATATTTAAAAAATTAACAATTATTTCAAAGGCCCATGGTCTCACTAGCGTTCATTCAAACCTTATAATTAAAAATAACACATAATACACCACAGCAGCATATATAAGGTTTAAATATATAACATATATTTTTAGTCATAGATTAAAGATTAAAAAATTGATATAAATATATAAAATTACATTTTGGGAGGTAAAGGTGAACATTCACCAGTGAATCCCAGGTATTCACAGATATGCGATGCCATTCTGATCGCAAGGCGACGATAAGGAGCTCCAGCTATTCAGATATGCAGCTATTCGCAGATATGCGATGCCATTCTGATCGCAAGGCGACGATAATGAGCTCCAGCTATTCAGATATGCAGCTATTCACAGATTTGCGAGGCCATTGTGATCGCAAGGTGGCGATAAGGAGCTCCAGCTATTCAGATATGCAGCTATTCACAGATATGCGATGCCATTCTGATCACAAGTTGACGATAAGGAGCTCCAGCTATTCAGATATGCAGCTATTCACAGATTTGCGAGGCCACTGTCAATGCAAGGTGACGATAAGGAGCTCCAGCTATTCAGATATGCAGCTATTCACAGATTTGCGTGGCCATTCTGATCGCAATGTGACCTCACGAGCTCCAGCTGGGCGCATGGCTGCTGCGGTCTCTTTTTAATCGCAATACCGTATTGTGTCGCGAGTGCGGCCGCACGTAACTTGCGCACGCTGTGACGTCATGGCGCTGGCGTCGCCCAATGCGCTGTTGTTTGTAATGGCGGCAATGGCGGCGGTGAGAAGCAGACAGCGCGGCCCAAGATGGACGGACGAGGAGGTCCGTTTTTTAGTTAGAAAAACGGACCAGTGGGATTACCACTGCTGCAGGCTACCTGTGGCGCATCCAAGGCGCCACAAAAGGGTATGCCTGCAGAGGATCCGGCGGGGCCTGCAGAGGCGCTTCAATGTGCGGCGGACCGGAGCACAGATCAGGAAGAAGCTGGCGGACCTGCGATACAGCTCACGCGAGAGGGTCGCCAGCATCCGGGCCCAGCTCCGCAGGCCTCTGAGTGAGTATTGATGAGGGTATCTTGAGAGGTTATTATGTTTTGTGGGTTAGGCTACTTTCACACTTGCGTTTTTTGGCGCTGCGTTGTCTATGTGTCACATTTCTATCATCTCTGTCTCCATCATCTCTGCCTCTATCATCTCTGTCTTTTTTGATCGAAAAAACACCGGGAAAATGCGCAGCGCACGACAAACGCACATGAACGCGTGCAAGCGCTAGACCCTGCGCCCGCCGTGTTAAAGATAGGGGTTGGGAGTACCAGTCGTGAGGGGGTTTAAAGGCATAGATGGAAGTACTAGCAGTAACGGGAGGACCAGTAGTGATGGGAGGGCAGGCAGTGATAGGGCAGGCAGGCAGTGAAGGGAGTACCAGTCGTGAGGGGGTTTACAGGCATAGATGGAAGTACTGGCAGTAACGGGGTTAGTAGAAGGATTATTTGACTGAATTGTATATTTTATTTACAGCACCACCTTCACCAGCACCAGCGGCTCCACCGTCCCCAGCTACCCCTCCATCTCCTTCCCCGGCTACCCCTCCACCACCATCTTCACCACACCTCTCCGACCCTTCAACCCCATCTCCGGCAGCAACCCCCCTCCAGATTCTGTTGGTTCCAGCCCTTCCCCAGACGTTGCCTTCTCTCCAGCATCATCCCGTGACACGGATGCAGGCTCCCCATCAGGTAATAAACGCACATTATATAATCTTCAGACAAGTTTGAGAACTTTGTAAGGTCTTATGTGTAATGACTGTTGTGATATAACTTTTTTTTTTTTTTTCCCTAGCCGGCGGAGCAACAGGTCCTGGGTGGGCGGTCAGCGTTTCCTCTGAGGAAAACCGTAAGTGTTAACAAACATAACATGTTGATGTTGCAACAGAATTCCCTGGTTAACTGTTACCTTTACCTCCACAGAAATCCCAACTGCCCAGGACCTGCAGATGTCACACCGCCGGCTGACGGCGGCAATTAGCAGCGCTGTGGGAGCCATGCAAGCAGCGGTGGCAGCGCTGCAAAGTGCCTTGGGAGCTGTGCATCAACACGGGGTGATGCTGGAGAGGGCATTTCCTGGAGTCCGGGGCCCTCATTAATTTTTTTTTTTGTTTATTATTTTTATTTTGTTATTATTTTGTATATAATTTTTAATTTTATGTTACTATGTTATGTTTATGTTATTATGTTAATGTTTTTGGTTTTTATTTAAATTTGATTTATTTAAAAAAAATATATATATATATAGAAAAAATATATATTTCTATTTTACGTTAATCTACGCAGGTGTGGTGTATTATTTTTTAGCATAAGGTTTTAGCGCTAGTGTGACCAGGGGCCTTTAAAAGAAATATTAATTTTTGATATTTTTTTAATTTCATTTTTTCCCTATGATGGAACTCCTATGACAGCTAGTACTCCCATGACCCCATGTGTGACAAGTAGATGTAATAAAAATACAACATTTTAATAGTTGACATCACATAAGAAAAGACCACAATTCATTAGATAAATAATTTTTTTTATTAAAAAAGGTATCATTGTAAAAATATATAAACAACAAAAAAAACTTTTGTAAAACATTTTAAAAACTACAACTGCTGGTAAGATGGATCATTGCCATTACCATCTGCCTCTGCGGTGAATAAAAATAAGGGGGAGCACCAGCGTTTGGGTTTATCCCAACTGGGTTCGGCACAGGATTGTTGGGCCATGAGTAGTCCGGGTACTGCGGTCTTGGCATGACGACATATCTGTTGTCCAGGGTTCCAAAAGACGCTTGAGTCAGTACCTCAAACATCAGTCTCTCAGCATGAAGCAGCTGAACAGGATCCAGAGTAGGCAGCTTCTCATTAGCAAAATATGCAAACCAGTTATTTTAGTTTGTTCTTTTTCTGCCGTAAGAACTTTTTTCCAATTTCCACCAATTCAGGAGTAGCCGAGGTGGGAGCCGAGGTGGGAGCCTTCCTTTTCGTTCCTGAAAGTGAAAGCCGCCTCCGCACAGATGATGGTGGCTCGACTACTTCCGGCATGCTGTCTTGTTCAGTTGGAGGTGTGGAGACGGCCTCTTCTGTGACCTGCATGAACAAAAAACAAATGGTAAATCACAAAGAAAAAGAAATTAATCTTCACACTATAACACCCATAAACAGCAAAAATGTGAAAAACGACACATGTATAGACAAAGAAATTAATCTTCACACTATACCCAAAAACAGCAAAATTGTGAAAACGACACTTGTAAATGGATAGGCCTCAACCGTTGAGCTACATAAATTATCAGTACATGAAGGGATAAATTCAGCCATTTTATCTACATTTTACAATTATATTTTTTAAATTTAAGTCCACTTTGGCATGTACATTAAAATGTGTTGTAATACAAAGGTACTTACATGTATGACAGGGGAGTCCGGCTGGATCACCGGGTCTTGAGCCGACATTGATGTCCCTTGTCTGGGTACTTCTTGGTCCCTTGTAAAAGCGAACAGATCAAAGTACCACAGTTGGGGGGGCATAAACTTCTTCGGCCCCCGCTCCAGATTTTGTAGAATTGATAACTTTATTGAGCTCTTTTTTGTAAACCGTGCGGAGGGCCTGAATCCGTTTTTTCACCGTTGACTCATCCGCCGGTTCATCAGGGTAACGGCTCTTGCAGAGCTCCACCAGTTTTTGGTAGGCGTCCTTCTTTTTCAACCGGTTACAGTAATCTGCAGACTTAATTTTCCAGAGGCACGGCATTGTGCGGTACAGCTCGATAAAATCACGCAAAAAACTCCTGCTTATCAGCCATCTGTAATAAAAAAATGATTATGTGAGAACAGCAGAATGGTTAAATAAAATGCTTACATAGTCTACAACATTGCACACAGCAGGGAACATAAAATGGTGGTTGTGGGCGCAGCATGAGTAAACATAGACAGAGCAGGTATCATAAAATGGTGGTCGTGGGCGGGGGCCGAACAAAACAATGGGAAAAAAGACATAGATGAACAATTACGCAAAAAACATCAGGGATTACAAAATGGTGGCGGTGGGCGCAGCATGAGTAAACATAGACAGAGCAGGGATTACAAAATGGTGGCGGTGGGCGCAGCATGAGTAAACATAGACAGAGCAGGGATTCCAATATGGTGGCGGTGGGCGCAGCATGAGTAAACATAGACAGAGCAGGGATTACAAAATGGTGGCGGTGGGCGCAGCATGAGTAAACATAGACAGAGCAGGTATCATAAAATGGTGGGCGTGCCTGAACAAAATAATGAAAAAACATGATGGACGACAATGGTTAACAACAGCAGTGATCTAAAATGGATCTCTAAAATTAAAGACAAAATAAAAATTAAATGACAAAAAAAATACCTACCTTAGAAAACCTGTGTGATTGTGAAAATAAAAATAGGGAAACTAGCGTCACAAACTGGATCGCAGAGGATACGCCACAGACTGGATCGCAAAAAAACCCAACGTAGAACGTAGCAACCGAAATAGTGGCGTAAACTGGATCGCAGTAGCTACCAAGGCTAGCAGGACACACTGGGTGATTTGAAAGAGCCGCTTCTGCTCGAGAGCAATGGAGAGGAGTGCTGATACGTCGTCTTTTATGACGCGGTCATCCAATCACAAAGCGGGAGAGCTGTGATAAATATCTATGACATACATAGTGACCACCAATCTGTGATGAGGGGCGTGCAAAAGGTTGTGCTCAGTCACGCCTATCGAGGTCGTGATCTTTCACAGTACATGCAGTGTGGCACATCCCAACGACCGCCAAAGTCGGTAAAAAGATCGCTAACCGCTGATGCGCCGTTAATGAGATCGTCAAGTATGGCAGCTACTAGCGACCTTAAAATGATCACGCCAACGATAGCGTCGTTATCGTGATCGTTAGCGGGAACGTTTAGTGTGGCAGTACCTTAAGAACCAGCGTTGCTCCACACAGCAAAATCCTCCCCTCTCACTGCACAGTCACTGTACAGCTAATCGCTATCAGCAGAAAGTAATTTTTTTTTAGGCCCTGCCTAATGCTCTCACTGCTCAGACGCACCGCCAGCAACCTTCCCCTACACTGAGTTCGTCAGATGTAAAATGGCGGTCGGCGCTGAGGGATTTTATATGCACTGTGACGCCACTGAAAGCCAGCCAATCGCTGCAATGCCCTTCTCTAAGATGGTGTTGGCTGCTGGCTATGTCATCCCGCTGCCCACAGCCTGCGTCCTTGCTCATTGGCCGAGAAGAGGCGCTTAAAGTGTAGGGGAAAACCGACTCCAGCAAAATGGTCGCTGAACACGTGACCGAACTCACTCCACGGTCGGGTTTCGTTTCATGAAACCCGACTTTGGCAAAAATCGGTGACTTTTGAAAATGAACGACCTGTTTCGCTCATCTCTACTGCCTACCTTTCAATGCTGTTAGAGGGTAGCAAGCCCACCATACATAGTAGCATTTGAAGTGTACTCCTGAATATATAAGTTGAGATTTGCTTCAGTGGTATGCAAGCTGCAAACGGTGTTATCCAGTTGCATGTCAATGGACAAGGGTGCGCTCCAGTGGCACATTAACATCAAAGGCTGTACTCCGTGTCAAGCCAATGGTAAGGGGTGTTTTCCGGTGACACATCCATGGCAAAAGATGTGTTCTAGGGGCACACCAACAGCAAAGGCTGTGCTCCGGTGGCAGGCATTCAGCAAAAGGTGTGCTCCGATGCCACACCAACGGTAAAGGGCATGCATCAGTGGCATGCCAAAAGCAGTGTACCCCGGTGGCACACAAAGCATCACTGGTTCAGAATAAAGTTCACTCTATCTCTCACTGGTAGAGACTGACTAACACAACAAGGTCTTTTCCTCTTTCCATTCACAAAGAGCCCTGAGTCTGCTCAGCTGCTGTCAAGATCCCGTCTGGGTTGGAGCCGATGTTACTGCAAACACTAGGGGAAGCAGAGGCAGGAAGCATAGTCAGGTGGCAGCCGGAGGTCGGTACACAGGAAAGGCAGTTCGGTAACAGAGGAGCAGGCAGATAACGTAGTCAGGTGGCAGCCGGAGGTCGGTTCACAGGAGAGCAGTGTTTGTAGCAATGGATCAGGCGGAGAGCGTAGTCAGAAGGCAGGCCGAGGTCGGTTCACAGGAGAGCAGTGTTTGTAGCAATGGATCAGCAGGAAACGCTTGACTAAAGGCTTGGAGCTCAATAATCTCGCAATGACACACCCACAGGGCCAGGTTTATATAGGGTGTGTAATTGGCAATCAGAGGCCCAATCAAAAGAGCACTAGGTGTAGCCAATCAGGAAGAACAGTCAATGGTATCTGGGTTCAGCAAGGAACTTTGCAGCCAGCAGAATAGCTCAGATGGTAGAGCTGCTGGCCAGTGGACAAGAGGTACTGGGTTCGACTCCTGACAGTACTCCCCCTCCTTCCAGGATGGCCTCTGGACATCTCAGGAGCTGGCTTATCCGGGTACCTCTGATGAAAGGCTCTTGTTAGTCTAGGAGCATGGACGTTGTCCCTTGGTTCCCATGAATTTTCCTCTGGTCCGTAACCCTTCCACTGCACCAGATACTGCAGTTTACCTCTGAATTTTCGGGAGTCCAGAATCTTATCCACAATGTATTCTTCTTCACCACGGATCCTTTCTGGTGGAGGAGGTGGCTGAATTCTTCCTGGAAACGGGTTTTCACAGAAGGGTTTGAGCAAGGATATGTGAAACACTGGATGAATCTTTAGATTGTTGGGAAGTTCCAAACGAAAAGCAACCTGGTTAATTTTTGCAGAAATTTGAAAAGGTCCAATGAATTTCTGACCCAATTTGGAGGATGGCACATGTGTCTTAAGGTTTTTAGTGGACAGCCAAACTTTGTCTCCAACCTGAAGAGCAGGGGGCACTCTCCGATGTTTATCTGCTGCTTCCTTATATACTTCCTGGGTCTTGAGTAATATCTCTCATAATTCCTTCTGGGATTCCTGTAATTTTGCAAGCCTGTCATTTACAGCAGGAATGGGAGTGTTCACTGGCAGATTAGGGATAAATACTGGATGTACTCCATAATTAGCAAAAAATGGGGTTTGAGATGTAGCGCTATGTATGGAGTTGTTGTAGGAAAACTCTGCTGTTGGTAAATAGTCCACCCAGTCATCCTGAAGATAGGAAATGAAGCAACGGAGGTATTGCTCCAAAGTCTGGTTCGTTCTCTCCGTCTGGCCATTGGACTGAGGATGGAAAGCGGTAGAAAGATTCACCGTGACTCCCAAGGCTGTACAGAAACTCTTCCAAAATTTTGACGTAAACTGAACGCCTCTGTCAGACACCACGCTGTCAGGAATTCCATGTAACCTGAATACCTCTTTGATTATCAGTTCTGCAGTTTTTTCAGCAGTAGGAATTCCTTCAGTTGGAATAAAGTGGGCCATTTTTGTGAGTCGGTCCACTATGACAAGGATGACGGTCATCTGTTTGGAAGGGGGTAGTTCCACAATAAAATCCATGGAAATAGATCCCCAAGGCCTGGATGGAACTGGAAGTGGTTGCAAGAGTCCTAGAGGAGACGATCGTGGGGTCTTGTTTCGTGCGCATGTTAAACAGGTTGAAACATATTTCCTCACGTCCTTCCTACAATTAGGCCACCAAAAGAAGCGAAGTAGTAAGTCTTGTGTTTTTGCAACTCCAGGATGTCCTGCCAGTTTAGAATCATGGACACTTTTGAGGACTTCAAGGCGAGAAGATTCAGGTACATATATTTTGTGTTTCTGCATCCAAAACCCCTCTTTGAATGAAAGATCGACGTCTTCCGAAGGATGGTTAAGGAAAGAGTCCTCTTGATATCCATCTTTAATTCTATTACATAGTCCTCTAGAGTGCAATATTCCCAAAAAATTTTTAGGGCCTAGAATTGTATCGTCATTACTAGACCTCTCCTGAGGTTCCGAACACATCCTGGACAGGGCGTCAGCCTTGCCATTTCTTGAACCAGGCCGGTAAGAAATTATAAAATTGAATCTTGAGAAAAATAAGGCCCATCGTGCTTGTCTTGCAGACAATCTTTTTGCTGTACGGAGGAATTCAAGATTCTTGTGGTCCGTGAGGACAGTCACAGGGTGATTGGCACCTTCCAAAAGATGTCTCCATTCGGAGAAGGCAACTTTAATGGCTAACAGTTCTTTATTACCGATGTCGTAGTTCTTTTCTGCAGATGACATGGTGTGGGAAAGAAACGCACATGGGTGAAGTTGCATTTTGTCCCCAACTCGCTGAGACAGAATGGCTCCCACTGCAGAGTCCGAGGCGTCCACTTCGACAGTAAATGGCAATTCAGGATTTGGGTGTACTAACAATGGAGCAGACATAAAAAGAGTTTTCAATTTGTCAAAAGCCTCCTGTGCCTCCGGAGACCAGAAAAATGCTTTGGTCTTTTTTGTTAGTGTAGTAATTGGTAGTATGATCCGTGAAAAGTTCTTTATAAATTTTCGGTAAAAATTTGCAAATCCTATGAAACGCTGGACGTCTTTTAAATTTCTTGGAACAGGCCAGTCCACTACAGCATTGATTTTGCCGGGATCCATGCTCAGACCTTCTGGGGAGATGATATATCCCAGAAATTGGATACTGGTTTGTTCAAACTCACATTTTTCAAGTTTAATGTAAAGATGGTTCTCCTGTAGTCGTTCCAAGACTAACTGGACGTGCCTGCGATGCTCTTCCAAGGTGTCTGAAAATATAAGAATGTCATCGAGATAAGCCACAACGAATTGGTCCAAGAAATCTCGAAATACATCATTAATAAAATGTTGAAAGGTGGCTGGGGCATTGCTAAGACCAAAGGTCATAACCAGAGATTCAAAATGTCCATATCTCGTTCTGAAGGCGGTCTTCCACTCATCTCCTGGGCGAATCCGTATGAGGTTGTAAGCCCCTCTAAGATCCAGCTTCGTAAAGATTTTCGCAGAACGGAGTCTCTCAAATAGTTCAGGAATCAAGGGTAGCGGGGTAGCGATTCTTGACAGTGATATTATTCATCTCTCTGTAGTGAATACATGGCCGCAGAGTGGAGTCTTTCTTTTCAACAAAGAACAGGGGTGCCCCAGCTGGAGATGTGGAAGGTCGAATAAAGCCTTTCTCTAAATTTTCATCCAGGAACTTTCTTAATACCTTCAATTCAGGTTCGGAAAGATTGTAAATCCGTCCAAATGGAATGGTTGCTCCTGGCAGCAATTCAATGGGACAGTCGTAAGGACGGTGAGGAGGTAATTGATCTGCTTTCTTCTTACTGCAGACATCAGAGAACTGCTGATATTGAGGTGGTAGTTTCTCTTCCTTCTCATGCGAAATCTCAGAGATTTGGACTTGTTGGAGAACAGGGGGTTCCTTATGACAATTATTCTTACAGTAGTCAGATGGAAAGGTGATGGTCCTTGATGCCCAGTTGATAGAAGGGTTATGGACTGAAAACCAGGGGATCCCTAGAATAACCGGAAATTTCGGAGATGAGATAAGGTGGAAACTGACAGCTTCATGATGATCCGGTTCGATACAAATCTCCAGTTCGATTGTCTCATGCGTGACAGGTCCAGAAGACAAGGGTGATCCATCCACCGTTTCCATTTCAATTGGTGTGGATTTGGTCCTACTGGAAATATTATTATCACGTGTAAATTTTAAGTCCATAAAATTCCCTCCTGCTCCCGAATCCAACAGGGCAGAGCATTGTATTTTTTGGGTGCCCATTACAACCTGAATGGGGATTACAAAATGAGATGATGTAGTATGTATTTTGTCTATTTCTGGCGTTACTGATGAGATAGTCTGCAAGATGGAATCCGACTGCTGAGAAAGGTCCATATTGCTGGCAGACCTGTTGTTGGTAAAGGCTATAGTCCTTTTGTTAGGACAGTTGATGGCATAGTGTCCAGGGTCCCCACAATAGAGGCAGAGATGTTCTGCACGTCGCCTCTCCTTCTCCTGTGCAGAGAGTGGTCTTCGGATGACGTCGATCTGCATCGGTTCAGACACGCCTTGCGTCTTTTCTTGGTGGTCCGATGCTGAAAATGAGAAGCCAGGGCTATTCCCAAGTGCTCGCAGTCTCTCCTTTCAGTAAGTCTCTGGTCAATCCGGATACATAGTTGAATAAAGTCCTCCAACTGGTCAGGGGTCTCAACCCTGGCAAGCTCGTCTTTCACTGGTTCTGATAACCCTCGTCGAAATTGACTTCTCTGGGCCGCTGGATTCCAGGTGGTGTCGGCCACCCAGCGACGGAACTCCGATGTGTATTCCGCAACAGAGCGACGTCCTTGGCGCAAATTATGTAATTTGGTTTCTGCTGTGGCACAGCGGTTTGGGTCATCAAAAACTTGATTCATAGCTGCGGTGAAGGCTTCCAGGTCATTAAGGAGGTCATAGTCCTTTTCTACATAAGGTGAAGCCCAAGCAAGAGCTTCATCCGTCAGGAGATTTATCATGAAAAAAACTTTCTTCCTCTCACTGGTAAAGGAGCAGGTTGCATCTGGAAGTATATGCGGCATTGATTGAGGAATCCTCGGTACTGCTTGCGATCCCCACTGAACTTTGCAGGCAGCGGCAGCCGCGCGTTTGATTCGGACCCTGAATTGCGCACGTCCAGAAGTTGTTTTTGTAGCTCAATTACTTCCTGTTGTATCGCCGTGAAATCAGTTTGTAACTTGGCATATTTCCTTGAGAGTCAGTACAAAAACTTTGAAGCTCCGTAACTTGCCGTCTCAGGGTGTTCACAGCGGACTCCATTTTGGCGCGAGATTATTCTGTCAAGATCCCGTCTGGGTTGGAGCCGATGTTACTGCAAACACTAGGGGAAGCAGAGGCAGGTAGCGTAGTCAGGTGGCAGCCGGAGGTCGGTACACAGGAAAGGCAGTTCGGTAACAGAGGAGCAGGCAGATAACGTAGTCAGGTGGCAGCCGGAGGTCGGTTCACAGGAGAGCAGTGTTTGTAGCAATGGATCAGGCGGAGAGCGTAGTCAGAAGGCAGGCCGAGGTCGGTTCACAGGAGAGCAGTGTTTGTAGCAATGGATCAGCAGGAAACGCTTGACTAAAGGCTTGGAGCTCAATAATCTCGCAATGACACACCCACAGGGCCAGGTTTATATAGGGTGTGTAATTTGCAATCAGAGGCCCAATCAAAAGAGCACTAGGTGTAGCCAATCAGGAAGAACAGTCAATGGTATCTGGGTTCAGCAAGGAACTTTGCAGCCAGCAGAATAGCTCAGATGGTAGAGCTGCTGGCCAGTGGACAAGAGGTACTGGGTTCGACTCCTGACAGCTGAGCACCTGAAAAGCCTGGACTGGAGATATGGGTACCATCATTTCTACCCAAGCTCTTCTGGGTGCTCATAATACACAGACTCAAAATCCAGTTCCAGTAAAAACTTCTCAGCAACCTACTATTTCTGGAACCTTTATATCCAGGACTTACGTTACCATGACAAATAAAATCAATAGAAGATGCTAGCAATTGTGTCAGTAGTATATAAGCTCTCCTGAAATTGTGAGAGCTGAAACCAGAACTTCATTTAGGATAAATTAAACCACTTACAATCATCAGGTGGCAATTACAATACCGAGGTGCAACCAAAATACGCCCTGCACTTTCCCTAAATCGGTGTTCCGACGCATTTCCTTCAAGCAGATTCATCAGGGGACTAGCTTGTATTAAAGTGCTATAGTGCTATACTGGAGACACATAAGGCCCTTCTCCTCTCAATGCTGTCCCCTGATGAATCTGCTTGAAGGAAACGCGTCGGAACACCCATTTAGGGAAAGCGCAGGGCGTATTTTATTATAGGGCCAGTTGTGGACTGCCCTTGTTAGGGCGGGAGCTTGGGGGTTAGTTTATTGATAGCCCCTTAGGGAGTGACAGGGAATTGTCCTCCCGTTGGACGCATCAGAGATCCAGTGCCTTACATGTGGTTCCTGAAAAAGGCTCCTGCTCCCTTCTCATATTAATGGTGAGATCGTTCCTATTTTTCTCTCATCAATTTCACATTTATAATATATATCGTGTGCTATATATGTGTTTCCGTGGTGACCTCCTTTGAACTTTGGAGGGTAATTTATTGCATACTCCCCCAATTGGTTGCACCTCGGTATTGTAATTGCCACATGATGATTGTGAGTGGTTTAATTTATCCTAAATGAAGTTGCTGGTGTCAGCTCTCACAATTTCAGGAGAGCTTATATACTACTGACACAATTGCTAGCATCTTCTATTGATTTTATTGGGTGACTTACTTTATTTGTGATTTTATGAATCTATATTAAAGGTTATGTTTTATGTTCACCTTTGCTTTACATTATAATTGATTTGGTGAATTTGGTCCATTATTGCTCCGGCCGACACTGGAGCTTCTGCTTTTTTCTTACGTTACCATGGCTAGCCAACATCGATGACGGACGTGATGGACTGCAGCAGAAGGTTGGAGGTAGTGGACTGCGGCGGACCTGGAAGTAGAACACAGGCAGCGCCAAGCGAGTTCCGTAATCCGGATGACGCCGGTCAAGACCTGATTCACACCAGGCAAGATCTGGAATCCAGACGACACCGGTGAAGGCCTGAAAACCCAACCTGCGCCGGTTAAGGAGTCCAGACTACACCAGTCAAGAGCCAAGGTCCAGCCCTCATCTCACCAGTTACAAGAGATATCCGTCGTCAGTCAAACACCGACGAACCATGGGAAGACTCCGCTCGGGGATGGATGCCCGCAGGTGATGAACGGGAGGTGTAAGTGAGCCAGGCCGTTGCTTCCAACACCGAGGTACGGTACAGGGTTTGTCCAGGTTAGTACAACAGACGGCATGGGCCGATCAAAGAGAAGGAGGCCCAGCAAGCCTTGTTAGACTTTGTCAGGAGGACTTGCAAATTAGCTGGAATAACCAAGGACCCTTGCTAGGGCCTGTGTTAGAAGAAGAGATAATAAAATGGCTTTCACTAGTACTGGTATTATGCCCTTTGTCAGAAGTTATAAGAAGGTATAGCAAGACATTGTTATAGCAGTTAGCGTGAACTTGAGGATCCTTTGCATATTTGATATTGTACATTTCATGCTGTAATTATCCTGTTTAGCATTGATTGCTGTTGCTATACTTCCACAATTACCGCCACAGGGAGATAAATAGTTTCAGTGGTTACTTCCGCCTTGTGTTTTGCTTGTGTTCTGCATCTGGTCACCTGCTTACACATGGAAGCACTTTTCAACGCTATATGACTTAAGCTCCATTGCTGACTTCCCTGCTTGACTGATGGCCCCTTCATTTGCTGTGTGATTTCAATTCAAAGAGCTATTAGTCAAGTAGGAGAAGTCGGTGCTGGGAATAGAGCTGGAATGACAGAGGCTTTTAGAAGCTTCCACCTGCTGAAAGCACTTAAAGGGAATCTGTCACCCTAAATTGGTGGGATATTTAAATGATGGCAGTCAGGTCAGATGGGCGGTGTTTTGGATACTTGCCTTAACATGTTGTTCGCCGCTGTCTCCATTATTTCTGGGAATTGTAGTCGTTGCCCTCCATATAACGCGCCTGCGCATTGCAATCTGGGGGCAAAGCATACTGCGTGTGCGCAATTCAAGATTGCAATGCGCAGGTGCGTTATATGGAGGGCAACGACTACAATTCCTAGAAATAATGGAGACAGCGGCGAACAACATGTTAAGGCAAGTACCCAAAACACCGGCCATCTGACCTGACTACCATCATTTAAATATCCCACCAATTTAGGGTGACAGATTCCCTTTAAGCCTCATTGCATATCCATTCAAACACTGATTTTTCAATAATGGAGGAACCCATTGTGTAGCTAATGGTATTGATGAATATGTCTTTGATAGAGCTACAAGTCTATATACAGTACAGACCAAAAGTTTGAACACACCTTCTCATTCAAAGATTTTTCAGTATTTTCATGACTATGAAAATTGTACATTCACACTGAAGGCATCAAAACTATGAATTAACACATGTGGAATTATATACTTAACAAAAAAGTGTGAAACAACTGAAAATACGTCTTATATTCTAGGTTCTTCAAAGTAGCCACCCTTGCTTTGATGACTGCTTTCCAAACTCTTGGCATTCTCTTGATGAGCTTCAAGAGGTATTCACCGGAAATGGTTTTCACTTTACAGGTGTGCCCTGTCAGGTTTAATAAGTGGGATTTCTGGCCTTATAAATGGGGTTGGGACCATCAGTTGTGTTGTGCAGAAGTCTGGTGGATACACAGCTGATAGTCCTACTGAATAGACTGTTAGAATGTGTATTATGGCAAGAAAAAAGCAGCTAAGTAAAGAAAAATGAGTGGCCATCATTACTTTAAGAAATGAAGGTCAGTCAGTCCGAAAAATTGGGAAAACTTTGAAAGTGTCCCCAAGTGCAGTTGCAAAAACCATCAAGCGTTACAAAGAAACTGGCTCACATGAGGACCGCCCCAGGAAAGGAAGACCAAGAGTCACCTCTGCTTCTGAAGATAAGTTTATCTGAGTCACCAGCCTCAGAAATCGCAGGTTAACAGCAGCTCAGATTAGAGACCAGGTCAATGCCACACAGAGTTCTAGCAGCAGACACATCTCTACAACAACTGTTAAGAGGAGACTTTGTGCAGCAGGCCTTCATGGTAAAATAGCTGCTAGGAAACCACTGCTAAGGACAGGCAACAAGCAGAAGAGACTTGTTTGGGCTAAAGAACACAAGGAATGGACATTAGACCAGTGGAAATCTGTGCTTTGGTCTGATGAGTCCAAATTTGAGATCTTTGGTTCCAACCTCCGTGTCTTTGTGCGACGCAGAAAAGGTGAACGGATGGACTCTACATGCCTGGTTCCCATCGTGAAGCATGGAGGTGGAGGTGTGATGGTGTGGGGGTGCTTTGCTGGTGACACTGTAGGGGATTTATTAAAAATTGAAGGCATACTGAACCAGCATGGCTACCACAGCATCTTGCAGCGGCATGCTATTCCATCCGGTTTGCGTTTAGTTGGACCATCATTTATTTTTCAACAAGACAATGACCCCAAACACACCTCCAGGCTGTGTAAGGGCTATTTGACCAAGCAGGAGAGTGATGGGGTGCTACGCCAGATGACCTGGCCTCCACAGTCACCAGACCTGAACCCAATCGAGATGGTTTGGGGTGAGCTGGACCGCAGAGTGAAGGCAAAAGGGCCAACAAGTGCTAAGCATCTCTGGGAACTCCTTCAAGACTGTTGGAAGACCATTTCCGGTGACTACCTCTTGAAGCTCATCAAGAGAATGCCAAGAGTGTGCAAAGCCGTAATCAAAGCAAAAGGTGGCTACTTTGAAGAACCTAGAATATAAGACATATTTTCAGTTGTTTCACACTTTTTTGTTAAGTATACAATTCCACATGTGTTAATTCATAGTTTTGATGCCTTCAGTGTGAATGTACAATTTTCATAGTCATGAAAATGCAGAAAAAGCTTTGAATGAGAAGGTGTGTCCAAACTTTTGGCCTGTACTGTAAATAATTTGGCCACGAGGGGATGAGAGCACAGATGCTTTTTCAACATTTGTTATTCTGGCAAGAATGATTCTGGAAAAAACATGATTATTACATAACTTGAGGAATAAATTATAATCCAAACAATAAGAGCCACTATAATTTGCAAAACATTGTCCTGCCCTCTTCTCATGTATGTTTGGAAGAACAACTTCACAATCCCTTCCTGTTCCCTCTAAGGTATGATTCTTTCTTTCGAGAGAATCGGATCGACTATGGTAATGACTCTCATTACCCAGATCTGAGTTAGAGTTTTCTGTGTACATACAGTACATAAAGTGTACATACAAAATACATATCCTCTTTCATACACAAATATTGTTTTTGTCTTGTCAGCAAAATTTTGTGTCTGGACTTTCCATTAAGTCATTGCCCTTTAAATCTGGCTATAATTTAATAATATCAAGGAATGTCTGGTTCTCTATATCATCTACTATATAATTGTCTTATCCCGTCTGTCTGTCTGTCCAGGAAATCCCGCGTCGTTGATTGGTCTGGCCGCGGCCAATCAGCGACGCAGGGCTAACTCTGCCCATGTGGTCATGTGACTCACCAACTGCCCATGATGTACTGAACATGTTTTGTCAGTTACAGTGTCTGATGTACTTCTGTCATGTTTACTGAACACGAGTAATACACAGTGACATGAGGTAATACACAGATGACATGAGGTAATGCACAGTTATATGAGGTAATACACAGTAATATGAGGTAATACATAGTAATATGAGGTAATACACAGTGACATGATTTAATACACAGTTATATGAGGTAATACACAGTAATATGAGGTAATACACAGTGACATGAGGTAATACACAGTAACATCAGCGACGCAGGGCAAACTCCGCCCATGTGGTCATGTGACTCACCAACTGCCCGTGATGTACTGAACATGTTTTGTCAGTCACAGTGTCTGATGTACTTCTGTCACATTTACTGAACACGGGTAATACACAGTGACATGAGGTAATACACAGGTGACATGAGATAATACACAGTAAAATGAGGTAATATACAGTAACATGAGATAATACACAGTAATATGAGGTAATACACAGTAATATGAGGTAATACACAGGTAACATCTACTATATAATTGTCTTATCCCGTCTGTCGGTCTGTCTGTCTGTCCAGGAAATCCCGCGTCGCTCATTGGTCCGGCAGCGGCCAATCAGCGCCGCGGGATTTCACAAAAAAATGGCAGCCATTAGCGACTCAACTGCGGACGGAGGTCAGCGGTGAGGCAGCGGGGAGATGACCAGCGCGAGGCGCTCATCTCCCGGCCGCTAGCAGCAGAAGAACCTCGACCGATGGCGCCGCTGACCTCCATGCGGAAGGGAGGACCGGGATACTTCTGCTGCGAGCGCCCGCTCATGTCCTGGGTTCTCGAAGCGGAAGTACCCGCACAGGCAGCGGCGCTGACATCCATGCGGCTAGGATGTCAAGAGAGGACCGGGAGCGGCGCTGCTATAGTCGTCATGTCAGCGGAAACAACAGCCGGCTGCAGCCGGGAAAATTACGTGCTAGCTGTGTGTCGTCTGCGATGTTGTCACAAGCACTATTCACAACGTGACGTCATAACAAAATTCATTCGGTGCCCTGGAGAGATACATAGTAACATTAATTTAAAGTAGTGCACAACCCATTTAAACACTGCTTCACTGCTTAGGCGCGCACAGTCGGCCGCATACATATTCTAGAATACCCGATGCATTAGAATCGGGCCACCATCTAGTAGAAAATATTCTCTTAGCACCGTCAGTATTTTAATTATGTTTTATCATACTCATGTTAATAAACAGTTTAATTGTTACATAACACTTTTGCTTTTATGGCATTTTATTTTTATACTCTCTCTATGAGATATCACAGCACCAATTAGAGCAGTATTGGAGTTTTTCCAGCACAGTTTCCATATTTAAATATGAGATGCTTGCTAGTCCTATGAAGCTGAATATTTCTACAATAAGCTTTCTTAGACCTAAAAAAGTTTTATTGTAATTAAAATATTGCAAATGAATGGAAAATTCCGTTCTTTCCAAAATAGAACCTATAAATAAATGTATTATTGTGAAACATGATAAATCATACCATCTACTTATTACAGGTCTTTCTATAGCTTTCCATAGATGGTCCTTGGCTCTTAGACAACTCTTCTGATAATTCTTTACACTCCTCTGTCTGAAATCTTGCGAGGAGAACCTGGTCATGGCTGGTTTATGGTGAAATGATCTTTGCTCCGTTTCCAGGCGCTGGGTGCTGAAAAAAAGCTGTGATCATTGTCTCCTGGTCTCCCTAAGATCAACACAACCAGGCAACAATGATGGGAGATGTATTCTGCACCCACCGTATACATCTTGTGTAAAATAAAGAATTAAAAAATTGGCTTGAGCTCCCTCGTAATTATGATAGCCAGCTGAGGGAAAGCCCATGGCTGGGGCTGATGTTAATAATTTGGGAAAGGGGACAATATCCCAAAAGGGTCACAGGCTGTTAATAACAGTGCACAGCTGTTTGCTTAGCCTTTACTGGTTAGTTTACAGGGGACCCCAGAAAAAAAAATTCTAACCAGCAAAGGCTAAACAGACAGCTGTGGGTAGATATTAATAGCCTGGGAAGGGGCCAGGGATATTGTCCCCACTCCCAGGCTACCAACATTAGCTCTCATCCACCCCAGAAATAATATGCGCCAAATCTGGCACTTAGCCTCACTCATCCCTCTTGCCCCGGAGCAGTGGCAAGTGGGGTAATAGGATTGAGATTGATGTCAGCTTTGCATTGTCAGCTGACATCAAGCTCAGGGGTTAGTAAGGTATCTTTAAGATGGCCCCATTGCTAACCCCATAGTCATAATGTTAAAATACACAGCAAGAACAAAGTCTTTTAATTGAAATAAACACACTCCATCCACATTTTCCCATTTATTACTGTAAAAATGAAAATAATAACAAAACATTCTTCACCTGTCTGATGACAATTCATTTGTCCCACGAAGAATTCCAGCTCTGCTGCATCTGGATTACATGGCTGAGCAATGGCATGATGCGTCCCAATGGGAGACATTATTAGTATATTGTGGTCAGAATGAAGGACATTATTACTATATTGGGGCTAAAATGGGGGACACTATTGCCATATTGGGGGCAGAATATGGAACATTATTACTATATTGAGGCCAGAATGGGGGACATAATTACTGTATTGGGGCCATTATTATTATATTGGAGCCAGAATGGTGGATGTTATTACTATACTGAGGCAAGAATATGGAACATTATTACAATATTGGAGCCATAATGGGATCATTATCACTATATTGGGATCAGAATAAAGGACATTACTACTGTACGGCGGCCACAATGGATGATATTATTATGATATTAGTCAAAAAGATTATGGTTTGCACCATAATTTACCAAGAATGATTACTCTAGAGCATTGGAATGGCATTGCTGCCATAGAAAATGGGAGAAAAAATTGAAAAAAGCGCTATATAGTGTATATATGAAATATGTATCTGCAAAAATTGCTATGAAAAAAAGGAAGGCTCTTGGCGCATAGATTGGCCAATACATGTGTGCCCAATTACCATGTCAAGGTGTCCTTCATAAATTGGGTCCCTGTCCTGTAATGTCACCTCTCTTGGGCAAAAAAGCCTACAATTTATGGGGCAGGATGTGCTAAGAGCTTTCATTTTTCATAGCAATTTTTGCAGATACATATTTCATATATACACTATATAGCGCTTTTTTCAACTTGTTCTCCCATTCTTGGTAAGTTATGGTGCAAACCTTAATCTTTTTGACTTATTTGATTTCTTTGGTTGGCGCCTATTCACACTAGCTTAGATGTGCTGGTCCTTCTTTTTGTCTATTATTATGATATTGGTGCCAGAATGGGAGGATATTATTCCTATACCAGGATCCGAATGGGGGACAATAGTACTATATTTGGCTCCAAGTGGGGGATTTTAATACTTTATGAGGGACAGAATTGGAAACATTATTACTATGTTGGGGCCATAATGAGGGACATTATTTCTATATTGGGATCAGAATTGAGGACATTATTACTATATGGGGTTCAGAATGGGGAATATTATTATTATATTGAGGCCAGAATGGGGGACATTATTTCCATATCATGGCCAGAATGGGGGATATCATTACTATATTTGAATTAATATGGGGGATTTTAATATTGTATGGAGCCAGAATAGGGGCCATTATTATTATATTGGGGTCAGAATAGAGAATATTATTATGTTGAGGCCAGAATGAGGAACATTATTACTATATTGGGGCCAGAATGTGTTTTTTGTTGCTGCTAATGATATCATTTAGTCACTACGCCATTGTTAGGTATGGCACAAATCTAATAGCTACAATTGGCCTTAGTCATGGCTATTGTGTTGTGTATGGAGATAACTTGTTCTCTATGTTATCAATAAAGAGAAGAGTCTTTATTTCAGTTGATCATTGTATATCACAATTATGGTGTGGTAAGAGTAGATTTGCAAGAGAAATCTGCATTTCACAGTCCATTCTCCACTGTAATGTATTTCGAGTGGGCTCTTGGAGTCCATTCTACTTGTGGACTCGAGGCATCCCAGTCCAACATTGATAGTGATCACCTCAAAATTAATTCACAAAACACAATTTTGGAATTTCTTTCTTTTGTAAGAGTTTTTCAATACTTTATATAAACCCCAAACTGCTTCCATTAAAAAATACAATGCATTCTGTAAAAAATGAAAAAGTTGCCAAAATTAAAGGACATAACATTTATTGCACTTAAAAAAAATCAGTCCATGCTTTCTAATTCTCAGCGTTGCTGAATTAGTTTTATAGATTATACCACAATAGTGTTGTTTATCTGTTTTTTTATTTCCTTGTATTTTGTATTATGCAGTATATTTCATGAATACCTAAAAATGGCTGACACCACAACAGGTACTTCCAGTAAATATCAAAATCCGATAAGCAAAGGAAGCAGAATGCCCAACTCATAATAGTCTTTATTGAAATAAATCTGACAAATTTGATAATAAGGAGATAAAACTGGGAGGGTAGAACATAGGAACCACCTAACCCAGGTGTCGGCTACTCAATAAATAATACAGTCAATAAGATTCCATACATAAACCAAACAAGGCTCTGGAATACAACAAGTGCGAATATGCAGTTAATAGCAAAAGGTATCTAAATACAAATGGTATTGCCAAACACTGACAATAATATTGAGGAGTACGTCCTACACTAGGTAATAGAAAAACAAATGCACATGATAAATATCCCATAACGGACAACGCACAAAAAGTAGTAGACATAAGTATGTATACTAGTGATACCTCAAAATGAGGATGGAGAATATGAGCCTATGGTGTATATAGAGCTAGAGCAGCCTGGGAAAGCGAGATATAGACCCCAATGCACATTTCGCTTTAGCTTCTTCTGGAGGGGGTGAGAACTCTGCATTTCAGTCAATACTCCACCTTATTGAAGTTAACACATAACAGGTATTTTCATGTGTATTTCGTGTGGGCCCTTAGAGTTAAATCTAGTTGTGTACTCAAGGCATCCCAGTCCAACATTGATGGTGAATATCATAGAATTAAATCGCAAAAGACAATTACGGAATTTCTTTCATTTGTGAGATTGTTTCAGTACTTTATATTAGCCCCAAACTTCTGCCATTAAAAAATATAATGAATTAAAAAGTTACCAGAATTAAAGGACATAACATTTGGTTCACTCAGGGCTGGCATTACTGGCAGGCAGACTAGGCAGCTGCCTAGGGCCCCCGCTCCACCAGGGGCCCCCAGCCAGTGGTGTGCCTGTGAGTAAGAGAGGCCCGATGCAGCCACTCCCCCACTTGCACATTCAACCTACCTAGATGCTGATACAGCAATGATGGAGGAGAGAGCATCAGATGATACTCCCTCTCCCATCATTCCCCCTCTGCTTGTGACTCAGCAGGCACATGTGTTGTGAATGGGTTTGAGATGAGTTCTGAGCAGAGGCTCCCTCTGGTGGTTACAAGCGGTGCTAGTCTGTCCAGTGAAGATTGTGAGGACTGGGAATCAGGTGTTACTGACTGGTCTTATATAAGGGAGTCACCTTCCAATCAGGGTTGCCGGTGATCAATTGTTCTGGTCTGAATCCTTTATTCCAGTTTCCCTTGTAGCCTGCTGTGTCGTGTCTGCATCTCCTGCTAACAGATAAGACATTTTCTTCTTTTGTGTTTGTGCTATATTTTTGCATTTTGTCCTGCACTTCTGTGGGGGCCTTCAGAGTCCCCTCCGGGGGCTTCTGCCCTCTCAGTTTTGTTCAGCCACTGATGTTTGTACTTTTGCTTTTTCCAGTTTTTTTAGTGGCTGCTATTTTGATTTTGTTACACCAGAGAGCTAATTTAGGTGGTAGAGGTCGTGTGATCTCAGGTGTTTTTGAAATTAGTAGAGTTGGTGCTTTTCAGGGTTTTCTGGGATTGCAGTAAGTACCCTTCCTATCCTTTTCTATTTAGTTAGTTTGGGCCCCAGCGTTTGCTCATACTATTTTCTTTCTGTGTCAGTATTTCATCTTGTCTAACCGCCATTACATGTTTGGGGGCTTTCTATTGTCTTTGGGGTTCTGCTCCGGGGCAGATAGCTTTCCTATATCTATCTTAGGTGTAGTTAGTTTCTCAGGTTGTTACGAGGCGTCTAGGACCAACGTAGGAACGCTCCACGGCTGCCTCTAGTTGTGGTGGTTAGTCAGGGTACTGCAATCTCATAGATTCCAACTGCTCTGGTGTATTGCCTTTTTTGCCTGCACTCCTCAGCTACCGAAACATAACAGTATCACCGGCCTAAAAATTGAAAATTGTATGGTACTCACAGAAGGGAAAAAATAGTGTCAGAGATATTTTTCTGTTTGTTGCATTTTTTTTTTTTTCCTTCTGTATCTCTGGGTGCTGGGGAGGATCTTTTCTCTCAATGGAGTTTGCACAGTTGTCTGGCCGTGTGGATCAGCTTGCCACTGAGGTTCGGAGTATTGCTATCTATCTTGCTGGGTTGCCTGTTGTGGAACCTAGGATTCCCATGCCAGATTTGTTTTTAGGGGATCGAGCTAAGTTTCAGAATTTCAAAAATAATTGTAAATTGTTTTTTGCCTTAAAATATAAGTCCTCAGGGAACGCAGCGCAGCAGGTTCAAATTATCATCTCTCTCCTGCGCGGCGATCCTCAGGATTGGGCTTTTTCCCTGATACCTGGGGATCCTGTTTTGAGTGATGTTGATGCATTTTTTCAGGCCTTGGGGTTATTGTACGATGAGCCTAATGTCACTGATCAAGCTGAGAAAGCCTTGTTGGCATTAAATCAGGGGCTTGATGACGCTGAGTTATACTGTCAGAGATTCCGTAGGTGGGCAGTCCTGACCAAATGGAATGACGACGCTTTGGCAGCCCTTTTCCGGAAGGGTCTGTCAGATAATGTAAAGGATGTTATGGTGGGATTCCCTGTCCCCTCTGGTCTCAATGATTCTATGTCATTAGCGATTCAAATTGACAGACGTTTGCGTGAGCGGAGAAGTATGCGTGGAATGGTGTTGCCTTGTGAACCAGCTTCTGAACCCATGCAGTGTGATAGAGTGGTGTCTGGGGCACAGCGTCATGAGTTTCGAAAGCGCAATGGGTTATGTTTCTACTGTGGTGATGCCTCTCATGCTATTTCAGTCTGCCCTAAGCGGGGAAGACGTTTTGCACGCTCAGTTGTCTTGGGTAGTGTTCAGACTAAGTTTTTATTAACTGTCACTCTGATATGCTCTCTGTCCTCAATTTCTGCTCAGGTTTTAGTTGATTCTGGAGCAGCTATTAACCTGATGGATTATGATTTTGCTAAACGTTGTGGATTTCCCTTGATACCCCTACAGAAGTCTATTCCCCTACTGGGGATCGATTCTACCCCTTTGGCTGAGAATAAACCCCAGTTTTCTACTCAGGTGATAATGAGGGTTGAACCTGATCACCAGGAGTGCTGCAAATTTTTGGTTCTGTATAATCTGCATGACATTATCGTGCTGGGTTTTCCTTGGTTACAGTCTCATAATCCTGTTTTGGATTGGAAATCTGTGTCTGTAACCAGTTGGGGCTGCCAATGTGTTAATACCAACACTCCTGTTTTTTCTGCCTCCCCCCAGGCTCAGGATGTTCCTGACTTTTTGATTGATTTTTCTGATGTGTTTAGCGAAAGTAAATCTGCATTCTTGCCTCCCCATAGGAGCTATGACTGCGCTATTGAATTAGTGCCGGGTAGTAAATTCCCTAAAGGTCGCCTTTTTAACTTGTCTGTACCTGAACATGACGCTATGCGGTCTTATATCAAGGAATCATTGGAGAAGGGTCATATCAGACCATCCTCTTCACCCTTAGGTGCCGGTTTTTTCTTTGTGGCCAAAAAGGATGGTTCATTAAAGCCGTGTATTGATTATCGTCTCTTGAACAATATTACTGTGAAATATCAATACCCGTTACCCTTTATTTCTGACATGTTTTCCAGGGTGAAAAACGCTACTTGGTTTACCAAGCTTGACCTCAGGGGGGCGTATAACCTTATTCGCATTAAGCACGGGGATGAATGGAAGACGGCATTCAATACCCCTGAAGGGCATTTTGAGTACCTGGTGATGCCCTTTGGGCTCACTAATGCTCCTTCCGTCTTCCAGTCCTTCATGAATGACATTTTCAGGGATTTTGTGGACAAATTTCTGATTGTTTATTGTTTATTTGGATGATATCTTGATTTTTTCTAATGACTGGGACTCTCATGTGGAACATGTTCGAACTGTGTTCCGGATTTTGAGAGAGAATGCTCTGTATGTGAAGGGATCAAAGTGTCTTTTTGGCGTACAGAGGATCTCATTTCTGGGATTCATTTGTCCCCATCTGTTATTGAAATGGACCCGGTCAAGGTTCAGGCCATCTGTGATTGGGTCCAACCTACTTCATTAAAGGCTCTTCAGAGATTTTTGGGTTTTGCCAATTTTTATCGTAAATTTATTGGTAATTTCTCGGTTATTGTTAAACCATTAACTGATTTGACCAGAAAGGGTTCTGATGTGGTGAATTGGCCTCCTGAGGCAGTCTCTGCATTTCAGGAACTTAAGCAGAGATTCACTTCTGCTCCTGTTCTACGGCAGCCTGATGTTTCTCTGCCATTTCAGGTGGAGGTTGATGCCTCTGAAATTGGGGCAGGTGCCGTTTTGTCCCAAAAAGATCCAGAGACCTCTAAAAGTAACCCTTGTGCCTTTTTCTCTCGAAAATTTTCTCCTACTGAACGTAATTATGACGTGGGTAATTGGGAGTTATTGGCCATGAAGTGGGCTTTTGAAGAGTGGAGACATTGGCTGGAGGGAGCCAAACATCAGGTGGTGGTCCTTACGGACCATAAGAATCTGGTCTATCTGGAATCTGCCAAGCGACTCAATCCTAGACAGGCCAGGTGGGCCTTGTTTTTCACACGTTTTAATTTTGTGGTTTCCTTTCTTCCTGGCACTAAGAATGTTAAGGCGGATGCCCTCTCGAGGAGTTTCCTTGCGGACTCTCCTGAGTTATCTGATCCTTCTGTTATTTTGAAAGAGGGTGTAGTTCTTTCCGCCATCTCGCCCAATTTGAGACTTGCTCTGGAGGGGTGTCAGGAGGATAGGCCCGAGTGCTGCCCTGTTGGAAAATTGTTTGTCCCGGACCAGTGGAAAAAGAGTGTGATGTCTGAGATTCATTGTTCCGCATTGGCTGGGCATCCCGGAATTTTTGGTACCAGAGACTTGGTTAGTCGGTCCTTTTGGTGGCCTACCTTGTCTCGTGATGTCAGGGAATTTGTGCAGTCCTGCGGGACTTGCTCTCGCTCCAAGCCTTGCTCTCGCTCTAGTGGTTTGTTGATGCCATTGCCTGTGCCCAAGAGACCATGGACCCATATCTCTATGGATTTCATTTCCGACCTTCCTGTTTCTCAGAGAATGACCACCATCTGGGTAATTTGTGATAGGTTTTCCAAGATGATACATCTTGTGCCATTACCTAAGTTGCCTTCCTCCTCTGAATTGGTGCCGTTGTTCCTTCAGCACGTGGTTCGTTTACACGGCATTCCTGAGAACATTGTGTCTGACAGAGGAGTCCAGTTTGTTTCCAGATTTTGGAGGACTTTTTGTTCTAAACTGGGTGTTCAATTGTCTTTCTCCTCGGCATTTCATCCTCAGACCAATGGTCAAACTGAGAGAACAAACCAGACATTGGAGACTTATCTAAGATGCTTTGTGTCTGCTGATCAGGATGACTGGGTCTCTTTTTTGCCCTTGGCTGAGTTTGCTCTTAATAATAGGGCTAGCTCTGCTACTTTGATGTCTCCGTTTTTCTGTAATTCTGGATTTCACCCTCGATTTTCTTCAGGACAGACGGAGGCTTCTGTCTGTCCAGGTGTTGACTCTGTTGTGGAGCGTATGCAACTGATTTGGGACCAGGTAGTGGAGAGGTTGTCCCTCTCTCAGGAGAGGGCCCAGCGGTTTGCTAACCGGCATAGGACTGATGGTCCTCGGTTTAAAGTGGGGGACTTGGTCTGGTTGTCCTCAAAGAATATTCCTATGAGAGTAGCATCTCCTAAATTTAAGCCTAGGTTCATTGGACCTTATAAGATCATGGAGATTATTAATCCTGTTTCTTTTCGTTTGCTTCTTCCAGGGACATTTAAGATCCATAACGTGTTCCACAAGTCCTTGTTGAAGAGGTTTGTTGAGCCAGTGGTTCCTGCTGCTGTGCCTCCTGACCCTGTTTTGGTTGAGGGCAATCTGGAGTATGTGGTTGAGAAAATATTAGATTCTCGTTTTTCTAGACGGAAACTCCAGTATTTGGTTAAATGGAAAGGTTATGGTCAGGAGGACAATTCTTGGGTGTTTGCTTCGGACATCCATGCTAGGAGACTTATCCGTGCGTATCATAGAACTCATCCTGACCGACCTGGTTGCTCAAATGAGGGTTCGGTGACCCCTCCTCAAGGGGGGGTACTGTTGTGAATGGGTTTGAGATGAGATCTGAGCAGAGGCTCCCTCTGGTGGTTACAAGCGGTGCTAGTCTGTCCAGTGAAGATTGTGAGGACTGGGAATCAGGTGTTACTGACTGGTCTTATATAAGGGAGTCACCTTCCCATCAGGGTTGCCGGTGATCAATTGTTCTGGTCTGAATCCTTTATTCCAGTTTCCCTTGTAGCCTGCTGTGTCGTGTCTGCATCTCCTGCTAACAGATAAGACATTTTCTTCTTTTGTGTTTGTGCTATATTTTTGCATTTTGTCCTGCACTTCTGTGGGGGCCTTCAGGGTCCCCTCCGGGGGCTTCTGCCCTCTCAGTTTTGTTCAGCCACTGATGTTTGTACTTTTGCTTTTTCCAGTTTTTTCAGTGGCTGCTATTTTGATTTTGTTACACCAGAGAGCTAATTTAGGTGGTAGAGGTCGTGTGATCTCAGGTGTTTTTGAAATTAGTAGAGTTGGTGCTTTTCAGGGTTTTCTGGGATTGCAGTAAGTACCCTTCCTATCCTTTTCTATTTAGTTAGTTTGGGCCCCAGCGTTTGCTCATACTATTTTCTTTCTGTGTCAGTATTTCATCTTGTCTAACCGCCATTACATGTTTGGGGGCTTTCTATTGTCTTTGGGGTTCTGCTCCGGGGCAGATAGCTTTCCTATATCTATCTTTAGGTGTAGTTAGTTTCTCAGGCTATTACGAGGCATCTAGGACCAACGTAGGAACGCTCCACGGCTGCCTCTAGTTGTGGTGGTTAGTCAGGGTACTGCAATCTCATAGATTCCAACTGCTCTGGTGTATTGCCTTTTTTGCCTGCACTCCTCAGCTACCGAAACATAACACACATGATGACATAACTTCATTGTGCGCCACGCTGTGCTAGCAGAGGAGCTGATGAGAACTGCTACAGAAGCCAGAGTAGCAGGGGAACGGGGAGAGGTGAGTTTTGTATATGTGTGAGTCTGCATTATACTGTGTGTGTGCATGTATGTGTTTATATGTGTATGCATTGTACTATATGTGTGTGGGGGGCTGCATTATACTGTGTGTGGGGGGCTGCATTATACTATGTTTGTGAAGGGGCTGCATTATGCTCTATGAGGGTGCTGCACTATACTGTGTGTTTATGAGGGGGCTGCATTATAATGTGTGTGTGGGGTCTGCATTATACTTTATAAGGGGTTGCATTATACTTTGAGGGGCTGCATTATAATGTGTGTGGGTGGGGTCTGCATTATACTTTAGAAGGGGTTGCATTATACTTTATGAGGGAGCTGCATTATACTGTGTGTGTGTGGGGGCTGCATTATACTCTATGTGGGGCTGCATTATACTCTGAGGGGGGCTGCATTATACTCTGAGGGGGACTACATTATACTCTATTGAGTACTATGGCTTGCATTATACTACGAGGAGTACATTGTACTATATGGATGACTATGGGGGTGCTTTATACAATGTGGTAGACTATGGGATGCATTATACTATATGGAGGACTATGGAGTGCTTTATACGATATGGAGGACTTCAATATTGTAGATCACACTCGTTTAACGGCCTGAACTCTGTAAGACTTCAATATTGTCGATCACGCTTGTTTAATGCCCTGAACTCCGCACATGTAAAGACAACTGAAATGTTTCTGTGTGA
Source organism: Oophaga sylvatica (assembly GCA_033576555.1). NCBI lineage: Eukaryota > Metazoa > Chordata > Amphibia > Anura > Dendrobatidae > Oophaga > Oophaga sylvatica. The sequence goes on from JARQOD010000006.1 coordinate 79,631,285, forward strand.
AGTTGCAATATGTGAGCATTTGGGGTCCCACTTTAAACTTTTGCCCAGGGCCCCACTTTGTCTAAAACCGGCACTGGGTTCACTTGCAGAAAAATCAGTGCATGGTTTTTAATTCTCAGCCCTGCTAGACAAGTTTTATAGATTATACCTCGATAGAATTGTTTATCTGTTTTTTATTTCCTTTTCTTTTTATATACAGTATATTTCATATCATAAAGGTTAAAATTTTAGAATGCTTGCAGGTAAACACTCCCTAGATGTTTCTTTGGTGTCCTTTTCATTTTCAGTTTTTATAGTAAGAAGTTATTACTATTAATAAACATTTTACTGGTATGTTGCTCTTTTCTCACGATACACAGTTATGATAATTTCAGTATCTTCTTTTTTTCTACAGTTAACCAAAGTGAAAGATCCTCTTCTTATTAGTTTTGCTGTTGTTGAAAGTTACGTGTTTTTTTGGTCTAATAAATTATATTCACAGATAAAAAAAGACATTTTCCCAAAAGATGTGATCAAAGACTCGACAAAGACTGAATTCCAAATTTAGGGGCCACTGAAAGTGTTTGAAAAACATTTTACAATTAACATATATAATTAACCTATATAAAATATACCTGCCTTTTACTGATTCCAAATGTAAAGGTTTTGACCACTACTTGGACAACTTCTTCTCAATTGCTGTATTCTCCCTTAAAATAAAAAATCCTGTACTCACCTCTGGTGCTGGCATCATTCCCACAACATCAGTGCCGGGTCTGAAGGGGTTCATATGACTTTATGTCACATGAGCCCTGCAGCCAATCACCTACTGCTAATGGTCTGCTTCACTTTCACTTTGGATGTAACTGGTAGAGTTGAGAGATGCTGATGCTGCTCTCTGGTTTCTTCCAGATGTTAGTTATGTCCTAAGGAAATGAGAGTGAAGTGGACCATTAGTGGCTGCTCATTGTCTGCAGGGCTCATGTGACATAATATAGTCGCACAAACCCCGTGAGACCTGACGCCAACATCGCTGGAACAGAGTTGGTTCTGTAGGTGAGTACAGTCTGTAATTATTTTAGAAGGTGAAATATAGCAACTGAGAAGGGTTTGTCCGAGTGGTGGCCAAGCTTCCTAATAATTTTGGTGGCAATGTTCAGCTTAGATTGAGTGTTTCATAATAAATGGAGACTGATTCCATAAGTGACGAAAAATGATCCAATAGCCTTTATAACATAGGCATACACTCCTGCTCATCGTAATTGACACCCATGAAGCTTAAGTATATACTGTAATGTGGAATATCTGCTGAAAAAAATGAAATACGTGAAACAGCTTTTTTGTATGGAGCACTTGTGTTAAATACAAAAGAGCAAACGATAAACAATAATTTAAAACAAAAAACAATTGGAGGGAAAAATAGAAAAACCTAAAGCTTGCTGGGACACTGGTATTGGCACCCTTTACATTAAATTAGTATGGAAACATATTTGACTTGTCTGTGGTAAATCATGAATGAGAATCACCTGCGATTAATTGTCGGTGCCCATGTGACATTAATTAGCCAATGAATGATGACTTCAGTGTTTTAGAAAGCCACGTGGTAGGCTCTGTTCCTCTGTCACAATGGTAAAGACAAAAGAGCTGTTTTAGGACATCGGAACTGCTATTATTAGCAAATACAAGACTTCCAAAGGGTAAAGGCCATCTCCAAAGATCTTGTTTTCAACATCCCAGTTTCAGCAGATCACAATGTTATTAAGAAGTTTGCCAAGCATGGAACCGTCAAGACTATCCCTGGTCATGGGGAAAAGAGGAAAATTGTCAATAGATGTCTTCAAAGGTTGGTGAAAATGGTGGAAAACACACCATGTCAAAGACCTGAAGGCCAACCTGTACAGTCTGGAGTCATGGTTTCAATTCAACAAGTACCATACGTGCATACTATACCAGGCAGAGCTTTATGGGTGAAGGCCAAGGATGAAACCATTTGTGAAGAAAAGACATAAAAAGGAATGACTGATCTTTGACAAAGAGAACCTTGACAAACTACAATCCTTCTGGGAAAATGTTCTGTGGACAGATTAAAAAAAACTAGAGCTTTTTGGCAATGCAAAGCAACAGTTTGTTTACATATGGCGCAATTAAGCTTATAAGAAAAAAAAGAAAACCCTATCAACAGTTAAGCATGGTGGAGGATCCATAATGCTGTGGGGTTGCTTTGCTGCGTCTGGTACTGGAGGCCTTGACCATATCACAGGAGTCATGTGAAATCAGAAAATTATCAAGAGATTTTAAAAAAATATTTAGACTTGAGAGTCCTCAGTGGTTGATACCTTTTAATGGCTAACTGAAAAGATGGTAACAAATTGCAAGCTTTCGAGACTACGCAGGTCTCTTCATCAGGCAAAGACTAAAACAAAAACTGAAGAATCACATATTTATACACAAGAGGACACAGGAATAATGCAATAGGTAGACAAGTGACATGAAGCAGAACTGTCATTATGGCAGAAGGATGAACATAAATATGACTAGTTCATAGATAAGGAGTGAAAGTTTTATTACCCTCTGATTGGGGTCTGGTATTGTGTTGTGATGACCCTAAAAGGTCAGGGAAGCAGATTCCTTAATTGTTGTAGAAAGACATAAAACTCTGGGATATATTCATCCCAGCACTAAGAGTGTCAAAGGTCATCATAAGTTTATATTCCCAGACTTTTCTATCCTTCTCAGATTTGAAGTTAGATTTTAATATAAGTAATTCCATATCCGTCATGCTATGACCGGGCATACAAAAGTGTTTTGCCACAGGTAAATCCATTCTCCTTTCTCTTATTGTGTGGCGATGAGAATTTTAAAGTGAAATGTCCTACCTAGTGGAAGAAAATTTGGTTGGAGTCGAAGATCTTGGGTCCTACAACAGGACAATGACCCAAAGTAAACATCCAAAAATACACAGTAATGGTTTAAAAAGAAAAAAATGGACTGTTTTAAAATGGCCATCAATGAGTCTTGATCTCAATCCTATTAAAAATATTTGGGGTGAGCTGAAATCTGCCATTGGGAAACAGAACTATGAAAACATTTAAGAGCTTGAACAAACTGCAAAAGAAGAGTGGGAGAAAACACCAGCTGAGAAGTGCAAGAAGCTTATTGATGGCTACAAGAAATGTTTGGGAGCTGTCATCAATGCCAAAGGGTGTGAAACTAAGTATAAATTAGTGGTGCCTTTATTGCTGCACATGATTTTTATTATGTTTCGTCTTTGAAATTGTAACATGTAAGTTGAAAAGCAATGTTTTATTGTTGTATTACTTTGGACCACTAATTAAAAAATCCTGAGGATATAACTTTGGTACATTTCCATTTATTTCTGAAGATATTGTACAGTCTATGAAAAAAATGAAGGGGTGCTAATAACGATGAGCAGGACTGTACATATACGAGGGGCGTTCATTAAAGATTTCCCCTGACCCACTTCTATTTATCACAGGACCCTGAAACTGCTCATTTGTAATGATATAAGTCTCTATATGTTACGTGCCAATTTGAAACTCAGAACTGATAACGGTCTTGATTTTACAGGCACTGAAGTGGTGTGAGGTTTGATAATGGACCCAGTGGAATACAGAGCAGTCATCAAGTTCCTTTACTTGAAAAGCCGCACACCAAAGGAGACGTTCGATGAGATGAAAGAGGTTAATGGTGATGATTTCACATCATATCATGTAGTCAAGAACTTGCATCGTCAATTCAAATGTGGTCAGACTTCGGTGCAAACAGCTCCAATTCCAGGCCGACCCCACTCTGCTATTGATGAACACACCATCCAGCAAGTGGAGGTTGCCATTTTGAAAAATCTCAGCTTAAACATTCGCCACCTAGGACAGAATGTCAAGATTAGTGTGGGGTCCGTGGAAAAAAATCATCTTCACATGCGTAAGGTAACCGCTCGCTGGGTTCCCCGGCTGCTCACACCTTTCCAGAAGCAGGAACGAGTCGAAAGCTCTCAGGCTCTATTGACAACGTGTCATGGAAATCAGTAGGACTTTTTCAACAGACTGATCACACAGGATGAAAGCTGGGTCCATCACTATGATCCTGAGACTAAAGTCCAGTTGATGCAATGGAAGCATCATGACTCACCGCCTCCAAAGAAGGCACGTGCCCAACCCTTGGCAGGCAAGGTCATTGTCACAGTATTTTGGGACCAGCACAGAGTAGTATTGATGGTTTTCCTAGCAAAGGGCACCATGATCACTGGGGCATACTATAGTTCACTGCTGCGGTAACTGCGGGAGTAATTCCTCCCCTTTACTCATAATATAATTATAGCTTTTGTTATATAACTGAAGCATTATATTTCACTGTACCGGTGACTATAGCTCTTTTGAGACCCAATCTGTCTAAATCTTGTTGAACTTCTGAAGGCATTTGCAGTTTATATGCAAGGTTTTGTAAATATATGAGTTCACTGACCTAGTAGAGGGTCCATGAATTTCGATCCTATGATAAAGATTTTATGTGCACAAAGAGGAAAGTTAAGAAAAACAGTCATTTGTAGGTACAAAATACTGTGGTGTTAAGAGAAAACAACAGGCACAGCTAAGGGGATAAGACATTTGAAAAGTCGAAATTGGTGTTTAAAAAAGAGAGAGCTGAGGAGGAAAATAACAAAGCTTGATTAGAGAAATGAGACAAAACTTCAATTTTTCATTTTATTTCTTTATCTTACTTATATAGCGCCATCATATTCCACAGCACTTGACATACAGTACATTATTATTACTTTCCCCATTGGGCTTATAATCTAAATTCCCTATAAGTATGTCTATGGAAATGGAGGTAGAAACCAGAGAACCAGGAGTAAACCTACACAAACATAAGGAGAACATACAATCTCCATGCAAATGTTGTCCTTGGCTGGATTTGAATCCAGGACGGTAAAGCAACAGTGCTAACCAATGAGCCACCATGCTTTGACAGGAGTGCAGTACACTCTGTGTAGGAAACCTATATTGGATTAAGGCATCTCTGGCACTAACTACTGAACTTAGGAAGTAATTTATAATTTCCTCTAAATCATTAATGGAGAAATAAAGGATGTCATGTTTCCACTTGCGATAGGTCTTCCGTAATGTTCTGGGTCTATTAAAATGAAGGAGATTGGTTAACTTTCTGTCTAGATCTGATGTTTAGAGCAAACCTATCAAATCATAGCTAGAGTCAGAAACCGAAATGCTAGTTGAATAGTTTTGCTGAAAAAACTAGAAATGTGATATAGTTTCTGCATCCTTTTGGGAGGACAGAAATAAAACTAGTTATACATACTAGGAGCTGCCATCCCTTCCCGTTAAAATATGTCGGGTATGTATGAACCTAGATGGTTAACTCTGCCAGGAGACTGATGGTAGGACAACCTCTAGCTGTTTCAAAAACAATAATGTTACATGCATTTGGGAAGTTATGAGAATCATAGAATCATAGAATGGTAGAGTTGGAAGGGACCTCCTGGGTCATCTGGTCCAACCCCCTGCTCAAAGCAGGATTCTCTAAATCATCCCAGACAGATGTCTATCCAGCCTCTGTTTGAAGACTTCCATTGAAGGAGAACTCACCACCTCTTGTGGCAGCCTGTTCCACTCATTGATCACCCTAACTGTCAAAAAGTTTTTTCTAATATCTAATCTGTGTCTCCTCCCATTCAGTTTCATCCCATTGCTTCTAGTCTTTCCTTGCGCAAATGAGAATAAAGATGATCCTTCTACAATGTGACAGCCCTTGAGATATTTGTAGACAGCTATTAAGTCTCCTCTCAGTCTTCTTTTTTGCAAGCTAAACATTCCCAAATCCTGCAACCGTTCCTCATAGGACATGGTTTGCAGACCGGTCACCATTCTGGTGGCTCTTCTCTGAACTTGCTCCAGTTTGTTGATGTCTTTTTTAAAATGTGGTGCCCAAAACTGGACACAGTATTCCAGATGAGGTCTGACCAAAGAGGAGTAGAGGGCAATAATGACCTCACGTGATCTAGACTGTATGCTTCTGTTGATACATCCTAGAATTGCATTTGCCTTTTTTGCTGCTGCATCACACTGTTGACTCATGTTAAGTCTGTGATCAATTAGTATACCCAAGTCTTTTTCACATGTGCTGTTACTTAGCCCTATTCCTCCCATTTTGTATATGCTTTTTTCATTTTTATTGCCCAGATGTAGTACTTTGCATTTTTCCCTGTTAAAATCCATTCTGTTAGTTGCTGCCCACTGCTCCAGTTGATGTATATCTTTTTGAATCCTCTCCCTCTCTTCTCTAGTATTAGCTACCCCTCCTAGCTTTGTGTCATCAGAAAATTTGATCAGTTTACCCTCAATTCCTTCATCTAAATCATTGATAAAGATGTTGAACAATACAGGGCCCAAAACAGAGCCTTGTGGTACCCCACTTGAGACATTCTTCCAACTGGATGTGCAGCCATTTACAACCACTCTTTGGGTCCGATCACTAAGCCAGTTATGAATCCACCTAACAGTTGCCTTGTCCATTCCAAACTTAGTCATTTTTTCAATAAGGATTATGTGAGAGACTTTGTCAAATGCTTTGCTGAAGTCAAGATATACTATATGCAGGGGCGGAACTATAGTGGAAGCGGGGGAAGCAGCTGCCACAGGGCCCGGGCTAGAAGGGGGCCCGTCCCTGCTGCAGCTGCCCTGTGATTTAGGAGCAAAAAGGGGGGCCCGAGCACGCTGGCAAATGGATCCGCGCTCGGGCCCCCTCCCAACATTTTGTTCAGGCTTCTGACTCTGAACGCTGATGCATAACAACACTGTGTTGTTTTAAAGAGACACTACAGTGTTGTAAATGCAGACAGCGAACAGAAATGAGCACTGTAGCTTTAAGCTGCGGCCCAGTGCATTATGGTCCGTCTGTCACAGCGTGTGTGCATGTGGGGGCGGACAGCAGACGGCCAGGCAGACCACATGAAGCAGCAGGCTGACTGGACAAGCAGGTGGAAGCCCGGGCGAGCAGGGTGAGTACCGTGAGTCTCTCAACAGTGAGAAGAGGCTTGGCTGCTCAATGGTGACTGGGAGGGCAGGTGCAGGCAGGATCTAACAGGGCCCACATTCAACAGGGCCCGGGCCCCAGGCTGCAGTGCAGGGGGCCCACATTCAACACAGGGCCCAGGTAGCAAGGGGCCCGCATTCCAACAGGGCCTCGGGCTCCTGGGCCCTGTTTGACGCAAGCCTCAAGTCACCACTAACCTCCCCCTGGGCCCTGTTGGGCACGGGACCTCAGTCACCAGTAGCCTCCCCCTGGCCCAGTAACAGCCTCATGGTTGCTACAAGTGACGAGTGACACCCTGATCTCTGCTACATGTGACAAGTAACAACCTCAGCTCTGCTACATGTAACAAGTAACAACCTCAGCTCTGCTACATGTGACAAGTAGCAACCTCGGCTCTGCTACATGTGACAAGTAGCAACCTCAGCTCTGCTACATGTGACAAGTAGCAACCTCGGCTCTGCTACATGTGACAAGTAGCAACCTCAGCTCTGCTACATGTGACAAGTAACAACCTCAACTCTGCTACTTGTGACAAGTAGCAACCTCAGCTCTGCTATTTGTGACAAGTAACAACCTCAGTGTAATACTATTGTAGGAACTCGAGGATTCTGATAGCGTGGGGCAATGAACAATCAGAGACGGGTTTCTTTGAATGCAAATAATATATTTGTGAAACAGCAAAACACCCAAAAACAATATTCAAACAACCCGTAGTGACATGCAATGAGTCCATATATATATACACAAGTCCAGTTATATGAATCCGGATATATAAGTCCTTGAACCTCTATAGCGAGGGTGGTAAAGTTCCTACGACGGAGTCCTCACACAAATGTGACCACAAGGTAAGTCTGATGCACTGGTAACGTGGCTGGATTTACACACTGCTGGTGTGTGAAGAGTCAGATCCAGGTATGCAGAAAACACAGGGAGGTCCAGGAACAAGTTAATCTCAGTTGTGGCTTAATTCAGTGAAGTCCAACAACAAGTTCATATGTCAGTAAGATTCCAGTAACAGTTCAGAAACACAGTTCTTATCACATGGAGTGAACCAAGGGTTAAATTCCAAGTCAACAGTTTAGTGAAAACACAGTACTTTGTGCAACTTACATATGCAGAGAATGTCCAGAGCCATGGGTAGAAACTGCTGTGGCTGAGAAACACCTGAAGATAAGGTTATGCACTTTCCTGGTAAATACACAAACGATCTGTGAGGAACAAAGCAGCTGGGTAGCAGGGGAACAGAAGCAGAATATTCCAGCAGTGAAGCCAGCACCTGAGCCGGGTTTTAAACAAACGAACAGGAAGTAGGGCACAGAAAACAGCAAACTCCATTTTAACAAAGGGCAAAATCATTGACAAAGTTACCTAGACAACCCGGAATACTGACATTACTCCCCCCCTAAAGACGGCCTCCGGACGGTCCTGGACCAGGCCTGTCCGGGTATCTCCGATGAAACTGAGCAATCTTCAGAGGCGCATTGATGTTACTTACTGGTTCCCAAGAATCATTTTCAGGAGAGTAACCTTGCCATCTAACTAGATACTGAAGCCGGTTTCTATGAAGTCTCGAATTAACAATATCCTGTACCACGAATTGTTCTTCGCCATCAACCAACACTGGTGGAGGGGGAGGTACGATACGTCCCTGAAATGTGTTAGGAGAGACTGGTTTTAATAAGGAAACATGAAATACTGGGTGTACCTTTAAAGTCCGTGGTAGCTTCAACCGACAGGCAACAGAGCTCACAATCCCAGTGATCTTGAATGGACCGATGAATTTCTGTCCCAGTTTCTGCGAAGGAACACCCAATTTTAGATTCTTGGTGGACAACCAAACTGAGTCTCCTACCTTATACATAGGTGCTGGTTTCCGGAATCTATCGGCCGACTTCTTGTAACGCTCCTGTGCTGTGGTCAGGGAGTCCTTCAAAACTTCAAGATTACGTTGCAACGCCATCACTCTGTCTTCAACCGCTGGTACCGAAATCGTAACTGGAGACCTAGGCAAAATACTTGGATGATAACCCAGGTTGGCAAAAAAAGGCGTTACCTTCGTGGAACTGCTTTGGGAGTTGTTGTACGAAAATTCCGCTAGAGGAAGTAGCTTCAGCCAATCGTCCTGCAAATGACTGACGTAACAGCGTAGATATTGCTCCAAGGTTTGATTTGTCCGTTCGGTCTGCCCGTTGGTCTGAGGATGGTATGCAGAAGACAAGCAAACATTAATGTGGAGCGCAGAACAAAATCCTTTCCAAAATCTAGAGGTAAATTGTATTCCCCGGTCAGAAATGATGTCATCTGGTACCCCATGCAGCCGGAAAATGTTCTGGATAACTAAATCTACTGTCTCTGTAGCTGAGGGAAGACCAGCACACGGAATGAAATGAGCAGCTTTCGTTAAACGATCTACTACCACCAAAATAGTATTTTTACCACCAGAGGTGGGTAACTCCACAATAAAGTCCATCGAAATAGACCCCCAAGGGCGAGACGGTACAGGTAGCGGTTTAAGAAGACCAGTAGGTGAAACGCGAGGAACCTTGTACCGGGCACAAACTTCACAAGAGCGGACATAGTCATTCACATCCTTCAAGCAGGTAGGCCACCAAAAAAAACGAGTTAATAATTCCTGCGTCTTCTGTACCCCCCTATGACCAGCCAATTTAGAGTCGTGGACCAATTTGAGAACTCGAAGTCTTACAGCCTCTGGGACATAAATACATCGATCTCTAAGCCACACACCATTCCGAAGGACAAGATTCACATTGTCAGGTGGAGCTGCAAGAAATACGTCACCGTCATAGGCCAGCTTGATCTCCTGCCACAAGTCCCGGTTCCGGAGCACTCCAACGAAATTGGCCTCCGACAAGATGGTCTTCGACGGGGTCCCAGGCACGGAATCCACGGTATGGATTCGGGATAATGCGTCAGCTTTCCCATTACGTGAACCTGGGCGGTACGAAATAACAAAATTAAACTGGTTCAAGAACAAACTCCACCTAGCTTGTCGAGGAGAAAGACACCTGGCAGACTTAAGGAATTCCAAATTGCGATGATCCGTGAGTACTACTACCTGCTGAGTAGCCCCCTGCAAATGGTGTCTCCATTCCTTAAAGGCAGAAATAATTGCCAAAAGTTCCTTATCTGCCACATCATAGTTCAGTTCTGCAGAAGATAACCTACGAGAGAAGAAGGCACACGGGTGCAGCAAACCTTTGTCTCCGGTACGTTGTGAGAGGATAGCTCCCAATGCACAGTCAGACGCGTCCACCTCCACGATAAAAGGCTGTGCAGGATCCGGATGCATCAATATTGGAGCCGTGGTAAAACAACCCTTCAGGCGATCAAAGGCTTCCTGAGCTTGCGAAGACCATTCAAACTTCTTCCCCTTCTTGGTGAGGAGAGTGATGGGACGGACAATTTCTGAAAAATTTCGGATAAACCGTCTATAAAAGTTAGCAAAGCCAATGAATCGCTGTACCTCCTTAATGTTTCCTGGTACCGGCCAGTCCAAGATTGCCTGGATCTTGCTGGACTCCATATTCAATCCCTGAGGCGAGATAACATAGCCTAAAAATTGAATTTCAGAACAATGGAACTCACACTTTTCGAGTTTGATGTACAAATGATTATCTCTCAAACGTCTAAGTACGGTCTTGACATGTTCCTGATGTTCCTGTAAGGAGTCAGAAAAGATTAAGATGTCATCAAGGTAAATTACCACATATTGGTCCAATAAATCCCTGAAAATGTCGTTGGCTAAATGTTGAAAAGCAGCAGGAGCGTTACAGAGTCCGAATGGCATCACCAAATATTCAAAATGTCCATACCGGCATCTAAAAGCTGTCTTCCATTCGTCTCCGGGCCGTATACGCAGTAAATTATATGCCCCACGAAGATCTAATTTGGTAAATACTTTGGCCTGGCGAACTCTTTCCAACAATTCTGGAATTAGGGGCAACGGGTACCTGTTACGAATGGTTACCTTATTTAACTCCCGGTAGTCAATGCAGGGTCTTAGAGTACCATCCTTCTTCTTTACAAAGAATATTGGAGCTCCCGCTGGTGAAGAAGATGGTCGGATAAACCCCTTGGCTAAATTCTCATCTATATACTCTCGTAAAGATTTTAATTCCGGAGCCGCCAACGGGTAAACATGGCCGAAAGGAATCGCTGCTCCAGGAAGCAATTCTATGGGGCAGTCATACGGTCTATGTGGGGGAAGTTGATCTGCCTTCCTTTTATCACAAATGTCTGAGAATTCCTGATATATCAGAGGGAGAGTAGGTACCTGTATCACCTCTTCCAAGTTCTGGGTAACTGGAGCCGCTACAGTTGGACTGATGGTAGAACTGCACTTCGGGAGAAAGGTTATCTCCTTCGTTTCCCAATTGATGATTGGATTTTGTGACCGTAACCAGGGAATTCCTAAAATTACAGGAAAATGAGGAGAAGATATTAACATGAATGAAAGTGTTTCTTGATGGTCTGGTTCCATCTTACACTCCAGAGGCACTGTCTCCCGATCTACTGGTCCAGAAACTAATGGGGAACCATCCACCGTTTCCATAGTGATTGGTGAAGCTCTTAGTTGTGTCTTTATACCATGTTCCTTTGCAAAAGAAGAATCCATGAAATTCCCACCTGCTCCAGAGTCTATCATGGCAGAACTTGATATCCACTGTTCCTCCCACTGAATCTGTATAGGAAGAGAACAATGTGAATATTTCTCCCCTTGATCTTTAGGGAAGTCGGCATCAGTATTGGGGGAAAAACCGCATCTAGATGTAGACTGGTTTCCGAAACTTCAGACTCAGCGTCTGTGTTATCATAATCCCCTACTACCGCCCAAAACCTTGTTGGGTCGCCTAGGACATTTAGGACAATTGATGAGGAAATGGTCCGATTGACCACAATAGAAACATAAGCGCTCACGGAGACGGTGTTCGCGGCGTTCATTATTCTCACGTCTCTGCAGTGAGTCCACCTGCATAGGCACCTCCTCAGCCTCTCGCGGGTTTTTGCCTGTGGTTTCCCTGGACGGAAGAGAGTAATTAGTAATGCGATTTACAGCGGCCCATTTTTCTTGTCTGCGTTCAGTTAAACGGATATCAATACGTACACAGTGCTGTATAAACAATTCAAACTCCTGTGGAGACTCTGAACGAGCTAGCTCATCCTTGATTGCATTTGACAAACCTTTTCTAAAGATTGGTAATAAAGCATTGTTTTCCCACTGGGTGTCCACCACTAACCTTTTAAATTCAGTAACATATTCTATGACTGACTGTTTCCCCTGGCGTAAGGAAAGCAAGGCAGATTCAGCGGTAGCACGGCGGTTGGGATCGTCGAACATTTGCGCCATGGCTGCCAGAAAATTATCCAAATTATTTAGACGGGTATCATGACTTTCAACCATAGGATTTGCCCAAGCCAGTGCACGTGATGTCAACAACATAATAATACATAGAACCTTAGATCTATCAGACCGGTAGTAGGAGGCATGTACATCAAAAAATAATATACATTGATTAACAAACCCACGGAATTGACTTCGGTCACCATTAAAACGGAATGGAGGCAATTTGGGCATACTGGTGGATGAGGTAGGCTCAGTAGGTAAGGCCTCCAGGACTCCTAACCTAGCACGTAGATCTTGGAGAGCCTGACCAAACCCCTGTGCATTGTGGTTAACCCGAGACTCCAAGTCTCTAATCTGATTGTGTGCAGCCGCCACCTCCTGCTGCAAGGAGTTAACTATGGTGAACAATTTGTCTGCCCGTGTCTCCGTCATTGCCCCAGCAGAATCCTCTTTTTTAGGCTGGAATATCCTGTAATACTATTGTAGGAACTCGAGGATTCTGATAGCGTGGGGCAATGAACAATCAGAGACGGGTTTCTTTGAATGCAAATAATATATTTGTGAAACAGCAAAACACCCAAAAACAATATTCAAACAACCCGTAGTGACATGCAATGAGTCCATATATATATACACAAGTCCAGTTATATGAATCCGGATATATAAGTCCTTGAACCTCTATAGCGAGGGTGGTAAAGTTCTTACGACGGAGTCCTCACACAAATGTGACCACAAGGTAAGTCTGATGCACTGGTAACGTGGCTGGATTTACACACTGCTGGTGTGTGAAGAGTCAGATCCAGGTATGCAGAAAACACAGGGAGGTCCAGGAACAAGTTAATCTCAGTTGTGGCTTAATTCAGTGAAGTCCAACAACAAGTTCATATGTCAGTAAGATTCCAGTAACAGTTCAGAAACACAGTTCTTATCACATGGAGTGAACCAAGGGTTAAATTCCAAGTCAACAGTTTAGTGAAAACACAGTACTTTGTGCAACTTACATATGCAGAGAATGTCCAGAGCCATGGGTAGAAACTGCTGTGGCTGAGAAACACCTGAAGATAAGGTTATGCACTTTCCTGGTAAATACACAAACGATCTGTGAGGAACAAAGCAGCTGGGTAGCAGGGGAACAGAAGCAGAATATTCCAGCAGTGAAGCCAGCACCTGAGCCGGGTTTTAAACAAACGAACAGGAAGTAGGGCACAGAAAACAGCAAACTCCATTTTAACAAAGGGCAAAATCATTGACAAAGTTACCTAGACAACCCGGAATACTGACACTCAGCTCTGCTCATGTGACAAGTAACAACCTCAGCTCTGCTCATGTGACAAGTAGCAACCTCAGCTCTGCTACATGTGACAAGTAACCTCAGCTCTGCTACATGTGACAAGTAACCTCAGCTCTGCTACATGTGACAAGTAACAACCTCAGCTCTGCTACATGTGACAAGTAACCTCAGCTCTGCTACATGTGACAAGTAACAACCTCAACTCTGCTACTTGTGACAAGTAGCAACCTCAGCTCTGCTATTTGTGACAATCAACAACCTCAGCTCTGCTCATGTGACAAGTAACAACCTCAGCTCTACTCATGTGACAAGTAGCAACCTCAGCTCTGCTACATGTGACAAGTAACCTCAGCTCTGCTACATGTGACAAGTAACCTCAGCTCTGCTACATGTGACAAGTAACAACCTCAGCTCTGCTACATTTGACAAGTAACAACGTCAGCTCTGCTACATGTGACAAGTAGCAACCTCGGCTCTGCTAGATGTGACAAGTAACAACCTCAGCTCTGCTACATGTGACAAGTAGCAACCTCAGCTCTGCTCATGTGACAAGTAACAACCTCAGCTCTGCTCATGTGACAAGTAACAACTTCAGCTCTGCTACATGTGACAAGTAGCAACCTCAGCTCTGCTACATGCGAGGAGTGACAGCCTCATCTCTGCTACATGTGCGGAGTGACAGCCTCAGCTTTGCTATACAAGTAGCAGAGCTGAGGCTGTCACTCCTCATATTTTGCAGAGATGAGGCTGTCACTCCTTACATGTAGCAGAGCTGAGGCTGTCACTCCTCGAATGTAGCAGAGCTGAGGCTGTCCCTACTCACATGTAGCAGAGCTGAGGCTGTTCCCCCTCACATGTAGCAGAGCTGAGGCTGTCACTCCTCACATGTAGCAGAACTGAGTCTGTCACTCCTCACATGTAGCAGAGCTGAGGCTGTCACTCCTCACATGTAGCAGAGCTGAGGCTGTCACTCCTCACATGTGTAATTGGTGAGGGCGTGGTGCAGAAGTACGTATACAGAACAATCTTAGATTATTCTGTATACCGGACTGTTGTTCTACTGAATAAATCATCTGTTTTGAAAGCAATTTGCAGGCTGGATTACAAGTTTCTTCACATATTTACTCTGGAGAAAGCCTACCTTTGTCACTACCTCAGTTGCTTCCTGGAGTTGGTTCCTTTCTGTTATTTCACTATCATTACTCCAAAAACCTCTAATTTTGGATAATAAAGGTATCTTTCTTAACACAAACTTGGGTAGACCGGGATTGGCAACGCACGCGAGGGGGGGGCCCCATTGTGAAGTTTGCTGTGGGGCCCTGCCGTTCCTAGTTACGCCCCTGACTATATCTACAGCATTTCCCTGATCCACCCAGTCAGTGATTCTGTCATAGAAGGAAATTAAGTTAGTCTGACATGACTTATTAGTTACAAACCCATGCTGACTCTGTTTAATCACTTCATTCTTATCCAGGTACTTGCATACATGTTCTTTAATAATTTGTTCAAAGATCTTTCCTGGTATAGAAGTCAGACTCACCGGCCTGTAGTTCCCTGGGTCCACCTTCTTCCCCTTTTTGAAGATAGGAACAACATTTGCCTTCTCCAGTCTTCTGGGACTTCTCCTGTTCTCCAAGAATTTTCAAAGATTATGGACAGTGGTTCAAGAATTTCTTCTCTATCTCCTTCAGTACCCTGGGGTGTAATTCATCTGGACCTGGACTTGAATTCATTTAGGTTAGCTAAGTGTTTCCTCACTGTCTTTCTGTTTATAGATATCCTGGATTCTTCTATTCCTTTAATAGGACAGTGAAGATCAGTTGATGTTACATTTCCTTTCTGAGAGAAAACAGATGCAAAATAGGAATTTAAAAAGTTCAGCCTTCTCAACATCCTGACTTACCATTTCATCATTTTCATCCTGTAAAAAATCCTATAGCATCTTTGACTTTTCTTTTACTTTTGACGTATCCCCAAAATCCTTTTTTGTTGCTTTTGACGTCACTTGCAAGCCTTAATTCATTGTCAGCTTTAGATAATCTGATTTGTGCCCTGCAGGTTCTGCAGACGGCATTATATTCTTCTTTAGATATGCCTCCCTCTTTCCATTTGATAAACATTTCTTTCTTCCTTTTTAGCATGTGTTTTAAGTTCTATGTTCATCCATCCTGGTTTCCTTAAATGCTTCCCATTCTTCCCTCTTTTTCGAATTGTTAACGATTGTGCTTTGAGAATCTCATTTTCAAGATTTTCCATCCTTCCTGGACATTTTTGTCCTTAAGGATACCAGCCATTGGATCCCTCCAATTCTCTTTCTGAGTTCCTTAAAATCTGCCTTTCTGAAATCTAACCTTGACGTCTGAGTCTTCACAGGTCTTCCTCCTCTTGTTATCCAAAATTCTAAAATAGCATGGTCACTACCTCCTAGGGTCCCAGCCACTCTTACCTCCTCCACCATTTCCTCCCTGTTTATGAGGATTAGATCCAAGGTAGCAGATCCCCTTGTTTTCTCCATTACCTTTTGGAAGATAAAGTTGTCAGCAAGAGAGGATAAGAATTTCCTGGACCTGTTAGTTTTGCCTGAGAGAGATTCCCAACAAATGTCTGGATAGTTGAAATCTCCCATGACCACTATGTCATATTTTTTGGAGAACTTGGCCATTTGATGCATAAAGAGTTCATCCATATCTTCAGCTTGCACAGGCGGCCTGTAGTAAATGCCTACAATGGTGTCCTTTCCATTGTTCTGTCCTTGTATTCTTACCCAAACAGTTTCCACAGAACTCCCAGTCTCTGAAGCTTCAATCTCTGTGCAGATATACGCTTTTCTAACATACAATGCAACACCTCCTCCTCGTTTATCAAGTCTGTTTCTTGCAAATAAGTTGTAACCTTCTAGCCTTGTATTCCAATCATGTGTATCGTCCCACCAAGTCTCAGTGATTCCAATGACATCATATTTCTTCTCCTGCGTTAGTAGCTCCAGTTCTCCTTGTTTGTTGCCCATGCTTTGTGCATTCGTATAGAAACACTTTAGTTTGTGATTGGTTTCTCTTTCTTCAATATTTTTATTATGTAGATTTTTTTGTCTTTGTTCTTCCCCTTCACTTCTAATAGCAGAGTTCTCAATAGCATTTGTCAGGTGTATGGCTTTTGCTGGCGTTTTGCTTCCCTTCCCACATTGTTCTAGTTTAAAGCTCTCCTGATGAGTGTAGCAAGGCGACTTCCAAATACATGTTTTCCAGTCTTCGTAAGGTGCACCCCATCTCTAGCAAGTAGTCCATCGTACAGGTAATTCACTCCGTGATCCAGAAATCCAAATCCTTGCTGACGGCACCATCGACGTAGCCAGTTGTTCACCTGCAGAATCTTATTCCACCTCCTTGTTCCATGGCCATCCACTGGAAGGATGGAGGAGAAGACCACCTGCGCTCCCAGTTCTTTCACTTTCTTACCTAAGTTTTCAAAGTCACTGCAGATGGTTTCCAGGTCACTTCTTGTGGTGTCATTTGTCCCCACATGTATTAGCAGGAATGGGTAGTCATCTTTAGGTCTGAAGAGTCCTGATATCCTGTCAGACACATCTTTAATTTTTGCACCTGGAAGACAGCACATTTCTCTTGAGGTTATATCTGGTCTGCAGATAGCAGCCTCTGTTCCTCTCAACAGGGAATCCCCCATTACAACAACTCTCCGTTTCTTCTTCACAACATTTTTCTTTCTCCATTCAGGAGGACTCTGAGGGCGTACAAGGTTACTCTTTGTGGGCAAAGTCTTATCCTGATGTATTTCTTCATCGTTCTCCTGTGTAAGAGCCTGGTACTGGTTTCTGAGCAGAATTGGTGCTGACTGCCTCCTGATCCTCCTGCTTCTTTGGGTCACATGCTTCCATTCCTCTGTTTCTTCAGTTGCACTTCGAATTTCTTCTCTTTCTGTACCATGAAGAGATAATTCTGCTCTATCTAAGAACTCTTCACCTTCCTTAATGGTCTTCAATGTAGATAACCTCTCTTCCAGATTTTGCAACTTTTCCTCCAACAGGGACACAAGCTTGCATTTGTGGCATGTGAAATTTGGCTTTTCCACTGGTAAGTCTATGAACATGTAGCAAGAAATGCAGCTCACCACATGGCTCCTGGCCTCTTCCATGTTCTTATTGTTCAAGAGATAATCAAGCGGTGAAATATAAGCCAAAACTCGCGCGCCTAGCGGCACGCGGTTTACTGATGTCCTCCTTTCAGCTGCAACAGCCAAAATCCAGTGTTCCTTGAGCTCGCGGAGACTCTTCACTTATCCCAGAAGGCACTGGGAATATGC
Organism: Oophaga sylvatica; assembly: GCA_033576555.1. Classification (NCBI taxonomy): domain Eukaryota; kingdom Metazoa; phylum Chordata; class Amphibia; order Anura; family Dendrobatidae; genus Oophaga; species Oophaga sylvatica. The sequence continues at coordinate 79,649,305 of JARQOD010000006.1, forward strand.
AAATTATCTCCTCAGGACTCCTCCCCTGGTTTACTGATGTCCTCCTTTCAGCTGCAACAGCCAAAATCCAGTGTTCCTTGAGCTCGCGGAGACTCTTCACTTATCCCAGAAGGCACTGGGAATATGCAAATTATCTCCTCGGGACTCCTCCCCTGGTTTACTGATGTCCTCCTTTCAGCTGCAACAGCCAAAATCCAGTGTTCCTTGAGCTCGCGGAACTCTTCACTTATCCCAGAAGGCACTGGGAATATGCAAATTATCTCCTCAGGACTCCTCCCCTGGTTTACTGATGTCCTCCTTTCAGCTGCAACAGCCAAAATCCAGTGTTCCTTGAGCTCGCGGAGACTCTTCACTTATCCCAGAAGGCACTGGAATATGCAAATTATCTCCTCGGGACTCCTCCCTGTTTACTGTTAGTTTTGCCTGAGAGAGATTCCCAACAAATGTCTGGATAGTTGAAATCTCCCATGACCACTATGTCATATTTTTTGGAGAACTTGGCCATTTGATGCATAAAGAGTTCATCCATATCTTCAGCTTGCACAGGCGGCCTGTAGTAAATGCCTACAATGGTGTCCTTTCCATTGTTCTGTCCTTGTATTCTTACCCAAACAGTTTCCACAGAACTCCCAGTCTCTGAAGCTTCAATCTCTGTGCAGATATACGCTTTCTTAACATACAATGCAACACCTCCTCCTCGTTTATCAAGTCTGTTTCTTGCAAATAAGTTGTAACCTTCTAGCCTTGTATTCCAATCATGTGTATCGTCCCACCAAGTCTCAGTGATTCCAATGACATCATATTTCTTTTCCTGCGTTAGTAGCTCCAGTTCTCCTTGTTTGTTGCCCATGCTTTGTGCATTCGTATAGAAACACTTTAGTTTGTGATTGGTTTCTCTTTCTTCAATATTTTTATTATGTAGATTTTTTTGTCTTTGTTCTTCCCCTTCACTTCTAATAGCAGAGTTCTCAATAGCATTGTCAGGTGTATGGCTTTTGCTGGCGTTTTGCTTCCCTTCCCACATTGTTCTAGTTTAAAGCTCTCCTGATGAGTGTAGCAAGGCGACTTCCAAATACATGTTTTCCAGTCTTCGTAAGGTGCACCCCATCTCTAGCAAGTAGTCCATCGTACAGGTAATTCACTCCGTGATCCAGAAATCCAAATCCTTGCTGACGGCACCATCGACGTAGCCAGTTGTTCACCTGCAGAATCTTATTCCACCTCCTTGTTCCATGGCCATCCACTGGAAGGATGGAGGAGAAGACCACCTGCGCTCCCAGTTCTTTCACTTTCTTACCTAAGTTTTCAAAGTCACTGCAGATGGTTTCCAGGTCACTTCTTGTGGTGTCATTTGTCCCCACATGTATTAGCAGGAATGGGTAGTCATCTTTAGGTCTGAAGAGTCCTGATATCCTGTCAGACACATCTTTAATTTTTGCACCTGGAAGACAGCACATTTCTCTTGAGGTTAATATCTGGTCTGCAGATAGCAGCCTCTGTTCCTCTCAACAGGGAATCCCCCATTACAACAACTCTCCGTTTCTTCTTCACAACATTTTTCTTTCTCCATTCAGGAGGACTCTGAGGGCGTACAAGGTTACTCTTTGTGGGCAAAGTCTTATCCTGATGTATTTCTTCATCGTTCTCCTGTGTAAGAGCCTGGTACTGGTTTCTGAGCAGAATTGGTGCTGACTGCCTCCTGATCCTCCTGCTTCTTTGGGTCACATGCTTCCATTCCTCTGTTTCTTCAGTTGCACTTCGAATTTCTTCTCTTTCGTACCATGAAGAGATAATTCTGCTCTATCTAAGAACTCTTCACCTTCCTTAATGGTCTTCAATGTAGATAACCTCTCTTCCAGATTTTGCAACTTTTCCTCCAACAGGGACACAAGCTTGCATTTGGTGGCATGTGAAATTTGGCTTTTCCACTGGTAAGTCTATGAACAATGGCAAAGAAATGCAGCTCACCACATGGCTCCTGGCCTCTTCCATGTTCTTATTATTCAAAAAGATAATCAAGCGGTGAAATATAAGCCAAAACTCGCGCGCCTAGCGGCACGCGGTTTACTGATGTCCTCCTTTCAGCTGCAACAGCCAAAATCCAGTGTTCCTTGAGCTCGCGGAGACTCTTCACTTATCCCAAAGGCACTGGAATATGCAAATTATCTCCTCGGGACTCCTCCCCTGGTTTACTATTGTCCTCCTTTCAGCTGCAACAGCCAAAATCCAGTGTTCCTTGAGCTCGCGGAGACTCTTCACTTAATCCCAGAAGGCACTGGGAATATGCAAATTATCTCCTCGGGACTCCTCCCTGGTTTACTGATGTCCTCCTTTCAGCGCAACAGCCCAAAATCCAGTGTTCCTTGAGCTCGCGGAGAACTCTTCACTTATCCCAGAAAGCACTGGGAATATGCAAATTATCTCCTCGGAACTCCTCCCCTGGTTTACTGATGTCCTCCTTTCAGCTGCAACAGCCAAAATCCAGTGTTCCTTGAGCTCGCGGAGCTCTTCACTTATCCCAGAAGGCACTGGGAAATGCAAATATCTCCTCGGACTCCTCCCCTGGTTTTAAACTGATGTCCTCCTTTCACTTCAAACCCAAAATCCAGTGTTCCTTGAGCTCGCGGAGACTCTTCACTTATCCCAGAAGGCACTGGGAATATGCAAATTATCTCCTCGGGACTCCCCCCTGGTTTACTGATGTCCTCCTTTCAGCTGCAACAGCCAAAATCCAGTGTTCCTTGAGCTCGCGGAGACTCTTTCACTTATCCCAGAAGGCACTGGGAAATATGCAAAATTATCTCCTCGGGACTCCTCCCCTGGTTTAACTGATTCCTCCCTTTCAGCTGCAACAGCAAAATCCAGTGTTCCTGAGCTCGCGGAGACTCTTCACTTATCCCAGAAAGGCACTGGGAATATGCAATTATCCCTCGGGACTCCTCCCCTGGTTTACTGATGTCCTCCTTTTCAGCTGCAACAGCCAAAATCCAGTGTTCCTTGATCTCGCGGAGACTCTTCACTTATCCCAGAAGGCACTGGGAATATGCAAATTATCTCCTCGGGACTCCTCCCCTGGTTTACTGATGTCCCTCCTTTCAGCTGCAACAGCCAAAATCCAGTGTTCCTTGAGCACGCGGAGACTCTTCACTTATCCCAGAAGGCACTGGGAATACGCAAATTATCTCCTCGGGACTCCTCCCTGGTTTACTGATGTCCTCCTTTCAGCTGCAACAGCCCAAAATCCAGTGTTCCTTGAGCTCGCGGAGACTCTTCACTATCCCAGAAGGCACTGGGAAATAATGCAAATTATCTCCTCGGGACTCCTCCCCTGGTTTTACTGATGTCCTCCTTTCAAGCTGCAACAGCCAAAATCCAGTTTTTCCATGAGCTCGCGGAGACTCTTCACTTATCCCAGAAGGCACTGGGAATACGCAAATTACTCCTCGGGACTCCTCCCCTGTTCTGTTTCCTTTTATCAGCTGCAACAGCCAAAATCCAGTGTTCCTTGAGCTCGCGAGACTCTTCACTTATCCCAGAAGGCACTGGGAAATGCAAATTATCTCCTCGGGACTCCTCCCCTGGTTTACTGATGTCCTCCTTTCACTGCAACAGCCAAAAATCCAGGTTTACTTGAGCTCGGGAGACTCTTCACTTAACCCAAAGGCACTGGAATATGCAAATTATCTCCTCGGGCTCCTCCCCTGGTTACTGACGTTCCTCCTTTCAGCTGCAACAGCCAAAATCCAGTTTCCTTGAGCTCGCGGAGACTCTTCACTTATCCCAAAAGCACTGGAATATGCAAATTATCTCCGCCTCACAGTGCGTGCAGATGCACTCACACCGTGCCTGCTGCCATTCCTGAGCAAGCTCTGCACTGCTGGTAGCCCGATCCCGCAGCTGAAACACTTTTAAAGAGACGATCCTGGCGCTTGCTGGTCTTTCTTGGGCGCCCTGAAGCCTTTTTTGGCAACAATGGAACCAAAAAAAACCAGAGGGCAGCAGATCATGTGAAAATATAAATATTTGTGTCATTCTCAAAACTTTTGGCCATGACTGTAGGTTCTTCAAAGTAGCCACCTTTGCTTTGATTACTGATTTGCACGCAGAAAAGGTGAATGGTATGGACTCTACAATGCCTGGTTTCCCACCGTGAAGCATGGAGGAGGAGGTGTGATGTGTGGGGGTGCTTTGCTGGTGACACTGTTGGGGATTTATTCAAAATTGAAGGCATACTGAACCAGAAAGGCTCCCAAACCGCATTTTGCAGAGAAAGCTATTCCATCCTTTTTGCTTTAAGTTGGCCCCTCTTTTAAATTTTTCAACGGGGCAATGACCCCAAACACACCTCCAGGCGGGGTAAGGGGCTATTTACCAAAAGGAGAGTGTTGGGGGTGCTACACCAGATAAACCTGCCTCCACACACCGGGACCGAACCCAACCCGAGATGGTTTTGGGGTGAGCTGGACCAAAAGTGAAGGCAAAAGGCCCAAACAAACAAAGCATCTCTGGGAACTCCTTCAAGACTGTTGGAAGACCTTTCCGGGACTACCCCTGAAGCTCCAAGAAATGCCAAGACGGTTAAAACGTCTTCAAAGCAAAAGGTGGCTATTTTTGAAAACCTAGAATATAAGGCATAATTCCTTTGTTACACCCTTTTTTGTTAATTATTAATTCCACATGTGTTAAATTCATATTTTTGATGCCTTCAGTGTGAATGTACAATTTTCATATTTTATGAAAAAACAAAAAAAATCTTTAAAAAAAAGTTGTCCAAACTTTGGTCGAACGTATATATATTTATTCAGATGGGGAGCCCCGGTCCAAATCTTGCACCAGGCCCTCAACCCCCTATTACGCCACTGAATTTAACAATTTTTGTAGAAAGGGTGGGCCAAATTCTCCAGAATAATTGGGGACTCTAAAAAAAGCTAGCAAAAGATTCCCTTCAAATCAATTGCTTCTAAAGGGGGTTTTTACAAGCAATTATCCATGGGAATACTAAATTTTTTCTTTCCACTTCTCAAATTGGGCTTATTTTTTGGTAAATAAATGATCAGGGAATTTTTTTTCAGGGGTTTCCTGTTCACTTGAAGTTGTATTCACACAAAATATTAAACCTTCTAAAGATCAAAATTTTTTTGTGTTCTGATACGAAAACCAAAGAAGGTGAAACTTAATTTTTCTTATACTCTACAAAAGAACGGGCACATTTACAACCATCATAATCAAGCATCCATGAAAATTAGGGGGCAACCAGCCCAAAAACCAACGAAAACGGGAAAAAGCATTCAAAACCTAAGTAGAACCTAAATTCCTGGGTTAAGAAAGAGAAAGATGTGGCAGGGAAACCCTTTCATCTTCCCTTTGGGACCCAGTTTAGGGTGTTGTCACTTTTGGAAAAATATTTTATTTTTTTCAAAAACAAATTCCATAATATACATCAATACAAGCCAAATAAATGAGAAGTAGAGATCTTATTTGTTTAATAATTTTTTTCCCCTTTCTTTTAAATGAAAAAAAATAAAAACTAAAAGGGTTGGTTATTTGTTAATAATCTTGCTTTACAATTACATTTTGTATTTTTCTGGTCCCAACATGGCAATTAAGAGCCCTGATAATCTCACCCTCCTAAATAACAATTTGAGCGTGCATCCTTTCAATCAAAGGGACAACTCCAAGGGCTTAAATGTACACAAAAAAACTTTAAGATAGCACTGAGCACCTTAAATGAGGACCTGTAGAGACTTTCGAAAAAGAGCCCTTAAATAAAAACCAAAAAGCAAATAATATTCTTGCTGCTTTTGTAGCAGGATTTAAATAAATGCAAAAAAAGTTATACACTATGGGACTTTCTAAATAAAACAAAGAACAAAGAAACCATGAAAAACTTAATTAGGAAACTGCAAATAAATTTAAACATGAACTACGGTATTTTTTTGAAGGTTTATTTTTCAAAATTGGGCTTTACCTAACCAAAACAAATCAATTAAAAGTTCCTTATTTCAATGGAAATTAAAAAAGGGTTTTACCTTAAAATATGGCCCCAAATGCTTGTAGAATAAAATAACCAAATAAAGACCAAAAACAAACAACGAAGACCAAAGTAGCGGCGAAAAGATGGGTTCCGACTGGGGGAAGGTGATACTATCTGTGTAAATTTGGGAAAATTATGGGGGATAAAAGCGTTGGGACCAATGTTTTCAAAGGTGGAAATCCCTTTAATTAACAACTCATATGGTGAAAGGTTTTAAATAAAATGTGAGCCATTGCCAAAATGCTAATGATTGTCCCTCACGTAACACAGCTTGCCATAGAAAGTGTTCCCGAGACAAGTTGTCTCTAGCCTGGACAATTTAGCTGTTGAAGACTACAACTCCTTACATTTTCCTGATAGCCGTTAGTATAACCTTTAAATATATAAAAATTTCTACAAAATTTAATTTTTAAGTTAAAACAGAAATCAAATGGGGAACATAAAAGCGCCTAACAGCCTAAAGGGAACCGACAGCTGATTTGTGCTGCCAGATTGCGATCATCATATTTCAATGCTGGATGCAGACTTTGGCCATATAATGTATAATCTAGAATGCTGCAGCGTTTCAGAGAAAAACATAATTTAATAGCGCTTGGGACCGAGACAGTTAGACAGGTGGATCCTCGGCAGCTTCTCCTCACCCGCTCCTCTTGGAATGGACAGGTCTCTCCTTTCTTAAGTGCATAGAGACCAGTCAGTCACTAGCAGCGGTGGGGAGAAGTCTCAGGGACCCGCTTGCTCGACTACTCTCCTATGTGGCTTGGTCCCTGGTGGGCTATTAAGGTATGTTTTTCCTTGAAACACCACGTATTTAAACATACATTGGCTTGCAAAAGTATTCCCCCTCCTTGGCTTTTTACCTATTTTGCTACATTGCAACCTGGTTTAAATATTTTTTGTAACCTGAATTTGTGTGTGATGCATCAGCACTTTATAGTCTATGTTGTTGAAGTGAAGTGAGAAAAATATAGTGGCATGTAAAAAGTTTGGGCACCAATTGACAAAATTAATAAAAGGAAAATGGGCAAAGCAAAAGTTTGGGCCCTTGGAGAGTTGAGTGCTCAGATAGCTTTGACCAACGTTCAGATCTTAATTAGCCTCCTCAAAACTTGTGCCAAAAAACAGCAGCCATGGTTTTTCTAAGCAGCTGCTTAGCACTCTATAAAGCAGGAGAAAGACTATAAGAAGATAGCAAAGCATTTTCAAGTAGCCCTTTCCTCAGTTTGAAATGTAATTAAGAAATGGCAGTTAACAGGAACAGTGGGATGTCAAGAAAAAGTCTGAAGATCAAGCAAAATTTCAGTGAGACCTGCTCATCAGATTGCTAAGAGGCAAATCAGAACCCCCGTGTAGACTGCAAAAGACCTTCAGAAACATTTGCATACTCTGGAGTTGTGTACATTGTACTACTGTTCAGAGACATCTGCACAAATATGACCTTCATGGAAGAGTCATCAGAATAAAACCTCTCCTGCATCCTCACCATAAAATTCAGCGTCCTGTGTACCGAACAGGTTAAGAACTTTTTGGCCACAAGGGTATGTGTGTGGGAAAAAAGGCACAGAATTTCAGGAAAAGAACATCTCGCCAACCATTAAGCATAGAGGTGGATCAATCAGAGTAGAGTGAAGAATGGAGAAGAATGGATTCAATGAAATTTCAACAAATTCTTGATGCAAACATAACAACATCTGTAAAAAAGCCAAAGTTGAAAAGAGGATGGCTTCTGCAAATGGATAATGATCCTAAACACATGTCAAAATCCACAATAGACTACATCAAGAAGTGCAAGCTGAAAGTTTTACAATGGCCCTCACAGTCTGATCTGAACATCATGGAAACCTTCAGAAGGAACTTGAAGACCTACCTCTTCCGACAAGCCTACAACCTGCAGTAACCACCGATCCACCAAACCGCTGCATGATCAGATCTGCCCTCGCCTACTGTATCCTCAACCATCTCTTGTAGATTGTAAGCCCTCGCGGACAGGATCCTCTCTCCTCCTGTACCAGTCGTGACCGTGTTGTTTAAGATTACTGTACTTGTTTTTTTTGTTTTTTTTTTTTTTTATGTAAACACCCCTCCTCACATGTAAAGCGCCATGGAAATAAATGGCGCTATAATAATAAATAATAATAATAATTGAAAATCTGTGGCTAGACCTCAAAATAGCAGTTCATGCAAAATGATCATGAATCTCACAGAACTGGAAGAATGAATGAAAACTCCTCAAACAAGAATTGAAAAAACTCTTGGCTGACTTTAAAAAGTGTTTACAAGCTGTGATTCTTTCAAAAGAGGTTGCTGCTAGGTACTAACCAGCAGAGTTGCCCAAACATTTGCATTGGCCCATTTTCCTTTTTGTAATTTTTACAATGTTAAGATAAAAATATTTTTTTTTGCCTAAAATACAAAGGAAACAAAGGAAATGTGCCACCTTTAGCTTTAGCCCTTTGAGAGATCATCATCTTCACTTGCTTAACTGTTCACAATAACAGTCATTTTAGACCAGGGTACATGCCACGTACATGAAATACATCACCAGAATAACCATCAGTACATTAAAAATCACCATAATCAAGATTTGAGGAGGATTTGGAGAGATTCTGCTCAGTTTTCTGCTCCAAATAAATAAGTGTGAATATACGCAACTTACACTGAGTTTTGGAGCAGAAACTGAGCAGAATCATGCCAAATCTTCGCCATAACTCAAAACTCTAAATTTTGAGGATTTTTAAGATTTAGCATAACCAAGAAGCACGTTCTGGATTGGCTACTTGATACAAGATCAGAACCCCGTCAGTAACAACGAATGCAGCGCCAGAATTGCCATCAGTACATGAATGCAGTGCCAAAACCACTGCCTGTACATGCAAAATCACCATGTTTAGTACAGCAATCAAATGTCAGGTCAGTCCATGTACAATTGTATCGCAAAGAACCTACAACTCCCAGTATATTTTTTAACAATAGTAAGATACTAGAAGTTTTGTTAACAGTCATTCATTAGACTGTTGACCATACAGGAACCAATGCACTGATGAGACGCAGGCAGTAAGACAAATAGACATTTACACCCCCGGTACCTTATAGTGATTGAACACTCAGGTACCATCTCTGATTGAAGTTGAAGTTGATTTAATCCTTTTTGCATCCATGTAGCATAGACACCATGATGAATTTCATGTGTAAAGCGAGTCTCCCGCAGACTTCCCTGTTCTCCGTCTTCAGTAGCACTTACTGCCATCGTTCCCTTAAAAATAAAAGTATAATTAATACAGCCCCAAAAATAAAAATATCTTCGATGCTGCGCCACTGAATAAATAATTGTCTGTGCGTCCTGCACAAAATATCCCTCCCTACAGTGCCCCTCTGGGAAAATTCCATCCTACAATTTCCCTTTGTTAAATATCCCCCTGCACACTGCCACTCTCCAAAATATCTCCCCCGCACACTGTCCCTCTCCAAAATATCCCTCCGCACACTGCCCCTCTCCAAAATATCCCCCCCCGCATACACTACTCCTACAAAATATCCCCCCACACTGCCCTCTGCATAATATCCACCGTGCATAACTGCTCCTCTCCAAAATATCCCACCCTCCCACTGCCCCTCTCCAAAAAAACCTCCCCCCGCACACTGTCCTTCCCCAAAATATCCCTCCGTACACTGCCCCTCTCCAAAATATCCTGCCTCACATACTGCACCTTTGCCAATATTTACCCCCCTTTCCAAAGTATTCCACACACTGACCCTCTGCAAAATATCCTTCAACACTTCCCCCCTCAAAAATATCGCCCCCAACCACCTGCCCCTCTCTAAAAATTTTCCCTCGCGCACTGCCTCTCTTCAAAATACCCCTTCCCCTGCAACACTGCTCCTCTCCAAAATATCCCTCTCCTGCACACTGATCCTCTAACAAAATATCCCCCACACTGCCCTCTGCCAAAATATCCCCCCCCACACACTACCCCTCTCCAATATCACCTACACGACCCTCTGCAAAACAACTTCGCACATTGTCCCTCTCCAAAATATCCCCGCACACTGCCTCTCTCCAAAATATCCCTCCGCACACTGACCCTCTCCAAAATATTACCACCCACCGCCCCTTTCCAAAGTATTCCACACACTGCCTCTCTACAAAATATCCCCCCACAGTACCTCTCTCCAAAAGATCCCCTGCACACTGCCCCTCTCCAAAATATCCCTCCCCCACACACTGCCCCTCTGCAAAATATCTCCTCCCCAACTCACTGACCCTCTCCAAAATATTACCCCACACTGCCCCTTTCCAAAGTATCCCACACTCACTTCCCCTCTGTAAAATATCCCCCCCCCACAGTGCCCCTCTCCAAAATATTCCCCCCGCACACAGCCCTTTCCGAAATATCCCTCCCTGCACACTGCTTCTTGGCAAAATATCTCCTTCCAACACACTGCCCCTCTCCAAAATATCCCCCCCGCATACACTACTCCTCTACAAAATACCCCCCCACACTGCCCCTCTGCATAATATCCACCGTGCATACTGCTCCTCTCCAAAATATCCCACCCTCCCACTGCCTCTCTCAAAAATATCCCCCAGCATATTGCCCCTTTGCAAAATATTACGCCCCACATTGCCACTTTCCAAAATACCCCCTACACTGCCCCTCTGAAATAATATCCACCGTGCCCCACTGCCCCTCTCCAAAATATCCCACCTGCACACTGCCTTTCTCCAAAATATCCCCCCACACTGCCCCCTCCCAAAACATCCCCCACCCTAAACACACTGCCTCTCTGAATAAAGTACCCCAATATAACTGCCTCTCACAAAAATGTGCCTCCTTTTCCAAGTGTCTTCCTCATTATGTGCCCTCATTGAAACTTTAACCTCCCCCCGATCCACAAGATAGCCGTGCTGTCTTTTTCTCCTCAGTGGCGCTTCGGGCCTTAGGTGCTGGCAGCAGTGTGATGAGGTCAGCAGCATGCTGGCCACATCATGCCGATGCATGACGGGGCTGGACTGATGAGCACCCTCTACCTCGGTCCCTGCACTGCATTGTTCAAATGTATTCATGTTTGAAAGAATAGAAATGATTATAATAGAGATGGAGTGGTGTCTACTGGACAGCTCTGTATGCCGCACAAAATCCTTCGAGGGTCACCATGCGGCCTGTTGTAGTTTCGTCGTCCCTACATGCCGCCTCTTTTCCCCCGCAGGACACGGACTCACTCACTACTTGCTGCCCTGGGATCTGTGCATGGCTCACAGATCCCCGGGTACTGTGCTTAGGGTGCAACGCATTCCCTCCTTCTTAAAGGAAAAAGAGCATGCCACCCTAAAGAGTCCCCCAACCAATGGCTGGTAAAACTTATTTAAGGCACCTCCACCTGATGGAAGGTGACTGAGCAAAGTGTTTAGTTGCATGCATGCTAGTTCTCAGGTCCCCTGTCCTAGTTTTAACTTCCAGTACCAGCCTGTGCCTGTCTATATACCAGCCGTACCTGCCTGCACCTGCCAGTGTCTACCTGTATACATCCGTCCCTGCCTGCACCTGCCGTGCCCACCTTATACCAGCTGTACATGCTTGCACCTGCCAGTGGCTGTGTGTATCCAGCCATCTCTGCCTGCACCTGCCCCTGCCTGCCGTATTACAGCCGTATCTGCCTGCACCTGCCAGTGCCTGTCTGCATTCCCAGCTGTACCTTCCTTCTAGGACGTTTTCCCGCTTCATGCTCCTTGGGGGTCAGCTGCTATGCATCCGAGGTCTGTCCGGTTGTAGCATCTGGTGTCCATCTGGAGCCAAGTCTAACCCCACCATAAGGGGATCTAGTGAAAAGTCAAGTGTTCACCTATTTAAAGCCCCTCCAGGCTCTCCTCGAACTACCGCAAAAGTGGTTTCCACCACACCCGTTACAGTTGTGAAGCCTTGTTTAGAGTAAAATAAAAATATGGGATTCAAAGGGGTTTTACATAACTTTTTTCATAAGTATATAAAGAGATCATTGTAAAATTAAGGAGTGTGGTTTTACTTAACCGTCTAATCTCCACCATTCACCACTGACCCAAACTGACATAAATCAGATTCATTATGTTTTAAATTTATGGCAGATTTGCAAACCATATTACAGAGACTAAATGCGTCCTTGTTATTGACATCTATATGAGGTCTAATTCTTAAAGGCACTTTTACTTTTTTGATGTCTTGTTTTGAAAGTCTGCGAGCCTGTTACATCTCTCTGAGCAACGGACATGTGACCATGTTGAGAACGACTGTGGGGTCTCAGGACCCACAATCCTGCTAATCTGCACATCATTTCATGCCCTTTCATGTTACAAAGCAAAGAAAATGGTTGGTATTCTTTAAGATTCAAGTGCCAAATATTTTATGTAAATTGGAGGACATCCATCTTTGCTTGTGCAAATGAAAAGAGGATCTGTTTGTTCAAAACAAATCTTAGATCTTAATTTTTTCTGAGGCCCTTGATTAGTTGTAATGGGCACCTCCTTATTCTTTACCAGTTTTGATAAAATGTACAATATTCCATTTTACAAGGAACGGAATAATATGCAAATGTGGATTCATTGAAATTCAAACATTTTACTTTATTAAATTACTCTCTAGGCAGTAATGGCACAGTGCAAATATAAGAAGAAACAGATAAATTGGCATTAAAACCAAATTAGTTGACAACTGCATGTCACATAATTTGCAGTCTTGCCCTTCCTCTTTTTACCCAAAAAATTAGAAAAAAATATAATCGGATTTTAAGGTTTAGCTGCCACCTGGTGGAGAATTTTATTACAACACTAGTGGCATCAAAGAACAATGTAATAAACATAATAATAAGTTGTCCTTATCCAAAATCTATAAAATGATGAATGTGTACTGTGCATGATACCAAATATATTATGATTAGATTTTACATTTAACTTTAAATAGGCTGTCTGAAGAAAAGTCTGCAGTCACTCTATGTTTCTGAAGAATGCTCAATCCTGACAGTGTTGGGTATGCACACAGTCATGATTCCCCTGCATTCCCTTGCAGGTGGGAAATCATATGACTGCCTGTATGTGATTAGTATACTTGCGGTCACATGCCAACAAGACTCTCCTCATTTTATCGATGTTCTAGCAGGAAGAGGCCAGTTGACACCTGACCACATGCACTCTGTCACGATTCCGCAGTTTACTGTGGCATTGCTGCATAGCACAAGTGATCACATCATCGCAGCTTCAAGTCCCCTAAAAAAAAGTTTTAAAAAATATGAAAACCCAAACATAAAAATTCAAATCACCCCCTTTTTCCCCATTAAAAAAGACAATAAAAAAATAAAAAAGACACATGGTATGGCGCACGTTAGAACGGCTCCAATTCATTAAAATATTAAAATAATTAATTAGTTTCCTAAACACTGCAGGCAAAAAAAATTAAAAAACATCAAAAATTACGATTTTTTTTTCTGGTCACTGCGTTAAAAGATGGGCAGCACAGTGGCTCAGTGGTTAGCCCTGCAGCATTGCAGCACTGGAGTCCTGGGTTTCAAATCCCACCAAGGACATCTGCAAGGAGTTTGTATGTTCTCACCCGTGTTTGTGTGGGTTTCCTCCGGATTCTCCGGTTTTCCTCCCACATTCCCAAGACATATTGATAGGGAATTTGGAATGAGAGCCCCATCAGGGACAGCCATGATAATGTGTGTAAAAGCGTTGCTGAATATGTTGGTGATGTTTAAAAATAACGATTACTATTAATAAATAAAAATTATGTCTCGTCCCACAAAAAATGAGCTGTCACTGATCTCCATTGACCATAAAATGAAAGCATTACGGGTCTTGGAAAATGGAAACACAACCCTCAAAAAAAATTGTTTTTAAACCCCTTTCCGACATCGTGCATAATAGTACCCCTATGTCGAAACTACCTCCCTTTGATTTGGGCTCTGGCACTGAGCCCACATCTTTTCCTGGCATGTCATTTGTTTTGAACATCTGACATGTGCCTCTAACTGAGGTCACCACAGTTTAAAGGGAATCTGTCACCCCATTTTAGCCATATGAAATAAAGATTCATTGCATATTGCGTCCCATAACTAAATCTATGGGTACCTATGATATCTTCTGACACCCCAGTTTTTCATGGCAAAATACCTTTGTAAAGTTTGTATTTCTGTATGCAAATCCGTGCGGTCCGGCCCGATGGGCGGCGTTTTTTTCTTCCCCCCACCCCGCTCCTTGGCTTCTCTTACGTATCGCCGTCTGTGAATAGCACAGACGTGTAGTGTTTCCGCGATTGCGCTTTTCAAAATCCCCTCGCGTATGCGCAGTGTGCTTTGCCCAACAGTGGGCAAAGCAATAAAATCATTACAGCGCATGCGCAACTATTTTCCTTCACTTTCCTTGCCCCGGAAATGACTGCTTGCCTTGGACGACTAACGGGCAAGGAAAGTGAAGGAAAATAGTTGTGCATGCGCTGTAGTGATTTTTATGCTTTGCCCACTGTTGGGCAAAGCACACTGCGCATGCGCGAGGGGATTTTGAAAAGCGCAAGTGCTGCAAGCCGACGGTAAATGAAAAAAAAATGCGTAGGGCAAGAATGGAGGCGGTGGGGGAATACGAAGAAACGCCGTCCATCAGACCGGACCGCACGGATTTGCATACAGAAATACGAACTTACAAAGGTATTTGGCCATGAAAACTGGGGTGTCAGGAGATATCATAGGTACCCATAGATTAGTTATGGGGACGCACTATGCAATGATATCTTTATCTCATATGGCTAAAATGGGGTGACAGATTCCCTTTAAGGTCAGTGTCTTCACAGCAGATCACAGTGAGAATTTTTCTCTGTGATTTTCTGTGAAGACACTGACCTTGAACTGCGGTGAACTCATCACTGGCATTTTCCCATGGTCCCTGAGGTCACCGCAGTTCAGGCCGGCTGGGAACCTCGATGATGTCACTGCTGCTCAATGATGCTGCGCTTGCAGCAGCTCATTCACCAGTGGTTTCTCATCCGGGACGGTCGCATCTTGGCACCGTCCAGGATGAAAACTATTTAGCCCCCAGATACAGAATACGGTGTGGGACAGAACGATGGACAGAAGGTATATTGCTGTTTTTTTTATTTTATTTTTACTACAGGAGATCGAGGGCTTTGGTGGAATTAGGCGAGGTCGTAAGTATGGTTTAATTGAGAATATTAAAGGAGTCTGTGTCAATTTTTCAATTAAAGGACTTTATTCTGGCTGTCTCTTTATTTTACCATATACAGTACAGACCAAAAGTTTGGACACACTTCTCATTCAATGATTTTTCTGTATTTTCATGACTATGAAAATTGTAGAATCACACTGAAGGCATCAAAACTATGAATTAACACATGTGGAATTATACATTACACTTTACAAAAAAGTGTGAAACAACTGAAAATATTGTCTTATATTCTAGGTTCTTCAAAGTAGCCACCTTTTGCTTTGATTACTGCTTTGCACGCAGAAAAGGTGAACGGATGGACTCTACATGCCTAGTTCCCACTGTGAAGCATGGAGGAGGTGGTGTGATGGTGTGGGGGTGCTTTGCTGGTGACTCTTTGTGGATTTATTCAAAATTGAAGCCATAACTGAACTAGCATGGCTACCAGAGCATATTGCAGCAGCATGCTATTCCATCTGGTTTGCGTTTAGCTGGACCATCATTTATTTTTCAACAGGACAATGACCCCAAACACACCTCCAGGCTGTGTAAGGGCTAGTTGACCAAGAAGGAGAGTGTTGGGGTGCTACGCCAGATGACCTGGCCTCCACAGCCACCAGACCTGAACCCAATCGAGATGGTTTGGGGTGAGCTGGACCGCTCACCGCTTCAATTTTGAATAAATCCCCAACAGTGTCACCAGCAAAGCACCCCACACCATCACACCACCTCCTCCATGCTTCACGGTGGGAACCAGGCATGTAGAGTCCATCCGTTCACCTTTTCTGCGTGCAAAGCAGTAATCAAAGCAAAAGGTGGCTACTTTGAAGAACCTAGAATATAAGACATATTTTCAGTTGTTTCACACTTTTTTGTAAAGTGTAATGTATAATTCCACATGTGTTAATTTATAGTTTTGATGCCTTCAGTGTGATTCTACAATTTTCATAGTCATGAAAATACAGAAAAATCTTTGAATGAGGTGTGTCCAAACTTTTGGTCTGTACTGTAACTATAGGATTAGTAATGGATATGTGTCTTATAGACGCCTCTCCATTATTAAGCCGAGGGCTTGACGTCACCTGACAATAAGAAGGTGACATCAACCCCACAAATATTACCCCACTTGCCACCGTTACAGGGCAAGTGGGAACAGCTGGGCAAAGCGCCTGAATTGGCACATCTAATAGATGTGCCTTTTCTGGGCAGCTGCGAGCTGCTGTTTTTAGGCTGGGGTGCCTATATAAATGGCCCCTTAACAGCCTTAGAATACCAGCCCCTCAGTTTGTGAGCTTTAGCAAGGCTGATTGTCAAAAATGGGGTGACCCCACGCAGTTTTTTAATTATTTAATTAAAAAAACAGCGTGGGGACCCCTCTAGTCTTGTTATCCAACCTTGCTGAACCTGACAGTTGAGGGCTGCAGCCCCCAGCTGTGAGTTTTGCCTAGTTGGTTAAAGAAAATAAGGGGAACCCATGCCAGGTTTTTCATTCATTTAATTTAGTTATATCGCAGGTGGCGGGGGAGGAATACCTCAATCATCCACTCCTGCTGTCACTGTTATTAGCAACAGCAGGTGTCGGATGATGGGAGTAATAGTTCCAAAGGCCCCCACCTGATGTTATCGTTCTGACTTAATATAAACGCTCATCATTCTATTCTATCATGATCGATGGCAGAGCAGGGGAGAGATGATGAGAGCCGTCTTCAGCACCCGCAGCCAGGGAACAGTGCTTACTGTAGCGCTTCTTCCCCGGCGGCGTCCGTGTGGTACTGATGCGGCACACAGTTGCCACTTGTGTGCCTCAAGTATTGCACACATGGACACGGATATCTTCAGTACCGGTTTTTCCGGTACTGGTAAGTAACGGACGTGTGAAACCAGCCTTACACTGGGACATGTGAAGGTAATCACTTTGGAACGTCTTTATGCATTCCATTGTCTGATCAAAAAAACTGGACATGTTTGGTATCTCCGTAATCATACAGACAAGCAGAGTAGTATAGGGGCACTACCATTCATCAAACTCAATCTGACAGGTCGACACGCCCCCTATCATTTAACCGTCTTCTGTGTGAACTTTGCTCAGGCTGGGAGATCTGAACTTTGCTCAGGCTGAGAAATCTGAGCTGCTGGATTTGTGAATTTCAATCAAAGTGATTTATTCGTCTCTATTGATATTTTATCCACTGGATTAGATTAGTCTGTGTTGTTTTAGTGTAGCTTTTAAGGACCCAGTAAATGTATAAGGAGTTCTAGTTAAATAATAAGGATTTTTAGTGAATTAAAGAGTGAATCTTGATTTTATACTTTTTTGTGGAGAGAAACTTTTAAGGACCCAGTAAATGCATGTAAAACACTATTGTGGTGGAATTTGGAATTATGACGCTCATCTTATAGTTTTATTCAGTATATATATATTTTTAGCTTGGCAGTGTATCTACACTTATATCAGGACTGGGAAGAATGTAATGACATGGAGATGGGCTGCTGGATTTGTGAATTTCAATCAAAGTGATTTATTCATGTCTATTTATATTTTATTCAGTGACTTTGATTAGTCTGTGGCGTTTTAGTGTATTAAAGGGTAGTTTTAACTCCATCCGTAGATGTAAAGCTATTTTCTAGCAGAGAATGCCCTGACATGAACTGTAAAGGGTTTGTATTAGAAGCACCCAGTAAATGTCTGTATTAGAATCCATCAGTAAATGTATGTAAAGCTCATTTCTAGCAGGTTTTTATAAATGTCCCCCAGTAAATGTGTAAAAGTTTGGAACTGATATGCCTGTATGTAAAGGTGATTTCTAGCACTCTCTGTTACAGATCGGTAAGCTATTACCAAGCTGTGTATCTAAGGCTTGGGTTGTGTTGAGAGGAGCATATTTTTCTATTTACTAACTAACATGGTACATAGATATACATCTTTACTGGCACATAGAAATGTAGTACAACAGTGTTGACATGAATTGTCAGAATGAGTGAAGGTCGATGCTACGGTAATTCAGGCAAACAGTAAATAGTATTGCATTGTGTATAGTCAGTTCTTTTAAAACCAACACATTTATGTGTGTTCTTCTTGAAGTTACAGCTCAAAGACATTTCAATCACTGAATTAATTGTGACATGCTAGACTGTAATTGAAATAAATTCAAAAAGGAAGCTTTTGCAGTATAAAATACAAATTTTATTAAGGTCTAAAATACATTATCATGGATAAAAATCCAAAAGAGTGGGATATACAGCATGCAGAAAAATAGCCAAATGCAGACAGGTATGAACTACATTCAAATCAGTGAAGGTTTCTAGCAAACATTACCTGCACTAATGTGATTTTAAAACAATGGGTTTCTGAAGGGTCTTCCCACACTACCACTCTGTGGGAAGCTGTGTGGAAATGACATAGGCATAAGAGATCATTCATCTTAAAAACGTTTATTGCCAGAACTAATCATGATTTTATTGTAATAAATAAATACATCTCAAAGACATTTCAAGCATTGAATTAATTGTGACACCAAAATGTCGATACAAATGGCAATACAGGTCATGGGATTCTCTCTAGACAGGAACAACGCTGTTGAATGCTCCAACACGTGTAGTGAGGGTTTTTTAAAGTTGATGGGGTTTAAAAATAGCCAAATGCAGACAGGCATGAACTACATTCAAATCAATATATAATAGTGCACATCTCCATATCTTATATGTTATAGCAATAATAGACTAATCCGGGACTAAACAATAATAACCTCCATATATTTGTCCATATATATGCAATCTATGTAACTCACAATATCCCCCAATAGGCAGACATATATGCACTATATATAGGATTATAAGTATCTCAATGAAGCTGGTATATCAATAAAGTAACTGCCCCATCACAGAGGCTAATATAATGCTGTTACCATGCATGTGCAGAGCTCATGTCCATATATATGCAATCTATGTAACTCACAATACCCCTCCCAATAGGCAGACATATATGCGCTATATATAGGATTATAAGTATCTCAATGATTCAGGTATATCAATAAAGTAACTTCTCCATCACAGCTGCTAATATAATGATGTTAGCATGCGAGTGCAGAGCTCACAATACATACTGTGCGTGCATATGAAGTCAATTAGCAAATCCATATGAGGAGCTATATTAAAAAAGCATCGCCATAGATGTGAGATCATACCTGAATGCTGCTTGGCACCCCATGTGTATAGCCCTCATTTCTCGCACTGTTTGCTACAGCTAGATCACTCTGTTTCATGTGAGAATACAGGCATAGGATGGGAGTCATTACTTAGATTTTGTTATTTTGGGGCTATTTTTAACTGTTTCATGTGAGAATATAGGCATAGGATGGTCCCAAAACTTAGTGTATACTATTTATTTTGATCAACATTCAACAAAAATTGAGGCATGTTGGAACATGTCCCGACCTATTTTGGCACATGACAAATATTCTGACTCTCAGATGCTATTTTATTAGTTACCATACGAATATTATACCGAGTCAAGGTGTATTAAACTGATTACTAACCCGATTACGGCAACTTGATAACAAATTCCCAACAAATTTGTTATTTTGTGACTATTTTTAACTGGTTCATGTGAGAATACAGGTATAGGATGGGGCCGATACTTAGTGTATACTATTTATGTACAAAGATGATACGGAAAATATATGTTTCCAAAGTTTACTGACAGGGAGTACATAGTAGGGGAGAGCCCTCTTGCATTGGTGACCACGGCAACTTGATAACAAACTCACAACAGATTCGTTATTTTGGGACTATTTTTTAACGATGCTAAGCCCCTCAGTTAGGCGTTTTTATGGTTTAATACTGATAGACACATTGTGAACTGGCATATAGGGTCCATGTGAGACACCATATTTTCAACATTTTTGCGCCTTCACAGATTTATTTTGCATTATATTTTTTTATTTTGCTTAAGGATCATGTACAGAGGAGTTTTTATGGTTTAATACTGATAGACATATTGGCCCAGGCATGTCGTGGCATGCCTGAACAAGTCCTGGTCACGTGACAACCGTGGAAAAAACAAGCCTGAAATTCAAAAACTGTGTCCATCTCAAGGCATGCTGAATGTCAACGTTCCCGCAATGAGCTACACACATGATCAACTGTATAGCCTGGGATGCGTAGCGTTCTTGTTGCACAGGTCTATTTTTAAAGATGCTATGACCCTCAGATATAAAAGACAGGCATGTTGGAAGGTGTCCCGGCCTATTTTGGCAAATGCCCACTCCTATGCATCGATATTGACCACTACTCAACAAAAATTGGTTACAAACTTTTTAGCATAGCTGTGTTTCTGGCTCTCAGCTGCTATTTTAATAGTTACCATACGAATACTGTAGCGAACCAAGATGTGTTAATTTGATTACTAACACGATTTCAGCAACTTGATGACAAATTCAGAGCAAATTCGTTATTTCGGAACTGGCATGTCCGGGCATGCCCGGACAAGTCCCGCATGTCCGGGCATGCCCGGACAAGTCCCGGGCCTCTACACCTCGCCCCTATAGTGTAGTTTAATGTAGGTGGCAAACAGATCATCGCTGGTGTTTGGAAAATACCATATCTCATAGATGGTGGTGATCCTCTGAATCATTTTTAAACATTTCACGCCACTCATGCACCCACAGCACTCTTATGGTGTACCAACACCGCTGCAGCTAGCGCTTTTTTGTGACCTTATCTGCATCATTTTCATTATAGCACGAGGGACAGCCATGGAAAAAAACAACCCTGAAATTCAGAAACTATGTGCTGGCCGTTAACACGCGCACAGTCATCTAGAAAATATTGAGCGAGTTGCTTCACAAACCCTCTCAAGGCGTGGTGATTGCCAATGTTCTCGGTATGCGCTACATACATGAACCTCTGTATAGCCTGGGATGCGTAGCGTTCTTGCAGCGCAGACCTATTTTTAAAGACGCTAAGCCCCATCAGATATAAAAGACAGGCATGTTGAGACGTGTCCCGGCCTATTTTGGCACAGAACCACACCTATGCAACAATTTTGATCAGCATTCAACAAAAAATTGCGTGCAAACTTTTTAGCATACCTGTACAAACTTTTTAACATACATGTGTTTCGGACTCTCATGTCGTACCAGAAGCACCCAGTGCCATGTACTCTAGCTCATAATATTTCACATCGGGTATGGGACCTACATAGCTTTGTTTTCTCAGGTATTAAAAAGCGTGGAAAACTGAAAATCCCGAGGCCTGAGGTAATTTACTGAGCTTCATGGGGATAAAATTTATCGAGTCTATGAACCTTATAGACAAAACGGGTAGCGTCACACACAAGACGACGACACCTCGGGCTATCACATTTACCGGTAGTTTTCAAAAACCACTGACTTAACAATAAAGTAAGAATCGTGGCGATCTGCATTGTGGGCTATAAATTTATACCCTGAAAATTTACCGCTGGTAAAGAACAGTAAAAAGTCGTGCGTACAACTATCATCCTCAAACTCCCAGAGCTATCACAAACACTATTGCCTACAGAGGCGGCCCCGCGAGAATTTCTGGATGGGTGTATCAAGAGGCTCTTTGCTTTGACCGATTGTTTGCTCGTGAATGCTGACATTTCCAGGATCATCATAGTTGTGTAAATGCGCTGGGGGCTCGTATATCGGCCCCTAGGGTGTGATGCGTGATCATTTTAATTATTTTTCAATTCATAACCATACGTTCTCAGGCAGACAGGTTTATTTCACAGAAGTTGACTGTACAGTTGCATAATTTTTGTTTAAAATCATACATTTGCATAATTTTGTTTAAAATCACACAGTTCTGCGATAATGTCGGGTGTTGGACACGCACTTATCAGTCTTTCATACGTGTCGCAGAAAGATTTTAGTCTGTTCTGCGAGAGTTTATTATGCACGTACTGTGCAGACATGTCAAGAAACATTTTGGTGTGTTCACCAGTCCATACGGGTGTTGGTGTGTAAGGTGATCGACAATCATCCTTCTGCTTCTTACTTACACGACGGCGCGATACCGCGCGTTTCTTTGACGCTAATGCATCGGCTGAATTGGCAGCTGCTGCTTCCGCGTTGCTATTTGCAGATTCTGTAGCTTGACACAGACGTATATTCTTAAGCCTACTATTCTCTGTATTCCCGGGGTGGTCGGTTGGCGCGTCGCTTTCTCCACGATCTGCGACACAACCGTGTGAAAGAGGCTCCGTTCTCACCTCCGTTCTGTTCTCAAATCCATAATTGCGCTGTTGCAAAACTCGCGAATGACGATCCTCCGTAACTAAAGAAAAGATACGTGGTGTAGTTAACCGCTAAGCGGGCGAGATATAGGAAGAGCTACATGCCCCACTTTACTCTGATTCAACGCGATATTTGTAAAGCTACCAGCACCGATTATCTGTGAAACCGATGCATGATTGTTTGTATAAGTACACTATAGAGCGGCCTAGACATATATACTTACAAGTATCCCCGGGTGCTGGTCTACAGAGAATGCTGAATTAACAGACATCTCGCTGCTCGGCGCCGCCGTATGGGGCTGTTTTCTCCCTCAAACTGCAACCTCACGGGCGATACTTTAGCAGCTGTAAATAAAATATAGCATACATGAATGCGCACAACACATTCACAAAGCTAACTTGACACATGTAAATAAAATATATCTACTAGTTACCGCAGAAATTTTTATCTGCGTGTATAAGTACACTATAGAGATGCGTAGACATATATGCTTACAAGTATGAGACGTGTAGTGTAGTTCAGAGATTGGTGAATTAAACAGTGTGGAGGTGCTCGGGCGTTTTCGTATGGTGTGTTTTCTTTTTCAAGCTGCAGCCTCCTGCTCGTTAGTTTAACATCTGTAAATAAAATATAACTATTACTCGCCACAGAAATTATATCTACGCGGGCCACACGCACAAAGCTAATACAGGGTAATGATGGTTGGGGGTTCTGTCGTGAAATATTACTTCTACAATATTGCATCAACGCGGTTAGCCGCCATGATCCCTCTGTAAAACATGAATGGGATGTTTTTTCTGTCCCTAGCGTGGGGGCAGTGACAGAGGGCGTGTTCTCTCTGCTAGCCCTAATAAATACGGGTAGCTCACAAGCAATACAGTTCGCACTTGTTCACAACTCACAGACCACAACTCCGATCTGAACAGGACTAGAGTGAGTATTTTTACGGATTTCGTTTCAATTATATTTAAGTTTGTGTAGTATTTGTATTAACAGGTTAGCCGTGTTTTCATACTTGATCTTTATTTGCTTTAATTCAATAGCGGACCCTTTTTTATTCAAGATGGAGGCCAGATATTCTCGCGGTCAATATTCTGCTATGCTTTCACCAGAACAATCGGGTAAGTTTTACACAGTATATAGGGTACTCCGCAATGTCTCGGGATGTCTGAGTCTGCGCTTTGTATATATAAGTGATATATTTCATTCTTTCTTATTTAAGAAGTGGGAGTCCATTCAGACTACTCCTACGAGAACCGGTTCATTACGCAGAACCTGTTAGAGGAAGGCACCTCTACTAGCGGGCGACGAGCCTCAAGCTCTCACCAGTCTGTCACAGGCAAGAAACCTATAGCTATATCATATGTTTTAAACCTATGTATCTAGACGGGTAAACGTGGTAGCTGTAAATTTATAACGCCTACTATTAATATTAATAATTAATATAGACTGCCGCTAAAATCCATACAGTTAATTTTATTTTAGCTGACTGGGTCGTTAGCTAGACATGTTTTAATAATATAAACATTTTCTCATACAGATACAGCTGTAGCGGACTGGGCGGTTGGAAACCCTGTGGCGACTGAGCCGCTCGAGCATCGCGATTCCGATGTTGAGATCGTGGAGGATCCCCAGGATTCAGATGTTGAGTTCGTCGAACTGAACTATAATCCTCCCAACGCTCCTAAAAGATGGGGTGATTCGCTAAGCACACGGCTCTGGAATAGAAAAGGTAGCGGGTCCTTGAAACCCGGGTGATATATGTGTTTGTATCCTCTGTACCCTGTGACCCCACCGATAACTAGTGGATATATTTTATTTACGCGCGTTACGATAGCTTTGCGAATTTAGCTTTGTGCGTGTGGCCCGCGTAGATATAATTTCTGTGGCGAGTAATAGTTATATTTTATTTACAGATGTTAAACTAACGAGCAGGAGGCTGCAGCTTGAAAAAGAAAACACACCCATACGAAAACGCCCGAGCACCTCCACACCGTTTAATTCACCAATCTCTGAACTACACTACACGTCTCATACTTGTAAGCATATATGTCTACGCATCTCTATAGTGTACTTATACACGCAGATAAAAATTTCTGCGGTAACTAGTAGATATATTTTATTTACATGTGTCAAGTTAGCTTTGTGAATGTGTTGTGCGCATTCATGTATGCTATATTTTATTTACAGCTGCTAAAGTATCGCCCGTGAGGTTGCAGTTTGAGGGAGAAAACAGCCCCATACGGCGGCGCCGAGCAGCGAGATGTCTGTTAATTCAGCATTCTCTGTAGACCAGCACCCGGGGGATACTTGTAAGTATATATGTCTAGGCCGCTCTATAGTGTACTTATACAAACAATCATGCATCGGTTTCACAGATAATCGGTGCTGGTAGCTTTACAAATATCGCGTTGAATCAGAGTAAAGTGGGGCATGTAGCTCTTCCTATATCTCGCCCGCTTAGCGGTTAACTACACCACGTATCTTTTCTTTAGTTACGGAGGATCGTCATTCGCGAGTTTTGCAACAGCGCAATTATGGATTTGAGAACAGAACGGAGGTGAGAACGGAGCCTCTTTCACACGGTTGTGTCGCAGATCGTGGAGAAAGCGACGCGCCAACCGACCACCCCGGGAATACAGAGAGTAGTAGGCTTAAGAATATACGTCTGTGTCAAGCTACAGAATCTGCAAATAGCAACGCGGAAGCAGCAGCTGCCAATTCAGCCGATGCATTAGCGTCAAAGAAACGCGCGGTATCGCGCCGTCGTGTAAGTAAGAAGCAGAAGGATGATTGTCGATCACCTTACACACCAACACCCGTATGGACTGGTGAACACACCAAAATGTTTCTTGACATGTCTGCACAGTACGTGCATAATAAACTCTCGCAGAACAGACTAAAATCTTTCTGCGACACGTATGAAAGACTGATAAGTGCGTGTCCAACACCCGACATTATCGCAGAACTGTGTGATTTTAAACAAAATTATGCAAATGTATGATTTTAAACAAAAATTATGCAACTGTACAGTCAACTTCTGTGAAATAAACCTGTCTGCCTGAGAACGTATGGTTATGAATTGAAAAATAATTAAAATGATCACGCATCACACCCTAGGGGCCGATATACGAGCCCCAGCGCATTTACACAACTATGATGATCCTGGAAATGTCAGCATTCACGAGCAAACAATCGGTCAAAGCAAAGAGCCTCTTGATACACCCATCCAGAAATTCTCGCGGGGCCGCCTCTGTAGGCAATAGTGTTTGTGATAGCTCTGGGAGTTTGAGGATGATAGTTGTACGCACGACTTTTTACTGTTCTTTACCAGCGGTAAATTTTCAGGGTATAAATTTATAGCCCACAATGCAGATCGCCACGATTCTTACTTTATTGTTAAGTCAGTGGTTTTTGAAAACTACCGGTAAATGTGATAGCCCGAGGTGTCGTCGTCTGGTGTGTGACGCTACCCGTTTTGTCTATAAGGTTCATAGACTCGATAAATTTTATCCCCATGAAGCTCAGTAAATTACCTCAGGCCTCGGGATTTTCAGTTTTCCACGCTTTTTAATACCTGAGAAAACAAAGCTATGTAGGTCCCATACCCGATGTGAAATATTATGAGCTAGAGTACATGGCACTGGGTGCTTCTGGTACGACATGAGAGTCCGAAACACATGTATGTTAAAAAGTTTGTACAGGTATGCTAAAAAGTTTGCACGCAATTTTTTGTTGAATGCTGATCAAAATCGTTGCATAGGTGTGGTTCTGTGCCAAAATAGGCCGGGACACGTCTCAACATGCCTGTCTTTTATATCTGATGGGGCTTAGCGTCTTTAAAAATAGGTCTGCGCTGCAAGAACGCTACGCATCCCAGGCTATACAGAGGGTTTGTGAAGCAACTCGCTCAATATTTTCTAGATGACTGTGCGCGTGTTAACGGCCAGCACATAGTTTCTGAATTTCAGGGTTGTTTTTTCCATGGCTGTCCCTCGTGCTATAATGAAAATGATGCAGATAAGGTCACAAAAAAGCGCTAGCTGCAGCGGTGTTGGTACACCATAAGAGTGCTGTGGGTGCATGAGTGGCGTGAAATGTTTAAAAATGATTCAGAGGATCACCACCATCTATGAGATATGGTATTTTCCAAACACCAGCGATGATCTGTTTGCCACCTACATTAAACTACACTATAGGGGCGAGGTGTAGAGGCCCGGGACTTGTCCGGGCATGCCCGGACATGCGGGACTTGTCCGGGCATGCCCGGACATGCCAGTTCCGAAATAACGAATTTGCTCTGAATTTGTCATCAAGTTGCTGAAATCGTGTTAGTAATCAAATTAACACATCTTGGTTCGCTACAGTATTCGTATGGTAACTATTAAAATAGCAGCTGAGAGCCAGAAACACAGCTATGCTAAAAAGTTTGTAACCAATTTTTGTTGAGTAGTGGTCAATATCGATGCATAGGAGTGGGCATTTGCCAAAATAGGCCGGGACACCTTCCAACATGCCTGTCTTTTATATCTGAGGGTCATAGCATCTTTAAAAATAGACCTGTGCAACAAGAACGCTACGCATCCCAGGCTATACAGTTGATCATGTGTGTAGCTCATTGCGGGAACGTTGACATTCAGCATGCCTTGAGATGGACACAGTTTTTGAATTTCAGGCTTGTTTTTTCCACGGTTGTCACGTGACCAGGACTTGTTCAGGCATGCCACGACATGCCTGGGCCAATATGTCTATCAGTATTAAACCATAAAAACTCCTCTGTACATGATCCTTAAGCAAAATAAAAAAATATAATGCAAAATAAATCTGTGAAGGCGCAAAAATGTTGAAAATATGGTGTCTCACATGGACCCTATATGCCAGTTCACAATGTGTCTATCAGTATTAAACCATAAAAACGCCTAACTGAGGGGCTTAGCATCGTTAAAAAATAGTCCCAAAATAACGAATCTGTTGTGAGTTTGTTATCAAGTTGCCGTGGTCACCAATGCAAGAGGGCTCTCCCCTACTATGTACTCCCTGTCAGTAAACTTTGGAAACATATATTTTCCGTATCATCTTTGTACATAAATAGTATACACTAAGTATCGGCCCCATCCTATACCTGTATTCTCACATGAACCAGTTAAAAATAGTCACAAAATAACAAATTTGTTGGGAATTTGTTATCAAGTTGCCGTAATCGGGTTAGTAATCAGTTTAATACACCTTGACTCGGTATAATATTCGTATGGTAACTAATAAAATAGCATCTGAGAGTCAGAATATTTGTCATGTGCCAAAATAGGTCGGGACATGTTCCAACATGCCTCAATTTTTGTTGAATGTTGATCAAAATAAATAGTATACACTAAGTTTTGGGACCATCCTATGCCTATATTCTCACATGAAACAGTTAAAAATAGCCCCAAAATAACAAAATCTAAGTAATGACTCCCATCCTATGCCTGTATTCTCACATGAAACAGAGTGATCTAGCTGTAGCAAACAGTGCGAGAAATGAGGGCTATACACATGGGGTGCCAAGCAGCATTCAGGTATGATCTCACATCTATGGCGATGCTTTTTTAATATAGCTCCTCATATGGATTTGCTAATTGACTTCATATGCACGCACAGTATGTATTGTGAGCTCTGCACTCGCATGCTAACATCATTATATTAGCAGCTGTGATGGAGAAGTTACTTTATTGATATACCTGAATCATTGAGATACTTATAATCCTATATATAGCGCATATATGTCTGCCTATTGGGAGGGGTATTGTGAGTTACATAGATTGCATATATATGGACATGAGCTCTGCACATGCATGGTAACAGCATTATATTAGCCTCTGTGATGGGGCAGTTACTTTATTGATATACCAGCTTCATTGAGATACTTATAATCCTATATATAGTGCATATATGTCTGCCTATTGGGGGATATTGTGAGTTACATAGATTGCATATATATGGACAAATATATGGAGGTTATTATTGTTTAGTCCCGGATTAGTCTATTATTGCTATAACATATAAGATATGGAGATGTGCACTATTATATATTGATTTGAATGTAGTTCATGCCTGTCTGCATTTGGCTATTTTTAAACCCCATCAACTTTAAAAAACCTTCACTACACGTGTTGGAGCATTCAACAGCGTTGTTCCTGTCTAGAGAGAATCCCATGACCTGTATTGCCATTTGTATCGACATTTTGGTGTCACAATTAATTCAATGCTTGAAATGTCTTTGAGATGTATTTATTTATTACAATAAAATCATGATTAGTTCTGGCAATAAACGTTTTTAAGATGAATGATCTCTTATGCCTATGTCATTTCCACACAGCTTCCCACAGAGTGGTAGTGTGGGAAGACCCTTCAGAAACCCATTGTTTTAAAATCACATTAGTGCAGGTAATGTTTGCTAGAAACCTTCACTGATTTGAATGTAGTTCATACCTGTCTGCATTTGGCTATTTTTCTGCATGCTGTATATCCCACTCTTTTGGATTTTTATCCATGATAATGTATTTTAGACCTTAATAAAATTTGTATTTTATACTGCAAAAGCTTCCTTTTTGAATTTATTTCAATTACAGTCTAGCATGTCACAATTAATTCAGTGATTGAAATGTCTTTGAGCTGTAACTTCAAGAAGAACACACATAAATGTGTTGGTTTTAAAAGATCCCACTGACTATTGTAGCATTTCAGGGGATATAGCTCTAGGATCGCTGTCTGGGTAGACAGAATGGCACGGAAACAGTTCATTCAGACAGCAGTTTGGTGAAAACTGGCCGCAACCAGTTTTATTAAAGTCCACAGCACACAGATAAAAACAAAGCATAAACAAAAGACCTGGGCTTGTCTAGCCTCTAATTACACTTAGATAGATGGCCCTCTCTATCCGGGACCCAGACTCTACCAGTCTGTGCCCAAAACAACACATATCACATATGTTACCAGTATGGAGCTTCACAGATACTCCTCCTTGTGTCTGAAGGCATCTTCCATGACCAGACCCGAGAGAGATCCACTCCTATTCAGCCGCTCTTCACACGGATTCGCACTGAGACTACTCCTATGTCCGGGGTCCTTCCTGCACCCAAACTGAGATAGCTCAAACACTCTTGGAGACTGCTTCCTTGTGCCAGGACACCTCTCTGTGTCCAGGCTAAAGACAGCTCTAACACTCTTGGAGACTGTTTCTTGTGCCGAGACACCTTCCTGTGTCCAGGCTAAACTAGCTCTAACACTCTTGGAGACTGTTTCTTGTGCCGAGACACCTTCCTGTGTCCAGGCTAAACTAGCTCTCAGATTGTGTTTGCAGACACCTACTTCTGGTCTCCTAATTAAGACCTGAGTAGTTTCAGGCTTGTGCTGCAAGTGTGTGCTGAATGTGAGGTGTAGTGACCTTTCTCTACCACTAGGTTTACAAAGCCACACATTTCCCTTATACCTAGGTGAAATGTACACCCCATTCATCACATATTCACTCACTGTCTCACATATCCCCTCCCTCTTCTCCAGACCGGAGGGCTGGCCATCCAGACCGGAGGGCTGGTCAACAATCCAACAGAGACAGTGAACTCCGGACCAGTCATGGCCCTCACCAGCTTCATCTCCACCACTGTCATTTGTATCGTCACCTGAGTCATAGCCAACATCAACTTCCTCTTCATCTGAAGCATCCGCACTACCCTGTACCCTCCCAGGCCTATACTCTCTGCGGGCCTCGGGTATCCTGCACGGTTTCATCTTGACCTTAGGGCCGGGCTCATTTTCGATATAGTGCCTGGCCAGAGAAGTACGACCCGACACATCAGAACACTTCTGCTGACTCTTCCTCAGAAACTCACGTACCTCCTGTCCCTGGTGCACTGACCATGTGTCACCAACTATCACAGAAGGTATAGGGGGTTTTTCACTTTTCTCCAGTTCCCCACTTTCAGGCTCTTCTGGCAGGACATGCCCAGAAGCCCCACCGTCAGTCCTAGACTCTACCTCTTCAGCCACGTTCTGCATCCCATCTGGGCTCCCGTGTGTCTGCAGCGGCAACGGAGTGACACATCGCTTTTCCCATTTGTTGGGACGTGGCTCCGATGTAGCCTCCCTGAAAGTGCGCTTGAGCTCACCAATGCCAGCTACTGATCCGGACCGTAACCCGTCCACGCCGCTGTCTTCGGCAGAAACAGATTCCTGGACAGAGTCAGTCCCCATATCTTCAGTCTTGCTCCTCACAGCTTCACTTGAAACCTCAGCTTCTGATGAGGCATCTGGCTTGGTGACCACCACTTCCATGGCTTTTTCCACCTCTGCAGCATCACCTTCAGAGTCCTTGGCATGATGCAGATCCACACCACACACTGACAACTTCTCATCTTCAACAGCATCCACTTGTGCTGTGTTCAGTTTCAGAGTCCTGCCTTTAAAGCTCAGCTCTCCTCCTTTCACCTTAGTCTTCGCCAGGGAACCGGCCAACTGTAAAACATCTTCAGATGCCATCTTCTGTCTGGCTGTAAGGTCAGCATCAGCTTTCTTCTCAGGACTCTCAACCTCCTCTGCTACCATGCCTTCCTCATTTGCACTGGTTGCTTTATGGTCATCAGATAATTCACTATCACTATCTGACCCCTTTTTCTCAGCCACATCTGTCTCACTGTCAGGGCTATACACTTCATTATCATTCACATCCTGCTCACTGTCAGGGTTATACAATTCATTTTCATTCATATCCTGCTTACTGTCAGGGTTATACAATTCATTTTCATTCACATCCTGCTCACTGTCAGGGTTATACAATTCATTTTCATTCACATCTTGATCTGGAACCTTAGTTAACATGTCATCCACAACATTAACTTCACCATCTGGTCCCTCAAGTATGTGACTCTGTGACAACCCCAGCACTATACTTCTATATAGCTCAGGTACTAGGAGCTGACTCACGACCTCTCCCTGGACTTCAGTGTCCCTATACAATAGGCTATTGTTCATGGCAGCATGAGGAAACCTCTCCTCAGAGCCAGGCTCCTGGGAAACCTCATTTAGAACAATCATATTTTCCTGTGCCGTTTTAAGAGAGGGGTCTCGCCACTGCTCACTCTCAAAATTGTCACAGGACACAGGTAAGTCAGGGACACTCGGTTCTCGAGAACCACCATCCTCGTCTCCCAACATCACCTGCAAAGGAATTTCATCACTATCACAGTCATCATTATTATCAATATCATTATCATGACTATGATCAGTATCATCATCACTATCATGATCATCATCACTATCATTATCAGCATCATCATCATGGTCATCATCATTATCATGATCATCATCATCATCATCATTATCATCATCATCATTATCATGGTCATCATCATTATCATGATCATCATCATCATTATCACATAAGTTTAACGGCCCACTAGCATTGTGTTCCGCCCCTCGGGACTGCGCACCCTCAATAGGAGCTTCATCACACTGTCCATCAGAAACATTTTTCCCCCAGAGATCCTTAGACCGGGGAAAGTCATTACCCAATATAACGGGTTGCACCAGGGTCTTCACTACCCCCACTTCACATGAAACCTCCCCGAGTTTGGGGACCAAGTCCACGGCAGTCTCTGGGTAGACTTTGGTGTCTCCATGGATGCACACCACACTCAGGTGCTTATCAGGGATGAAGTCCCTATCAATCAGGCTGTCACATACGGAAGTCACTGGACTCTCTGAGTCCAAGAGGGCCTGTGCTGGGCAGTCACTTACAACCACCGGGGACCCCTGTGGTCCAGTCTCTTCGGCTGAGGTGGACACACACACAGGCTCTGCGCAGGGAGAGAGGGATCTGCCAACATCACAACACATAGGCTCCCCCTCTATTGGACAGTTGGCTGCAATTTCACGCCAGCTCCAACACTGTCCATCACACTCTCCCACCCACATGTCCCCTCGGGCCTGAACCCGCTTATCAGCATACCCCATGTCCCCAACAGCTGGAACGCTCTTACCGCGAGAGTTCAGCGTCCGGGAACTCTGAAGTGACGACCTCTCAGACGGCTGTACCTCAGGAGGACGTGCTCGGGTGTAGCGGTTCACTATCACCTTTTCAACTCCATAATCAGGTTTGCTTACTGCAGACTCCCAACTGCATCTCCAGTCATGAACTCCCCTGGCACGGGCCGTCACCGTAACACCCAGCCGGGTAAGAATCGCCGCTTTCAACTTGGCATAGTCTTCGCTGTCCTGCTTGCTCAGGTCAGCCCAGACTTTTTGGGGTTCCCCAATCAGATAGGGTACGACCGCCATGGCCCATTCAGATAGTGGCAGATTCTCCTTCTCTGCCAGTCTCTCAAACCTAGTAAGATATACCTCCACATCATCACGAGGTGTCATTTTTCTCAAGGACCGTCTTACCGCCTTCTTTATAGAGGACAACGCCGGTGCCTTCACAACATTACTTCGGGACGCGGCACCGAAATCCTTTTTTGGTGCTGTCATCTGCTCAACAAATAACCGGTTATTCTCCTGCTGCTGCTGCAGGAATTGCTGCTGGGCCTGCTGCATGCGCTGCTGGTGCTGCAGGCGCTGCTGCTCCATGCTCTGCTCCATGCTCCGCTGGGCCTGGACCAGGTACTCAATGAGCTCCTTCATACTGCCGGACTTATCTGTCTCAACCCCGGCAGTCTTATGTTGCACATTCACTTGCGCCATTTGTTCAAACAGCGCCTCCATGCTGTCATCCATGCTGTCAGACTTCTCTGTCTTAACAACGGCAGTCTTCACTCAAGACATACACACTCCACAGTTTTTTCCACAGAAAAAATTCAGCTCTGCTGTGCAGACATTTTTTTTTTTTTTTTTCTTTGCAAAGTCTATTAGGGCTACTGTCTCTTTAAGACTGCTCCACAGACTTTTCTTTTGCTGCTGCACATTCCACAGTCATTTTAACAACAAGTTCAGCTTTGCTGTGCATACATTTTCTCTCTGCAGACCCTATCAGGGCCACTGTCTCTCCAAACAGACGTTTCTGCTGACACACTTTTTTTTTTTTTCTGCTGCTATTTCAATAGACTTCACCTTTAATGCTGTCTCTCGCCACTGTGCTGCATACACACTCCAGCACTAACTGTATCAGGCACTGCGCTGCCCCAGCATTCTCCGCCAATTGTAGCATTTCAGGGGATATAGCTCTAGGATCGCTGTCTGGGTAGACAGAATGGCACGGAAACAGTTCATTCAGACAGCAGTTTGGTGAAAACTGGCCGCAACCAGTTTTATTAAAGTCCACAGCACACAGATAAAAACAAAGCATAAACAAAAGACCTGGGCTTGTCTAGCCTCTAATTACACTTAGATAGATGGCCCTCTCTATCCGGGACCCAGACTCTACCAGTCTGTGCCCAAAACAACACATATCACATATGTTACCAGTATGGAGCTTCACAGATACTCCTCCTTGTGTCTGAAGGCAACTTCCATGACCAGACCCGAGAGAGATCCACTCCTATTCAGCCGCTCTTCACACGGATTCGCACTGAGACTACTCCTATGTCCGGGTCCTTCCTGCACCCAAACTGAGATAGCTCAAACACTCTTGGAGACTGCTTCCTTGTGCCAGGACACCTCTCTGTGTCCAGGCTAAAGACAGCTCTAACACTCTTGGAGACTGTTTCTTGTGCCGAGACACCTTCCTGTGTCCAGGCTAAACTAGCTCTAACACTCTTGGAGACTGTTTCTTGTGCCGAGACACCTTCCTGTGTCCAGGCTAAACTAGCTCTCAGATTGTGTTTGCAGACACCTACTTCTGGTCTCCTAATTAAGACCTGAGTAGTTTCAGGCTTGTGCTGCAAGTGTGTGCTGAATGTGAGGTGTAGTGACCTTTCTCTACCACTAGGTTTACAAAGCCACACATTTCCCTTATACCTAGGTGAAATGTACACCCCATTCATCACATATTCACTCACTGTCTCACACTATACACAATGCAATACTATTTACTGTTTACCTGAATTACCGTAGCATCGACCTTCACTCATTCTGACAATTCATGTCAACACTGTTGTACTACATTTCTATGTGCCAGTAAAGATGTATATCTATGTACCATGTTAGTTAGTAAATAGAAAAATATGCTCCTCTCAACACAACCCAAGCCTTAAGGTACTGCCACACTAAACAATCCCGCTAGCGATCACGATAACGACGCATACTAATGCGATCGCTAGCGGGATTGTTTCTATATCGCTAAATGCGGCCACATTTAGCGATATAGTTAACGACGCTATCGCCGTTAGCGATCTTCTTAACGACTTTAGCGGTACAAAAGTACCGCTAAATCGCTAAGAAAAGGTGCCACACAGCGATAAGATACTTACCCAGCGGGAGCGCCGACGAGAAAATAGGGTCCGGAACGATTCCAGCGACGAGCGAGATCACAGCAGGAAGCTCGTCGCTGGAAGCTGCCGCACTGAACAATATCGCTAACGGGATCGCTAAATAGTGACGTTTTTTAGCGATCCCGTTAGCGATATTGTTTAGTGTGGCATACCCTTTAGATACACAGCTTGGTAATAGCTTACCGATCTGTAACAGAGAGTGCTAGAAATCACCTTTACATACAGGCATATCAGTTCCAAACTTTTACACATTTACTGGGGGACATTTATACAAACCTGCTAGAAATGAGCTTTACATACATTTACTGATGGATTCTAATACAGACATTTACTGGGTGCTTCTAATACAAACCCTTTACAGTTCATGTCAGGGCATTCTCTGCTAGAAAATAGCTTTACATCTACGGATGGAGTTAAAACTACCCTTTAATACACTAAAACGCCACAGACTAATCAAAGTCACTGAATAAAATATAAATAGACATGAATAAATCACTTTGATTGAAATTCACAAATCCAGCAGCCCATCTCCATGTCATTACATTCTTCCCAGTCCTGATATAAGTGTAGATACACTGCCAAGCTAAAAATATATATATACTGAATAAAACTATAAGATGAGCGTCATAATTCCAAATTCCACCACAATAGTGTTTTACATGCATTTACTGGGTCCTTAAAAGTTTCTCTCCACAAAAAAGTATAAAATCAAGATTCACTCTTTAATTCACTAAAAATCCTTATTATTTAACTAGAACTCCTTATACATTTACTGGGTCCTTAAAAGCTACACTAAAACAACACAGACTAATCTAATCCAGTGGATAAAATATCAATAGAGACGAATAAATCACTTTGATTGAAATTCACAAATCCAGCAGCTCAGATTTCTCAGCCTGAGCAAAGTTCAGATCTCCCAGCCTGAGCAAAGTTCACACAGAAGACGGTTAAATGATAGGGGGCGTGTCGACCTGTCAGATTGAGTTTGATGAATGGTAGTGCCCCTATACTACTAAGCAGAATCATATTGTATGGTCATTTTTACCATAAAATATACACTGTAAAAACAACTCTCACAAAACTATTTCAGAATTGCATTTTTTTCACAATTTCTCCCCACTTTGAATTTTTTTCTATTTTCCAGTGCACTATGTGGTGAAATGAATGGTGTAATTCAAAAGTACAACTTGTACCACAAAAAACAAGCCCTCATATATCTATGTTGACAGAAAAATAAAAAAGTTATGGCTCTGGGAAGAAGGGGAGGAAAAAACTAAAAATGTAAATTGGCTACGTCGTGAGGGGGTTCATGGCCATGTCGGTTACACAAAAAGGATGAGAATAGGACATGCTCCAAGTCTCAAAGATAGGATACGTGGATCCATTTTTAAAACGGATGAGTTTATGAATGAAATAAGCCTCATCGGTCCAGGTGCTGTCTTTTTTTACATCCGCATGACATCCATTTTTAAGCATAAACAATTGAAAAATTATAAAAGGCCAAAGACAGTTTGCTATGTAATACGGCCTGGTAAGAATTCCAATGGATCAGTCAAAAATAAAGGCGCTATGGATGGTATTTGTATGGCATCAGTTTTTTAACTCATCCATTAGAAAAACAATAGTCAGGTTGCATACATGGGGCAGCACGGTGGTTCAGTGGATAGCACTACAGCCTTGCAGCGCTGGAGTCCTGGGTTTGAATCCCACCTAGGACAACATCTGCAAGGAGTTTGTATGTTCTCCCCGTGTTTGCGTGGGTTTCCTCCGGGTTCTCCGGTTTCCTCCCACACTCCAAAAACATAGTGATAGGGAATCTAGATTGTGAGCCCCATCGGGGACAGCGCCGATAATGTGTGCAAACTGTAAAGCGCTGCGGAATATGTTAGCACTATATAAAAATAAAGATTATTATTATTTATTATACATGATTTTCCTAAATATAATTCTAATTAATTAAAACAATGTCCATAACAGTCTCTAATGTGAATGTACAGGACTTGACATAACACAAAAGTCGGATCTGAATTTTGGGGCTGAGGGATCCCGGCATGAAAAAGTGTATCCTCTCCAAAAACCCTCAGACAAATCATCATCAGGGGACGGTGCTCCTGTCACTCACCCTGCTTCTATCACCACACCCTGATAATGTCTCATTTCACAGTAAGGGTATGTTCCCACGGTCAGTAAACGCTGCAGGTTGGATAATGCATACATCTGCAGCATCCAACCCACAGCATCCAGGTGTTACAGCATAGTGGATGGGATTTCAAGAAATCCCATGCCCACTATGCGTGCACGGCAGCCTCCAGTTCCCTGCAGAGACAGACATGGGGTGCATCTTTCCAGAAAGCAGAGAGGGCGAGAGGCTAGCACTCAACGAAGTAGGTGGTGCAGGTGAAAGAGATCAAAGATCTCCAAAAACCGATATTGTCAAATAACACCGCACTCAGGATTATGCTTCAAAGTGAAAAAACTTTATTCAATGTCCTTTATGTGAAAAACGACAAGCAATTTAACATTTCGGCCACAGCCTGGCCTTGATCACAATGTCGCTGAAACAAATGAAATGGAGGTGTAAATTATATCATATACAAAAAAACAATGGGTACTATACAATATATACAAAGTTACAAATTATATACAATGTTCAATTCTTTAATCAAAGTTCAATAAATTTGTCTATGGATGCCAAGAGTATTGTGGATATCATACCGGACTGAAAAGCAGGGAGACAGTAGCTATATATGGTACATACTGAGATGGGACTGATGTGGAACATACCAGTATAGAGATGCTCTGGAGCGTATGGTTAACAAGGATCCCTTATAGAGAATTAGTGTAGGGCATAGGAAGTAAACCTGCATGAAGACAATTTATATTAAATGGTATTAAATACTAGATGCTGCACATAATGTATATAGAGGATACATAAAGGAATAGGGTTACACCAGTATTTACCCGGTACTTATGTTCAATCAGATGCAGCAATTTTATATAGTAGGGTATGTATAAGGTGATATTCTATGGGAAGAAAAAATAATAAAAAAAGAAAATGAATAAGAACTGGGTATGGAGTATATATGGTATTGCTACTTAAGCAGATAATAAAGATATATTCATATTTACCCCACTTGCAGAGTCATGCGATATTGAAAATAAAGTATATATACACACCAGGTATAGGTTAGCTGTATTATGGAAGGTAGTGTAATGCTGTGAACAAAGAAAGAAAAACCATGGAGGTATCATGGAAAATCATAACAAAATATATGTGGTTAACAAAATAGAGTATAGTTACCCCATAGATTGTGGGGTACTGGGGTGTAGAGTATTGATGTGGTGGAATATCGCTGTACTATGGGGAGAGATCGGTATTTAGAGTCATATACATCGCTTTTATGTGGCAGTACTTATCTTAATCTTAATCCAGAAGCGCTCACATCCGTTGGTAATATAGTGGTCTTCCCCTCAGGGTTGGAGGCGTTGGTGGTACAGTGGATCGCTGGCACATCAGTGCCTTAGCTGGGAAACGCTGCCCAGAGGAGTGTGGGCGTGGATTTTTAAGGAGCTGGCTGGTCACATGTCCGGAAGTGACATATGACGCCGGCGCATGCGCAGTGTGTAGGGGAGACGGAGCGGTCAGCGCTGTGTATAGTGTGTTGCCATAGCGATGACTGGGAGGAGCCGAGCAGGCACAGGACGCTCTAAAACAGGCAAAGTGTCAAATGGAGAGAGCGATAAGCACTCTGGGTTCTAACAAAAGGTATTTGTGTTAATGCTGATGAAAATGAAAAGATTATAAGTTATGCTTATTGGTGGTTGCTATAGTGATGGTGGGAGGAGCAGTCCCATTAGTCACCAAGCGCTATGACGATATTGTTGAAGACCTATAGTGGTGTGTTATAAATATATGGGCAAGATCTATATACTGCAGGTCATGGTAATATGCAGAATGGAAACATAGTAACACAATGAAGACCCATCAATCAATAAGCAATAAAAGCAAATACAATAAGGGTGGATAAACATAAATGATAAAAGGTAAATCATAAAAAATAATAAATGGTAAATCATAAAAAATGATTATGGAGGTAAACATAAATATAAATAAATAATCATAAATAAATAAATGAAGTAGGAGTCCAAACAAAATTAATAAAGTAAAGAAAAGCGGGGAGGGAAATTATATCGAAGTCTTACCATCTCAGATATGTAGGTGAGGCCAATAATATATAAATAGGGATTTAGGGATTGATCTGAGGAAAAAAAGTCACATTAGCCAATCCATCTCTCTGTTTAATCCCTTGGGGTACAGTGTATTGAGGGTATAGATCCAGTAGCTCTCACGCCTTTTTAATATTTGAATATGGTTCCCACCCCTACTTGGTCTGGGGACACGTTCGATGATCTGAAACCTAAGTTGGGCTACATTGTGATTAGCTTCTTTGAAATGCGCTGGTATTGGTAGCCAGGTTTTGCCACATCTTATGGTGGACTTGTGGCTTGAAATTCGATCACGAACGGCTTGAGTCGTTTCGCCGACATATAGTAAGCCGCAAGGGCATTTGATGATATACACCACGAAATTTGATGCGCATGTGTAGTAGTCCCTAATAGGGTAAGTTTTACCAGTATGGGGGTGTGTGAACTCATTCCCTTTGATGACGTTGGAACAACACATGCAGTTGAGACACGGAAAAGTTCCCGTCCTC
Source organism: Oophaga sylvatica (assembly GCA_033576555.1). Taxonomy (NCBI): domain Eukaryota; kingdom Metazoa; phylum Chordata; class Amphibia; order Anura; family Dendrobatidae; genus Oophaga; species Oophaga sylvatica. The sequence goes on from JARQOD010000006.1 coordinate 79,688,898, forward strand.
CTTTGTCCTGTTAGAGTAGTATTGGATGACTGTCTATTGGAGCCCAGATCCGCTCTGACTACCTTATCCCTAATATTCTTAGCTCTTCTAGTGCACATCAATGGGGGATCTTTGAAAATCTGTATCTTAGGGTATGCCCTGGTGAGAAGGGGCCAATGCTTCCTAATGAGATTATGAACCCTCTGCATTGAGGGATGATGAGTGTGTACGAATGGTAATCGTGGAGTTTTTTGAGGGCTGATGGATATTGAATCCGCTTCATTGAGTGCTTTTTGGGATTCATCATTAAGGAGTTGCGGAGGGTAGTCACGTGCTAAAAATTTATTAGCCATTTCGTGAATTCTGGTTGCTCTAAGTGTGGGGTCAGAGACAATCCTGGTAACTCTTTTGAACTGTGACCTAGGTAAGCTATTTTTGATGGGGGCCGGGTGACAGCTGTTGTATAACAGTAGGCTATTACAATCAGTGGGTTTCCTAAAAATATCAGTACTAAGTGTACCTTCAGTATTTATGAGTACCCTGGTGTCGAGGAATGTAACTTCCTCGGTATGATGACACATGGAGAATGTCAGTCCTGGTCTGATGTTGTTCATAGTCTCATAGAAGTCAAGGAGACTGGAGTTGTCACCGTGCCAAATGTCAAAATATGTCGTCAATATACCTCACCCATAGTATGGCATGCTCTATGAAGCTAGGGTTGGGGTATACGAATTCACGTTCAAAACGATCCATGTAAAGGTTTGCATACGCCGGGGCCACATTGGACCCCATGGCGGTCCCGCACGTCTGCACATAGAAGTCATCACCAAACATAAAGAAATTCTCGTGTAGAACGAGGTTGAGTAGATCCAAACACAAATCCTTAATACCTGTGTCTATATTGGCTTCTTGTAGAGTAATGGAAACTGCCCTAATCCCCTCCTCATGGACAATAGAGGTGTATAAGCTATTGACGTCCATAGTACATAGGATACTGTCTGATGGGATGTTGGATATGTTTCTCAATTTATTGAGGAAATCCCCTGTATCTAGTATGAATGATTTTGGAGATGGACGTATGGTGTGAGTAATTTCTCGAGAAAGATGGATAGGGGGTTTAGTATGGAGTTGGTTGATGCTACTATGGGGCGACCAGGAGGATTATGTAGGTCCTTATGTATTTTTGGTAAAATATATAGGACTGGTGTGACGGGATGATGATTAAGCAGAAACGTCCTGGTCTTATTGTCAATGGTATTTTGGTTGTAATATTTATCCAAGATATTATTAATCTTGTTACGTATGGTATTTGTGGGGTCTTTTGAACCTTTTTATATGTAGTTGTATCTGAGAGTTGTCTCATGACTTCAGTAGTGTACTGTCCCTTGTTCATGACCACAATAGCCCCACCTTTGTCCGCTGGTTTTATGACAATGTTTTTATTGTCCTTTAGTGAATTAATTGCTTGCTGTTCCACAGAATTTAAGTTATGGCGGACCGGTAAGAAGCCTATCTGTTGGTCATGGATGGTACTTTTAATATTCCTGTAAAGAAGGTCGATGAAGGTCTCAACTGCATGGTATGAAGTTGGTGGCATGAAGTTACTGGGTTTCTCAAACCCAAAGAATCAATGGAGATACTAGATTCACCGACTCGGTGATGTACAGTGCCAGCCGTGTTAATGTTTGGTAAAGGGTTACCTTCAAAGTGTACCTTGAGTCTTATATTACGGTAGAAACGATGGAGATCCTTCTCAAGTTGAAAAGGATCCCATCGTGGTGTGGGACAGAAGGATAAACCCATGTTAAGTACCTTTAATTCCAGGGGAGAAAGAGAATAATCAGAAATATTAATTACTATGTTTGGACTCCTACCTGTGACCTGAGGATCATTCGGCGGTCTGTGTCCCTTCTTTCGGGACCTCCGAGTGGGCGTGCGTTTGATCCTAAAAAAGCCGCTCTTGTATTCTGGGTGCCGCCAGTTTCGCTGCCAGAGCCAGGAGAGGATCCCCCTGCAGGTGAGGAGCCCCCTGAGGGGTAATACCCTCCCTGTGGTCGACGTCGTGTGCGCTGTCTCCGTGGTATTGGATCCTCCCATCTATAGACTCGATTGGTAAGGTAGTCTTCGGTATCTCTTTGGAATTTGACACGCTTTCTCTCCTCAAGGGTTTTTTGGTGGGTAGACAGAATAGAGTCCACTTTATTTTTTAACGTAGTAAGTTCTGTGCTATTCAATGTGGCAGGAAGTTGGTCCTCTATGGTGATGATTTTTGCCTCAGTTTCTTTGATGGCCTCCTGAAGGTACTCAACAGTCAGTAGTATTATATCTAAGGAACATTTGTTCAAAATCTTTTGAAATGTGGCACAGTATTTTTCGTTGTCGGCAAACAGTGTTGGGCGTAGATGGCAACGTAGGCCACGTGGAATTTTACCTTGTCTGTGGTATTCCCCCAGAGTGGCACAATGAAGATCATACAATATCAGCTTCTTTCTCTCTTTTTCCCAGTCACGGGTTTTGATGTCCTTACTTGGAATATGTAAAAAATCAGTCTTAGTCTTTATCCTGGATAGAATGGTTGAACCCGTGGCATCATCGTATGCATACGTTTCTGTTGACATGAAGTATAAAGGTGCTCAAAACCAAAAAATAGACCAGTAGAGAGGGCGAGAGGCTAGCACTCAACGAAGTAGGTGGTGCAGGTGAAAGAGATCAAAGATCTCCAAAAACCAATATTGTCAAATAACACCGCACTCAGGATTATGCTTCAAAGTGAAAAAACTTTATTCAATGTCCTTTATGTGAAAAACGACAAGCAATTTAACGTTTCGGCCACAGCCTGGCCTTGATCACAATGTCGCTGAAACAAATGAAATGGAGGTGTAAATTATATCATATACAAAAAAACAATGGGTACTATACAATATATACAAAGTTACAAATTATATACAATGTTCAATTCTTTAATCAAAGTTCAATAAATTCGTCTATGGATGCCAAGAGTATTGTGGATATCATACCGGACTGAAAAGCAGGGAGACAGTAGCTATATATGGTACATACTGAGATGGGACTGATGTGGAACATACCAGTATAGAGATGCTCTGGAGCGTATGGTTAACAAGGATCCCTTATAGAGAATTAGTGTAGGGCATAGGAAGTAAACCTGCATGAAGACAATTGATATTAAATGGTATTAAATACTAGATGCTGCACATAATGTATATAGAGGATACATAAAGGAATAGGGTTACACCAGTATTTACCCGGTACTTATGTTCAATCAGATGCAGCAATTTTATATAGTAGGGTATGTATAAGGTGATATTCTATGGGAAGAAAAAATAATAAAAAAAAAATAATAAAAAAAGAAAATGAATAAGAACTGGGTATGGAGTATATATGGTATTGCTACTTAAGCAGATAATAAAGATATATTCATATTTACCCCACTTGCAGAGTCATGCGATATTGAAAATAAAGTATATATACACACCAGGTATAGGTTAGCTGTATTATGGAAGGTAGTGTAATGCTGTGAACAAAGAAAGAAAAACCATGGAGGTATGAACAAAGAAAGAAAAACCATGGAGGTCAATTTTTAGCACGTGACTACCCTCCGCAACTCCTTAATGATGAATCCCAAAAAGCACTCGAAGCGGATTCAATATCCATTAGCCCTCAAAAAACTCCACGATTACCATTCGTACACACTCATCATCCCTCAATGCAGAGGGTTCATAATCTCATTAGGAAGCATTGGCCCCTTCTCACCAGGGCATACCCTAAGATACAGATTTTCAAAGATCCCCATTGATGTGCACTAGAAGAGCTAAGAATATTAGGGATAAGGTAGTCAGAGCGGATCTGGGCTCCAATAGACAGTCATCCAATACTACTCTAACAGGACAAAGGAGGACGGGAACTTTTCCGTGTCTCAACTGCATGTGTTGTTCCAACGTCATCAAAGGGAATGAGTTCACACACCCCCATACTGGTAAAACTTACCCTATTAGGGACTACTACACATGCGCATCAAATTTCGTGGTGTATATCATCAAATGCCCTTGCGGCTTACTATATGTCGGCGAAACGACTCAAGCCGTTCGTGATCGAATTTCAAGCCACAAGTCCACCATAGGATGTGGCAAAACCTGGCTACCAATACCAGCGCATTTCAAAGAAGCTAATCACAATGTAGCCCAACTTAGGTTTCAGATCATCGAACGTGTCCCCAGACCAAGAAGGGGTGGGAACCATATTCAAATATTAAAAAGGCGTGAGAGCTACTGGATCTATACCCTCAATACACTGTACCCCAAGGGATTAAACAGAGAGATGGATTGGCTAATGTGACTTTTTTTCCTCAGATCAATCCCTAAATCCCTATTTATATATTATTGGCCTCACCTACATATCTGAGATGGTAAGACTTCGATATAATTTCCCTCCCCGCTTTTCTTTACTTTATTAATTTTGTTTGGACTCCTACTTCATTTATTTATTTATGATTATTTATTTATATTTATGTTTACCTCCATAATCATTTTTTATGATTTACCATTTATTATTTTTTATGATTTACCTTTTATCATTTATGTTTATCCACCCTTATTGTATTTGCTTTTATTGCTTATTGATTGATGGGTCTTCATTGTGTTACTATGTTTCCATTCTGCATATTACCATGACCTGCAGTATATAGATCTTGCCCATATATTTATAACACACCACTATAGGTCTTCAACAATATCGTCATAGCGCTTGGTGACTAATGGGACTGCTCCTCCCACCATCACTATAGCAACCACCAATAAGCATAACTTATAATCTTTTCATTTTCATCAGCATTAACACAAATACCTTTTGTTAGAACCCAGAGTGCTTATCGCTCTCTCCATTTGACACTTTGCCTGTTTTAGAGCGTCCTGTGCCTGCTCGGCTCCTCCCAGTCATCGCTATGGCAACACACTATACACAGCGCTGACCGCTCCGTCTCCCCTACACACTGCGCATGCGCCGGCGTCATATGTCACTTCCGGACATGTGACCAGCCAGCTCCTTAAAAATCCACGCCCACACTCCTCTGGGCAGCATTTCCCAGCTAAGGCACTGATGTGCCAGCGATCCACTGTACCACCAACGCCTCCAACCCTGAGGGGAAGACCACTATATTACCAACGGATGTGAGCGCTTCTGGATTAAGATTAAGATAAGTACTGCCACATAAAAGCGATGTATATGACTCTAAATACCGATCTCTCCCCATAGTACAGCGATATTCCACCACATCAATACTCTACACCCCAGTACCCCACAATCTATGGGGTAACTATACTCTATTTTGTTAACCACATATATTTTGTTATGATTTTCCATGATACCTCCATGGTTTTTCTTTCTTTGTTCACAGCATTACACTACCTTCCATAATACAGCTAACCTATACCTGGTGTGTATATATACTTTATTTTCAATATCACATGACTCTGCAAGTGGGGTAAATATGAATATATCTTTATTATCTGCTTAAGTAGCAATACCATATATACTCCATACCCAGTTCTTATTCATTTTCTTTTTTTTATTTTTTCTTCCCATAGAATATCACCTTATACATACCCTACTATATAAAATTGCTGCATCTGATTGAACATAAGTACCGGGTAAATACTGGTGTAACCCTATTCCTTTATGTATCCTCTATATACATTATGTGCAGCATCTAGTATTTAATACCATTTAATATCAATTGTCTTCATGCAGGTTTACTTCCTATGCCCTACACTAATTCTCTATAAGGGATCCTTGTTAACCATACGCTCCAGAGCATCTCTATACTGGTATGTTCCACATCAGTCCCATCTCAGTATGTACCATATATAGCTACTGTCTCCCTGCTTTTCAGTCCGGTATGATATCCACAATACTCTTGGCATCCATAGACGAATTTATTGAACTTTGATTAAAGAATTGAACATTGTATATAATTTGTAACTTTGTATATATTGTATAGTACCCATTGTTTTTTTGTATATGATATAATTTACACCTCCATTTCATTTGTTTCAGCGACATTGTGATCAAGGCCAGGCTGTGGCCGAAACGTTAAATTGCTTGTCGTTTTTCACATAAAGGACATTGAATAAAGTTTTTTCACTTTGAAGCATAATCCTGAGTGCGGTGTTATTTGACAATATTTATTTCTTTCCAGAAAGCAGCATGTCAATTTTATCTTGCGGAGACGCGAGTCTCTGCAAGATAATTCTGCAAGATAAATGTCACCCGTATAATGTATGGGACATGATGATTCCGCACAGTTCAATGAATACATGCGGAATCACCTGAGTTCGAAAGCCAGGAGTGCTTTGGACTCAGCGGACATGTGCTGACCCTGGGAACGTAGCCTAAGAAGCTGCAGTGGCGGAGACAGAAGCAGAGTGCTGGCGCCAAGGTCATTTCTCCCATAGCTTCTATCAATGCCATGTATTCTGTCCTCATGCACGTTAGCAGGGTGTGCGATGAGACATGTAGCTAAACCCCCTGTCTTCTTTAAGAAAAAGAGTCTGTAAAATTGTAACCTTCTTTTCTTGATTGCAGATGTGACAGGAAAGGGTAAAACTATAGAATGCAATAATAAGAGCATTTCAGAATATATAACTGCACAGAGCATGAAACACAAATAGTTTACAATATACAGAATACACAAACTGATTATTACCTACTTAAAACAACAAACGTACTGATAAACACAGGATTATAACACCTAGATAGTGCTTACTGACTATGCTTAGAGCAGGCTGTTTAAGAAACATGAAGAACACGAGTGATGTAGTTTCTCTTAAGGCACATGGAGAATAAATGGCTGCTGTTCTCCTTCACAGTGTGATAAACAAGACCATAATGCAACAGGAACAATCCCACAATGCTCTTGGAACTTCCCACAAGACATTACAAATTAAACTAGAATCTATGCATCAAACAGCCAGCAGGTGGCGCTGTTACCTTACAACATAAAATGTATGAAAGACCAATACATTCAAAAAATTGCAATGTCTATAACAATTGGAGACATAAAAAAATGACTAGACTTTCTAGACAGCAATTATATGGCTGGACAGAACACTCCCCGCTTGACGTCAGCCGACGTCACTATTGTGTTTATTGGACGAGAACAGCAGAACGAGTTCCCCTACTGGCCTGAGGAACAATTTGGTCTCGCTTTGTTTCCCTATTTTTACTTCCACCTTACGTACGATTCCATCCTTACTTGGGAATGTCTGAGTAATGAGACCTAATGGCCATTCATTTCTCCGAGACTGACAGTCTTTCATTAGTACTACATTGCCAGGCTGGAGGTTAGGCTTGCTGGTTTGCCACTTTTTCCTCTGCTGCAGGGTAGGCAGGTACTGTTTTTTCCACTTGTCCCAAAAAGCATTGGAGAGACTCTGCACTTGTCTCCATCGACTCCTGTAACGGTCCTTGTAAGGCTGAGCTATGTGGGTCAGGCAGGCGATGGCACGAACAAGTGAATTCCAAGTAGAGAACCTACTGAATCGCTGAGATCCCAGGTGGTGCTTCAAAGTTTCAGTATGTAACGCAGACACTTGAGGGCGAATTTCAACGTCAGCATGTGGATCTACTAGTTCAAACAAGGCCATTTCTGTCATGTTGGGCAATGACCTACACGGAAACTCAGGGCCCGTAAACCAAATCGTGTCTTTGAGGCGATTGGCAGCAACAAATCTGGTAGCCTGGTCCGCAGGGTTGAGATGTGTAGGCACATATTTCCATTGTTCAGGTGAGGTAGACCTTCGAATTCTGAGCACTCTGTTGCTAACATAGACATAGAAGCGTCTCACTTCGTTATGGATGTACCCAAGTACTATCCTGCTGTCAGTGTAGAACTCAAAGTCTTTAATTTCTAGATTCATTTCCATAGCAATGAGTTCTGCCAAACTCGACTGCTAACACGGCGGCACAAAGTTCCAGGCGTGGTACGGTGTGTTCACAGAGCGGTGTTAGTTTTGCTCTGCTCATGACAAACCCTACATGGCATTGTTGACTTGTGTCTATCATCCTCAAATAGGCTACCGCAGCAATCGCTTTGATTGAAGCATCGGAGAACACACAAAGGGTTTGTGTCTCTATCTTGGTACTCGGTACAGACACATATGAACGTGTTATATGAAGACTTGACAAGGCTGTGAGGGAATTTCTCCAGCTCATCCACTTGGTTTTCTCTTTTGTGGGAAGAGGAGTATCCCAGTTCGTCACCTCTGTGGTGAACTCTCTTAACATAGCCTTGCCCTCGATGACTACAGGAGCTACAAACCCCAGTGGGTCATACAAACTGCTTATGGTAGACAGTACTCCTCTGCGAGTAAAGGGTTTATCTTCTTTGTTAACCTGGAAGGTGAAGGTATCAGCTTTTATGTCCCATAGTAGGCCGAGGCTCCGCTGCATCGGTAGGGAGTCTATGCCTAGATCTAAATTCTTCAAGTCACTTGAATGATCCTCAGGAGGGAAGGCTTCCATCACTTCCTTGCTGTTAGAAGCGATCTTGTGCAACCTCAGGTTAGATACAGCGAGCATGTCCTTGGCTCTTTTCAGAAGACTAATCGCGGTCTCATTTGTTGGCATCGATTTCAAACAGTCATCCACATAGAAATCTTTCTCTATAAACAGTCTGGCATCCGTTCCGTACTCTTCTTCAACCTCTTGAGCCGCGCGTCTCAGCCCATAGATGGCTACTGCAGGAGAAGGACTATTACCAAAAATATGTACCTTCATACGATACTCCGTAATCTCTTTGGAAGGATCGTTATCCTTGAACCACAAGAATCTCAAGAAATTTCTATGTTCCTCTTTAACAAAGAAGCAGTGGAACATCTGTTGGATGTCTGCTGTGAATGCAATGGAGTCTCTACGAAAACGGATAAGCACTCCTAAAAGTTTGTTGTTCAGATCCGGGCCTGACAACAAGACATCATTCAATGAAACACCTTCATACTTAGCACTCGAATCAAATACTACTCTGATTTGACCTGGCTTTTTCGGGTGATACACTCCAAACAGAGGCAGGTACCAACGTTCTTCAGCGTCTTGAAGTGTAGGTGCTAACTCTGCATGACCGTTTTTAAATATTTTCTCCATGAAGGTAAAGAAATGACCTTTCATCTGTGGTTTATTATGGAAGCTGTGCCTGAGGGAGATAAATCGTTTGTAAACTTGTTCTCTGTTGTTAGGCAAGCGTTGTCTTTGAGGCTTGAAGGGTAGAGGTGCAATCCAGTTCTTCGTTTTGTCCTGCACCATTCCTTGCTCCATCATCTCTAGGAACAGTTTATCTTCAAATGACATTGCTATACGATTATCTTCTTTGGTTTTGTGGAAGACTGTACACCCAAGTTGATCTTGGTCCCAATTCTGAATGCAATCATCATTGGCACTACTCGCTAAGATACTTGGTGCTGAAGTACTGTGTAGCAGCTCCTTTATGAAGTAGTGATTTTCACATGGTTGAAGGAGAGATGGACGTCCATTCTCGAGAGTCCTGGTAAACATGTTGTTAACTACTGTCGGTTTGTGTGTACCTCCTAAACAGACCTCTCCTACAATGACCCACCCAAGGTCGAGTCTCTGAGCATATGGAGCATTGTGTGAGCCATTGATCTGTTGTCTAACCTTGTGAACTTGTAGAATATCTCTCCCTAAGAGCAAGATTATTTGAGCCTCGGGTCAAGGTTAGGAATCAGGTGTTCTATACGCTTCAGATGAGGATGGTACGATACCACTTCAGGCGTAGGTATCTCTGACCTGTTGTCAGGAATCTGGTTACATTCCAATATGGTTGGTAAGGGCAGACACATTTGGCCATCTATAGACTCGACTACATATCCTGTTGCTCTCCTACCAGCTGTCTCTATTATACCGGCACAGGTTTTTAAAGAGTAGGGGGCGCTGGGTCCTCTGACGTTAAAGCTATCAAAGAAGGCAGACTTGGCTAGTGACCTATTACTCTGATCATCTAAAATCGCGTATACTTTGATGGCTTTCTCCTTTTCGTCTGCCGGGTAGACTCTCACTAGGGAAATTTTAGAGCAAGACTTGCCTCCCATGAGATTTCCACAAACTTCTGTACACTTAGAAGTAATGGCTGGAGTGTCAGTATTTGAGTCATTCAGCTCCCCGCTATGCTCTTGGGGCAAAGTATCTGATGGTGATCCAGGGTGTAGAACTGAGTTATGTTCGGTGCTGTCACATTCGGTACACCTTGCACTAACCTCACAGTCCCTGGCAAAGTGGGATGTTGAAGAGCAGCATTTGTAGCAGATGCAATTCTCCTTAAGGAAGACCTTCCTTTCCTCCAATGACTTTTCTCTGAAAGCTCTGCACTTAAGTAAGGAATGTGGCTTCTTGTGTAAGGGACACTGCCTGCTTGGATCCTTGGATTTGTCTTCTCCTTGACCGGAGCTGAACTCTTTGTGAACTGGACCTGTGGGAGAAATGTTAGTTTTGTGGACCTCTACAGTTGTTCTACGAGGTTTGCTAACAGAGTTATTGGCACATGACGACATGAAATCAAAGCTAGGGTCATTTCTAATTTTTGCTTGTTCTGAGACAAAATCTACAAACACATCGAATGGAGGAAACGGTACATTGTAAGTCTGTTTATACCTAGATCCATATTGTTAAGGGTCTGCGGAACGCACCAAATATATGATGTAGAGAGGTGCGTTTGCAGCCCGGGGTCCACCGTGCAAGCGGTGCCTGCTGCTAGTAAAATGGCGTAAGAAGCAAACTCTGTTATCCCGCAGAGTCGCCAACATAAACGCAGTAACGCGCTGTGGCAATAAGTGCGAACTCTGTTACTCCACAGAGCCGCTAGAAGGAGAGCCGCAGCGCTATATGGCGATGTGTGCGAACTCACTAAACACAACTGAGTCGCAAAGAAAACACACTAGGGCGCTGTCTAGCGTTGAAAGCGAACCCTGTTACGTCACAGGGCCACTGAGGAAAAGTGCTGTGTCCTGTCAGGCTCTCAGGTACACAGTTAATTGCTAAGCGTACATAAAGCGTGATCATGTGCTAATGTCCTCGCGGGAGTCACCCGCAATCTATGGCGTCTGAACGCCAGACCCTGAATACGGCAATCAAAACTCCTCACCGGTTATGCTGGTAATCTAGGGCATCTAGGACGCCGACCCTGACCAGCTAGCACACCAAACTCCTCACCGATTAAGTCGGTATTCTAGTGGCTTATTTCAGCCGGGTCCCTAATCACACACACGCATGACCACACTGGCGCATAGCATACAATGGTTGATATTAGCGCATGGCGGCCCAGCCATGCTACCCTTTTATAGCAACAGCTACAGGACCTGCCAGAAACAAGGACCAATGAAACTTGCTCCAGAACACCAGTAGTAACAGGGCCTTCCTGGCGGACCAATAGGAGCTGCCGCAGCACCTGAGCATGTGACCCCTGATCTCCAATGAGAGATCTCACTCTGGGCATGCTCAGAAGGGAAAACGCAGGACTTTGTCCCAAAGACGTCTGCTCCAGCACTGGCTATAATAGCAGATCCAGGAAAGGCAGCAGCAAGTCACTGCACAGTACTGGAGTGGGCAAGATGCTTGGACCGACGTCTCTGCAGACCAGGCTCCACTGCGGCCGGAGATGAATGGGAGACCGCAGCGGGGCTGGTTCGAGACTCCCCTTGTGCAGCAGCGGGAGCTCGAACCCTAACATTACCCCCCCTTCTCTGGGCCTCGCTGCGTTCAAAGGCAGCGATGAGCTGCGGAGCGTGGACATGCTCGGCAGGCTCCCAAGACCTATCCTCAGGCCCATAGCCCCTCCAGTCCACCAAATAAAACTTTTTGCCCCGTACCACCTTACACCCTACGATGGCGTTCACCTCATGGTCATCCGTAGATGAACCGATGTCCCGGCAGATGACTCAGAAAACCGGGACATGAGCACGGGTTTCAGGAGGGATACGTGAAAGGTGTCGGAGATACCCAGGCGTGGTGGAAGAGCCAAACGGTATACCACAGGGTTAACCTGCTCGAGGACCTTGAAAGGACCCAGGTAGCGGGGTGCCAACTTAGTGGACTCAACTCGCAGCCTGATGTTACGGGCGGAGAGCCACACCATGTCCCCAGGAGCAAATGTTGGAGCGGGGCGCCGATGTGCGTCGGCGGAGGACCTCATCCTCTCCTTGGATACCTGAATGGCATCCTGGGTACGGTCCCAAATGTCCCGTGCCTCCACAGCCCAGTCTGCCACCCTGGAGTCGGCGGAAGACACAGGCATGGGCACCGGAACCCGCGGATGCTGACCGTAGTTTAGAAGGAATGGAGTCTGTCCGGTGGAATCAGCCACAGCATTATTTAGTGCAAACTCAGCCCATGGTAGCAAGGATGCCCAGTCATCCTGCCTGGCCAAGACAAAATGTCGTAGATAGGTGACCAAGGTCTGATTGGCCCTCTCTACCAACCCATTCGTCTCAGGATGGTACGCTGAAGAGAGATTTAACTCAATACTGAGTAGACGACAAAGCTCTCTCCAGAACCGAGACGCAAACTGGGGACCTCGGTCACTGACAATTTTGTCTGGCATGCCGTGTAGACGGAAGATGTGCCTAACGAACAACGCTGCAAGAGCCCGTGCAGAAGGTAACCGTGGTAGCGGCACCAAATGCACCATTTTGGAAAAATGGTCGGTGATTACCCAAATGATGGTGCAACCCCGAGACTTGGGCAAGCCCACCACAAAGTCCATTCCAACCATCTCCCAGGGCCTGTCTGCCACCGGCAAAGGGTAAAGTAACCCAGCTGGCCGTTGTCGTGGAGACTTATTCTTGGCGCAGGAAACACACGCCCGAACATAGTCCCCAACGTCACGGACCATATGCGGCCACCAGTATGTCCTCGCCAGCAATTCAGATGTCCTCTTTGCCCCAAAGTGTCCACCCACCCTGGACGAATGTGCCCAAGAGAGTACCTCCAGTCGCAAGTTGGTAGGTACAAAAGTCTTGCCCGGGGGCACAGACTCTAGCGAAACCGGGGCCACTGTTCTCAGGCTCTCTGTGGGGACAATAAGCCGAGGCTCCTCCACCTCCTCCTCAGAGGACACCACAGAGCGAGAGAGAGCGTCGGCACAAATATTCTTCTCTCCCGAGAGGAAATGCAGTGTGAAATGAAACCGGGAGAAGAACAAGGACCATCTGGCCTGGCGAGAATTTAGCCGCTGGGCTGTCTGCAGATATACCAAATTTTTGTGGTCAGTGAAGACTTGGAAGGGAAAGTGAGCCCCCTCCAACAGATGTCTCCACTCAGAGAAAGCCAATTTCATTGCTAACAACTCCCTGTCCCCAATGGAATAATTCTTCTTCGCTGGTGTGAAGGTCTTGGAGAAGAAGAAGCAAGGATGCTTTCGACCTTGAGCATCCTTTTGAAAGAGGACTGCTCCAGCACCAACGGATGAGGCATCCACCTCCAATATGAATGGCTTATCAACATCAGGGTGGCGTAGAATGGGAGCGCTAGCAAACTGAGACTTAATTGAGATGAAAGCCTTGGAGACTTCCTCAGACCACAATTTGGGATTTGCTCCCTTCTTGGTGAGGGCTACCAAGGGAGCTACCAAAGTTGAGAAATGGGGAATGAACTGGCGATAATAATTAATGAACCCCATAAAGCGCTGCAAGGGAATGAGGTTCTTGCCAGTCCATCACAGCTTGTAATTTGGCAGGATCCATAGCCAATCCCTGGGCGGAGATGATATAGCCCAAGAATGGTAAAGACTCCTGCTCTAACACGCATTTCTCCAACTTTGCATAAAGGGAATTTGCCCGCAAGAGGTCGAAGACCCTGCAGACATCTTTCCGGTGGGAGTCAATATCTGGAGAGAAGATGAGAATATCATCCAGATGACCACGACCGAGGTGGAAAGCATATCCCGGAAGATGTCATTAACAAAGTCTTGGAAAACGGCTGGGGCGTTACAGAGCCCAAAGGGCATCACCAGATACTCATAGTGCCCATCCCTGGTATTAAAAGCCGTCTTCCACTCGTCCCCCTCGCGGATGTGAATCAGGTTGTAAGCACCCCGCAGATCTAATTTGGTAAATACCCTTGCTCCCCGAAGCCTATCAAAGAGCTCAGAAATTAAAGGCAGCGGGTATTTATTCTTAACGGTAATGGCGTTAAGACCCCTGTAATCTATGCAGGGACGTAATTCTCCGTTCTTCTTTTGCACAAAGAAGAACCCTGCCCCAGGAGGTGACACTGACTTCCTGATGAACCCTCTTGCCAGATTTTCCTGAATGTATTGGGACATAGCCTCCGTCCCCGGGAGAGAGAGAGGATAGACCCTTCCCCGGGAGGTTCTGCTCCAGGCAAGAGGTCAATAGGACAGTCATAGGGGCGGTGAGGCGGAAGAGTCTCCGCAGCCTTTTGGAGAACACGTCTACATAGGACCAATAGCACTTGGGCAGGGAAGTGAGATCTGCGGGTATCCCTGTAGTAGCAACCTGAACACACTCCCTCACACATTTACCTCTACAAGACTCACTCCAACCCCGTATCTTCCCAGAGGACCACTCAATATGTGGGGAGTGAAGACGAAGCCAGGGTACTCCCAGCAGAGCCTCATCTATACCCTCAGGAAGGATAAGGAAAGAAATAATCTCCTGATGGGAAAGAGACATAGCTAATGTGAGAGGGATTGTCTGATGTGTGATCTGTGAGGGCAGTATGGAGCCATTCACCACTCGAACAGTCACCGGTTTGGTGAGCATCACCTGAGGTATTGTGTGACGGAGAGCAAAAGCAGAGGACATAAAGTTCCCCTCTGCTCCAGAATCCACACAAAGCTCAACTGTTAGAGTGGATTGACCAAAAGAGATTGTCCCTTTAAAGGACAGCTTGGAGGCGAATGCTGTTGACTCTAGTGAACCTCCTCCCATGGTCACTAGACGCGAACGTGTACGTGATCGCTGGGGACATCTATTGGCATAATGTCCTGGCTGCTGGCACTCTCTACAGACCACGGATACTCGAGTGGTCCGAGATTTAGACTCCACTCGAGAAGTCTCCACGGTCTCTGGGGAGTCGGACGCCCGAACGGGAAATTCAAGAGGTTTGGCAAAGGTGGGTGCCAGCCGAAACCTCTGCCTACACTGGGTCCGCTCTAACCTCCGCTCGTGAAAACGGAGGTCGATGTGGGTAGATATAGAAATGAGTTTCTCCAGTGTGGCAGGAATCTCCCTGGTAGCCAAAGCGTCCTTTACATGATCTGCCAGTCCTCTCCAGAACACTAGAATAAGAACTTTATCTGGCCACTCTAATTCAGAGGCCAAAGTCCGAAATTGGACTGAGAACTGGCTGACCATGGACAAGCCCTGTGACATTGCCAGCAGTTGGAGCGCAGTATCGTGCGTGACCTGAGGTCCTAAAAAGACCTTTTTCAGAGCCTCTAGAAACCGAGAAGCACTCCGCACCACACGATCGTCTCGCTCCCACAGCGGCGTTGCCCATTCCAACGCTCTGCCCGAGAGTAGAGATAATACAAAACCCACTTGTGCCTGATCCGTGGGGAAACGTGCAGCCAGAAGCTCGAGCTGTATTGAGCACTGACTCACGAATCCCCGACATTGCTTGCTGAGACCGGCAAACTTGTCAGGAAGCGGAGGTGGGATAATGTAGGGCAGAGGTGGCAGAGGACAAACTGGCTGCAGCCACGCTAGCAGCCTGAACAGCGACTGCGGTAACATCCACAGCTGAGGTTGTGCGCTCAAGAGCCGCCAACCTACCCTCCAGCTGCTGGATGTACTGCCTTAGACGCTGGTCATCCGCCATTTTACTAGCCAGACCCTGGCGCTAATATTATGTTAAGGGTCTGCGGAACGCACCAAATATATGATGTAGAGAGGTGCGTTCGCAGCCCGGGGTCCACCGTGCAAGCGGTGCCTGCTGCTAGTAAAATGGCGTAAGAAGCAAACTCTGTTATCCCGCAGAGTCGCCAACATAAACGCTGTAACGCGCTGTGGCAATAAGTGCGAACTCTGTTACTCCACAGAGCCGCTAGAAGGAGAGCCGCAGCGCTATATGGCGATGTGTGCGAACTCACTAAACACAACTGAGTCGCAAAGAAAACACGCTAGGGCGCTGTCTAGCGTTGAAAGCGAACCCTGTTACGTCACAGGGCCGCTGAGGAAAAGTGCTGTGTCCTGTCAGGCTCTCAGGTACACAGTTAAGTGCTAAGCGACATAAAGCGTGATCATGTGCTAATGTCCTCGCGGGAGTCACCCGCAATCTATGGCGTCTGAACGCCAGACCCTGAATACGGCAATCAAAACTCCTCACCGGTTATGCCGGTAATCTAGGGCATCTAGGACGCCGACCCTGACCAGCTAGCACACCAAACTCCTCACCGATTAAGTCGGTATTCTAGTGGCTTATTTCAGCCGGGTCCCTAACCACACACACGCATGACCACACTGGCGCATAGCATACAATGGTTGATATTAGCGCATGGCGGCCCAGCCATGCTACCCTTTTATAGCAACAGCTACAGGACCTGCCAGAAACAAGGACCAATGAAACTTGCTCCAGAACACCAGTAGTAACAGGGCCTTCCTGGCGGACCAATAGGAGCTGCCGCAGCACCTGAGCATGTGACCCCTGATCTCCAATGAGAGATCTCACTCTGGGCATGCTCAGAAGGGAAAACGTAGGACTTTGTCCCAAAGACGTCTGCTCCAGCACTGGCTATAATAGCAGATCCAGGAAAGGCAGCAGCAAGTCACTGCACAGTACTGGAGTGGGCAAGACGCTTGGACCGACGTCTCTGCAGACCAGGCTCCACTGCGGCCGGAGATGAATGGGAGACCGCAGCGGGGCTGGTTCGAGACTCCCCTTGTGCAGCAGCGGGAACTCGAACCCTAACACATATGTAACCCATTTGTCTTGCAGGTTATATGGGAGTTTCTGAACTATGGGGTTCACACCTCTAGCAGTGTTGAGATATGTCATCCCCACAAGATCTCCTTCTGCTTTTGCTACACACAACTCCATTAACAAGTCAGTTAATTCTCTGAGCTTTGAATAATCCTTGTTTGCTATTCTAGGAAAATCCTCTATTCTTTTAAACAAGGCATTTTCTATAACCTCTACTGAGCCATAGCATTCATCAAGTCTATTCCAAATTCTTTTGAGGCCGACATCTGGATAATTTATATTAATGTCTCTGATTCTCTTTGCGTGTTCGGCGGACTCACTTCCTAGCTATTTTACCAAGAGAACCACTTCTTCACTACATGATAGACCTATGTCTCTTATGGTATTTTTGAAGGAGGCTCGCCAAGCCCTGTAGTTTTCAGCGCGATCGCTGAACTTTACAAGTCCCTTAGTGATCAACTCACGTCGAGCAAGGAACTTGGCAAAGTCCATTGTGGCTTGATTGGCACTGATGCCAGCTGATGGAGTGTTGTCAGAGTACATGTGTGCTGTGCGATCATACCTGTTAGGTGTCTCTGGTTTCGTCCAACTGCTGTAGTACCTTTCTGAAGTGAAGGGATTCTCTTTAAACCGGGATAGATTTCGGACCTTCTGCTCTGGAGAAAGTTGGCTTTCTGGGGGTCCGAATTATCTGGTTGGCTTGGCTTGTTGACAAAATGCTCTGTCTTCGCCTGTGGGTCTGGATCGTCATTTGGTTTGGAATGTCGATGGACGTACTCTGCAGTACACTGCAATGGATCGTGAGTAACTCGTTGTAGACCTAGCACACTGCTGTGTCTGCTGTGTTCACCGTCGGAATATACGGCAGTTTCTAGGCTTCTGCTTCTGCTATGGCAGCTGCTGTTTCTTTTTCAATAGCAAGTTTCTGTAATGTTGCTTCAAGACGCGCTTTCTCTGCGTCCTGGCGTGCCTTTTCTGCATCCAGGCATGCTTGTTGGCGTGCCTTTTCTGCATCCAGGCATGCTTGTTGTAGTTTCAATTCTATCTCCTGCTCAGCAAAGGTGCTTCTTGCTTTTGCCGCTTCAGCCTTTGCGCAGGCAATAGCGGCGGCATTGCTGACGGATGATGTCTTGGAGGAACCAACTTGTGATATCGTCTTGAAAGAGGATGCTCGTCCTTGAGACATGATTCGACAGTTGGGCGACCACTGTGATATCCCTTTGTCGGCTCTGTGTGGATAATGGCGGGCTCTGTATGGTCCGATTATTCAGTCCGACCGTTAAGAGGTTGCTGCAATATCCGCATGCAATAACCGTATGCTTGGATAATGGGGGCTCTGTATGTCTGATCTTCTGAGCTTGTTCTCAGCAGTCGTTTTACTATTCTGTCCTCATGCACGTTAGCAGGGTGTGCGATGAGACATGTAGCTAAACCCCCTGTCTTCTTTAAGAAAAAGAGGCTGTAAAATTGTAACCTTCTTTTATTGATTGCAGATGTGACAGGAAAGGGTAAAACTATAGAATGCAATAATAAGAGCATTTCAGAATATATAACTGCACAGAGCATGAAACACAAATAGTTTACAATATACAGAATACACAAACTGATTATTACCTACTTAGTACAACAAACGTACTGATAAACACAGGATTATAACACCTAGATAGTGCTTACCGACTATGCTTAGAGCAGGCTGTTTAAGAAACATGAAGAACACGAGTGATGTAGTTTCTCTTAAGGGTATGCCACACTAAACGAGATCGCAAACGAGATCGCAAACGAGATCACTAAAACGTCACTATTTTGCGATCTCGTTAGCGACCTCGTTGTGTGTGGCATGTAGAAACGATGTGGCCCCTGCTGTGATGTCGCTGATCGTTCACTAGAGTTCTGGACCATTTTTTGATCGTTGGCGTCTCACTGGTGAGCCTGAATCGCTGTGTTTGGCACCTTTTGCGAACGACGAGCGTCACGGAGTGGATCGCAATATCTGTAAGTTCTCTTTTGCATCACAGAGAGGATCGCAGAAGTTGCAAAGCAGGCTAGCAGGACGCAGAGAGCAGGAGCGATGCTGGAAATTCCTATGAATCAGAAGTGCTCAGTACATGCTAATGACGTCCTAACGACCGCCAAAGTCGTTAAAGAGATCGCTGACCGCTGATGAGTCGTTTTTGAGATCTCCTGTTTGGCAGCTACTAGCGACCTAAAAGAGATCACAAAAACGATCTCGTTAGCTTGCGTCGTTATTGAGATCGCTAACGAGATCGCTAAGTGTGGCAGTACCTTTAAGGCACATGGAGAATAAATGGCTGCTGTTCTCCTTCACAGTGTGATAAACAAGACCATAATGCAACAGGAACAATCCCACAATGCTCTTGGAACTTCCCACAAGACATTACAAATTAAACTAGAATCTATGCATCAAACAGCCAGCAGGTGGCGCTGTTACCTTACAACATAAAATGTATGAAAGACCAATACATTCAAAAAATTGCAATGTCTATAACAATTGGAGACATAAAAAAATGACTAGACTTTCTAGACAGCAATTATATGGCTGGACAGAACACCATGGATTCAGGTCATCTTCAGAGGGCAATGATAAAAGCAACTGTGGCAAATGTCCACAGTGCCATGCCCTGATGTTGTCCCATTTAGTGATGAGTGAGTATACTCGTTGCTCGTGTTTTCTCGAGCATACTCGGGTGGTCTCAGAGTATTTTGGAGTCCTTGGAGATTTAGTTTCTGTCGATGCATCTGCATGATTTGTGGCTGCTGGACAAGCCTGAATGCATGTGGGGATTGCCTGTTTGTTAGGGAATCCCCACATATATTAAGGCTGTCTAGTAGCCACAAATCATGCAGCTGCGTCAACAGAAACTAAATCTCCGAGCACGCCAAAATACTCGGAGGACAGCTGTCACGGGTGTGTCGCTGCGAAGATCGTCGCGATTGCACACCCTGACTTCGCACAGCTGAGTTTCTGGTGCTGGGTGTTTTTCGGCACTGAGGGAGTTAATTCTTTCTCTCTCGGTGCTGGACTGACCAGCCTCGCCCAGCTGCGATTGATGTTTTGTTAATTAGCTTCCTTCTTATACCTGCTGGTCTGCTGGGGAAGTTGTCGGTGAAAGCATTCATTCAGACCAGCAGAGCGGATCGTTTCTGAGAAGACTTAAGCTAAGAGTGCCTGTTGTGGTTTATCCTCTCCTCCCTTATTGTTTATCTCCTTAACCTTTTGTGTTCCTCTGTAGTGGAAGTTTTGTATGCAAGGCAGTGTTTTCTTTACCCCTTGTCTGTGTCGTTTGTCTTAGACTGTGTGTGAGCTGTGACCTGCCCATTCCCTGTGGTGGTAATCAGGGTCCTTCTCAGGACTAGATTACAGTGGTCAGGGATCTACAGGAGACAGGGTTACGCTGGCGGCCTGGACCTCTGTACCATTAACAGTACCTCCAGGTAGAGGGACTAGTCAGGACCCCAGTTCAGGGTCAGCATAGACCCCGGTCCACCTCTATCCTGAGACAGCGTGACACGTACACAGTATAGACCCACAATACATAGGATATTATGTCAGGTAAGACATTGCTGGCAGATACTATGTATACATGTTGATATTTTCTATTATATGAAATATAGAATGTTGTCACATTAGATATAGGTTACTATCATAGAATATATCTGTTATACATCGTGACATTTTCACCGACCAAACTAAAAGATTCTCCCCAGCTACCATGGATCCAGTAGCCCAGTTAGCTCAGCAGTTGCAGAGTTTGTCCATGGAGCTGACGGACGTTAAGTCCAAGGTTTTGTACCCCCGGGAGCAAACCAGATCTGAACCTAAAGTAGCTCTCCCGGACAGGTTCACTGGTGGGCGGGACAAATTTTTTACCTTCCGGGAGGCATGTAAATTATATTTTCGGCTACTGCCTCGGTCTTCGGGGAGTGAAGATCAGAGGGTGGGAATTGTCATCTCGCTCTTACAAGGGGACCCTCAATCCTGGGCGTTCTCTCTTCCTCCGGACTCCCCGGCTCTCCAGTCAGTAGATCAATTTTTTACAGCCCTTGGTCTGGTATATGATGACCCGGATCGGGTCTCCCTTGCTGAAATGAAGTTACGTAAGATACAGCAGGGAGATCGTCCGGCGGAGGAATTTTCTTCTGAGTTCCGTAGATGGGCCACAGATACTCAGTGGAATGACCCAGCTCTTAGGAGCCAGTTTTGTCAAGGATTATCTGACAAATTAAAAGATGTGTTGGCTCAGTATGATTCTCCCCCGTCACTGGAGGCCGCTATGGCCCTTGCTATTCGCATTGATAAAAAAAAGAAGGAAGCCAGCGCAGCACGTAATTAGCATGGAATAATTTAAGTGCATCTGCACATAATTCTAACTGTTTTTTAAAATTGAGACATTTAGCAAATAATTGATCAATTCTTTGAGCTACCCCGCCACGACAAGGCATTCTCATATGGGGCAGTACCTACTCTAAGTTTATCATATCACTGTGCCATAGCGGCCTCCTGAATAATTAAAAGCATAACTGCAAAAAACTGTAAAGCAGGACTGCATACACTGCAAGCGGTACCTTAAGCATAACTGAATCACCCCCGGGTGCCAGTCAGACAGATGCAGGTAAAAGGTCGACCAGGTCCAAGAATGGACATGTCAGATCTGACCTCCACATCCGCCAAACCAGCAACCACAGATAAAGAGTGAGACAGGCACAGGCACAGGTGCACAATTATATATAGCCTGGGGCAGGGCAGGGCTGCTGTATATGTGTATAGCAGCCTAAGTCAATTATAAGAAAGAAAAAAAAACAGATAAAATAGCATGCATAACACAGCGCGCACGGCAACCAGTGGTGGTTAGCCACTTACCAATACAAGGAAAAAAAAGAAGGAAGCCAGCGCAGCACGTAATTAGCATGGAATAATTTAAGTGCATCTGCACATAATTCTAACTGTTTTTTAAAATTGAGACATTTAGCAAATAATTGATCAATTCTTTGAGCTACCCCGCCACGACAAGGCATTCTCATATGGGGCAGTACCTACTCTAAGTTTATCATATCACTGTGCCATAGCGGCCTCCTGAATAATTAAAAGCATAACTGCAAAAAACTGTAAAGCAGGACTGCATACACTGCAAGCGGTACCTTAAGCATAACTGAATCACCCCGGGTGCCAGTCAGACAGATGCAGGTAAAAGGTCGACCAGGTCCAAGAATGGACATGTCAGATCTGACCTCCACATCCGCCAAACCAGCAACCACAGATAAAGAGTGAGACAGGCACAGGCACAGGT
>JARQOD010000006.1:79711244-79841460 GCA_033576555.1 Oophaga sylvatica
GCCCTCTGCCCTGAGCAGTGCAGAGTGTCAGAAGATACTGAAGAGACCTGCGGCCAGTGGGGAACGAAGAGAGGTGAGCAATTATTTATTTATGCATGGAGCATTATATGGGTCCCATTCTGTATGGAGCATTATATGGGTCCCATTCTGTATGGAGCATTATATGAGGCCCATTCTGTATGGAACATTATATGGGGACCATTCTGTATGGAACATTATATGGGGCCCATTCTGAATGGAGCATTATATGGGGACCATTCTGTATGGAGCATTATATGCGGCCCATTCTGTATGGAGCATTATATGGGGCTCATTCTATATGGAGCATTATATGGGACCCATTCTCTATAGACCATTATATGGGGCTCAATATTCTGTATGGAGCACTATATGGGTTCCAATATTCTGCATGGAGCAATATATGGGGCTCATAATACTGTCTGGAGCATTATATGGGGTCCATTATTCTGTATGGAACATTATATGGCATCCATTATTCTGTATGGAGCATTATATGGGGCCCATTATTCTGTATGGACCATTATATGGGGCCCATTATTCTGTATGGAGTATTATATGGGGCCATTTATTATGTATGGAAAATTTTATTCGGCCCATTATTCTGTATGAAACGCTATATGGGGTCCATTATTCTGTATGCAGCATTGTTATGGGGTCCAATATTCTCTATAGACCATTATATGGGGCTCAGTATTCTGTATGGAGCACTATATGGGTTCCAATATTCTGCATGGAGCAATATATGAGGCTCATAATACTGTCTGGAGCATTATATGGGGTCCATTATTCTGTATGGAACATTATATGGCATCCATTATTCTGTATGGAGCATTATATGGGGCTCATAATACTGTCTGGAGCATTATATGGGGTCCATTATTCTGTATGGAACATTATATGGCATCCAATATTCTCTATAGACCATTATATGGGGCTCAGTATTCTGTATGGAGCACTATATGGGTTCCAATATTCTGCATGGAGCAATATATGAGGCTCATAATACTGTCTGGAGCATTATATGGGGTCCATTATTCTGTATGGAACATTATATGGCATCCATTATTCTGTATGGAGCATTATATGGGGCTCATAATACTGTCTGGAGCACTATATGGGTTCCAATATTCTGCATGGAGCAATATATGGGGCTCATAATACTGTCTGGAGCATTATATGGGGTCCATTATTCTGTATGGAACATTATATGGCATCCATTATTCTGTATGGAGCATTATATGGGGCCCATTATTCTGTATGGACCATTATATGGGGCCCATTATTCTGTATGGAGTATTATATGGGGCCATTTATTATGTATGGAAAATTTTATTCGGCCCATTATTCTGTATGAAACGCTATATGGGGTCCATTATTCTGTATGCAGCATTGTATGGGGTCCAATATTCTCTATAGACCATTATATGGGGCTCAGTATTCTGTATGGAGCACTATATGGGTTCCAATATTCTGCATGGAGCAATATTATGAGGTCATAATACTGTCTGGAGACATTATATGGGGCCCATTATTCTGTATGGAACATTATATGGGGCCCATTATTCTGTATGGAGTTATTATATGGGGCCATTTATTATGTATGGAAAATTTTATTGGGCCCATTATTCTGTATGAAACGCTATATGGGGTCCATTATTCTGTATGCAGCATTGTATGGGGTCCAATATTCTGTATGGAGCATTACATGAGGTTCATTATTCTGTATGGAGCATTATATGGGGTCCATATTCTGTATGGAGTATTATATGGAGCCCATTATTCTGTATGGAGTATTACATGGGGGCCCATTGATATGTATGGAAAATTTTATTGGGCCCATTATTCTGTATGGAACACTATATGAGGTCCATTATTCTGTATGCAGCATTATATGGGGTCCAATATTCGGTATGGAGCATCATATGGGGCCCATAATACTGTATGGGACATCATATGGGGTCCATTATTCTGTATGGAGCATTATATCTGGACCATTATTCTATATGGAGTATTATATAGGGACCATTATTCTTTATGGAGCATAATATGGGGCCCATTATTCTGTATGGAGCAGGATATGGGGTTCATTTTACTGAATGGAGCAATATATGGGGCCCATTATTGTTATGTTTCGGCAGCTGAGGAGTGCAGGCAAAAAAGGCAACACACCAGAGCAGTTGGAATCTATGAGATTGCAGTACCCTGACTAACCACCACAACTAGAGGCAGCCGTGGAGCGTTCCTACGTTGGTCCTAGACGCCTCGTCACAGCCTGAGAAACTAACTACACCTAAAGATAGATATAGGAAAGCTATCTGCCCCGGAGCAGAACCCCAAAGATAATAGAAAGCCCCCAAACATGTAATGGCGGTTAGACAAGATGAAATACTGACACAGAAAGAAAATAGTATGAGCAAACGCTGGGGCCCAAACTAACTAAATAGAAAAGGATAGGAAGGGTACTTACTGCAATCCCAGAAAACCCTGAAAAGCACCAACTCTACTAATTTCAAAATCACCTGAGATCACACGACCTCTACCACCTAAATTAGTTCTCTGGTGTAACAAAATCAAAACAGCAGCCACTGAAAAAACTGGAAAAAGCAAAAGTACAAACATCAGTGGCTGAACAAAAATGAGAGGGCAGAAGCCCCCGGAGGGGACCCTGAAGGCCCCCACAGAAGTGCAGGACAAAATGCAAAAATATAGCACAAACTAGTGTTGAGCGATACGATACTGCAAATATCAGATATCGGCCGATATTAGCTGTATCGGCCTTTCGATTCCGAATACCGATATTTTCGTCATATCGAATACCGGAATCGGGATTGTCACTGTCATTGTCAGTGTCCGTCGGTCGGGTCTGTCACTGTCAGTGTCCGTCGGTCGGGTCTGTCAGGAGTCAGCGGCACTTACCTGGCAGAAGATCTCCGGCGGTCACGGCCTGGACTGCTTTATGGCCGCCATCCTCTTCTCCCCGGCGGTCACATGCAGTTTCTCGCGATAACTGCAGTGACTGCTGGGTAATCCCGGCCGTAAAGCAGTCAGTCCGATGACGTCACCGCCGGGGAAGCAGGTAATCAGCTGTGCTGCGCCGGGATGACAGGCTCTGCCTGTCATTCTGATGTAGCAGAGCTGGATCGTCGTGGGACACTCGTTACTATGGACTGCGTCGGACAGGTGGTATATTGCTGTTTTTTTTTTTCATTTTTTTACAGGAGATCGATGGCGTCGCAAGATGAGACTGTAATAAAAGTAATGAAAACTGTGTTGTGTTTTTTATTAAATTAAAAATTTTTTTTATGAACATTCACCCGTCCGGGTACATCAACAATTTAAATATTTACATATTTAACTATTTACATACAGGGACCCTGTCCGGGTTATTTATAATTCTTTGGCAGGGGTGTTCCAGGTACCACCTGGTACTCTTCTGATGCTTGCCAAACATCCGAGACACCAAGGACCACCAGGACCTGATGACGTCGTGTGGCCTGTACAGTCAAGTCGTGACCCGCTATCTGGGTCTGTGTGGCCACCTCTTTCATCTCCCTCCGGGTCTGGACCCATATGTCCCGGACTGAACGAACCCCAGGGGGCCTAACAGGCGCCGGGTACGGGCCAGCTATACTTATCATGTCCATAGCTGGGGCTGCTGAGGAGACCACTGAGGGAGGCTGGGGAGATTTACGGCGTGGGGTGGGCACTTTTGCAGAGGCCTGGATGTGGGAGGCTGAAGGCTCCGAGGGTCTCACAGGTTCCTGACACTCTGGGGAGTAGGGGTCGCACCTGGTAACATTTAGGGCGTACCATCCATTGTAACCCCAGTGTCGGGTGTAAGTCACCAAGTCTCCTGGCAACAGGTCCCTCCCCGGGTGTCCTTCTGGGAGGTGAGCCTCCACGTCCCGCCGGTTCACAAAAACTTCTAAATAAAGTCCAGGCTCCTGGATGAAGCCCCAACCACCTTTCAATTTAAAGCTCCGTACTGCACCCTTACGCCGCGGCTCCCACAGGGTTCCTTTATCTTTTCTCATCCGGTCCTTATCTGCCCGGTCCTTCTCCAGCTGACGTTGGCGAAGCTTTTGGGTTTCTCGCTGCTCCCTTTGTCGCTCTGCTTCCCGATCCCAACGTCTCCACTCTTCCTCCTGACGCCGGTTGAAATTCTCCTCCACCAGCAGCTCCATGTCTCCACCATCAAACTGCAGCTTACAGTGTCCGGTTTGCGGCAGCTCTCCTGGCGCCCCCCAGTCCTGGCGGCGCTCACCTGCGGAGGAAGCAGCCGGCTCTGGAACAGATGACAGTCGGGGCTCCGGTACAGACTGGTAGACCTCTGGTGCCTGCGCGGCCTCCTCCATGAGGACGGGTGTCGCTTCTTCTGTCTCAGCGACGGGGGCAGACAGCGGGATCTGGGGTGCTGCCGGTGCAGAGGTTTTTGCAGGAACGGGTGCCTCCACTGCGACAACGTCAACTGGATCACATTGCAAGGGCTGGGATGCCCGCACGGACTCCTCTACTAGAACGGGTGCCTCACCTTCTGGTACAGACTCTTCAGGTAAGAGGGATTGGCGCCGCTCCAAGTTTAGTTTTAGGGCACGCCAGCTGGCTTCCATCCTGGCGACCTCCTCCCGGTGCCGGGCCAGGCCTCTTAGGGTATCCAGCGTAGGAGGGTTTCCAGGCCGGGTGCCCAACGGTGGTTCCGTGGCGATCGGGTTGCTTCCGTGGGGGGAGAGCTCTGACTGCTCCATCCCTTCACACTTCTGCTCGTGTCCATTAGCCATCTCTGCCAAGTCACATGTGTCATTAGCATCTGGAGAGGGCCCCTCTTTTGTAGTGAGGCGGGACCTTCGTGTTAGTTTCCGCACACTGAGGAGGATGAGGAGGCGGAACTCAAGAGCTGTGGGGCACGATCTTACATTGCAGTACCATTTAGAGTGGTCGGCCACTGAGTGAGTGTACACCCACGAAGAGCATGCCCTTCTTCTTCACCAGTGCCTCGTCGTGACGCAGATATGGCGGAAAAATGGCAAATATATTCTCTGATGATTTTAGCAATTCTCAAGCACAAAACCAGTTCAATTCAGGCACACAGGACTCGCTTATAGCGAGCTACAGAATCCTGTTCGTGACGCCCAAGTTGAGTCGCACAGAGCAAGAGGTTTTGGGGTACTCGGCACCGAGCCCGTCGACTTCTATGGGGTATGTCACGGCTTTACCCGGCAATTGAATCAGAGTCTATTTTACTATGTAGAAGTGTATAAACTATAAATATATGTATATATATATATATGTCACAATGACATGTATATATATATATATGTATTCTATGTGTGTATATTTTGTGTTTACAACGAAAGAAAGGTTTTTTTTGGTTGCGATTTTTTGTTCCCATAGACTTACATTGGACTTCCGGTATCGGAATCGGATATCGACGATATTTAGTGATATCGGCGATACCATTTCGATACGATATTTTTAGATATCGAGCAGTATCGCTCAACACTAGCACAAACACAAAAGAAGAAAATGTCTTATCTGTTAGCAGGAGATGCAGACACGACACAGCAGGCTACAAGGGAAACTGGAATAAAGGATTCAGACCAGAACAATTGATCACCGGCAACCCTGATGGGAAGGTGACTCCCTTATATAAGACCAGTCAGTAACACCTGATTCCCAGTCCTCACAATCTTCACTAGCACCGCTTGTAACCACCAGAGGGAGCCTCTGCTCAGAACTCATCTCAAACCCATTCACAACCGTACCCCCCCCTTGAGGAGGGGTCACCGAACCCTCATTTGAGCAACCAGGTCGGTCAGGATGAGTTCTATGATACGCACGGATAAGTCTCCTAGCATGGATGTCCGAAGCAAACACCCAAGAATTGTCTTCCTGACCATAACCTCTCCATTTAACCAAATACTGGAGTTTCCGTCTAGAAAAACGAGAATCCAATATTTTCTCAACCACATACTCCAGATTGCCCTCAACCAAAACAGGGTCAGGAGGCACAGCAGCAGGAACCACTGGCTCAACAACCTCTTCAACAAGGACTTGTGGAACACGTTATGGATCTTAAATGTCCCTGGAAGAAGCAAACGAAAAGAGACAGGATTAATAATCTCCATGATCTTATAAGGTCCAATGAACCTAGGCTTAAATTTAGGAGATGCTACTCTCATAGGAATATTCTTTGAGGACAACCAGACCAAGTCCCCTACTTTAAACCGAGGACCATCAGTCCTATGCCGGTTAGCAAACCACTGGGCCCTCTCCTGAGAGAGGGACAACCTCTCCACTACCTGGTCCCAAATCAGTTGCATACGCTCCACAACAGAGTCAACACCTGGACAGACAGAAGCCTCCGTCTGTCCTGAAGAAAATCGAGGGTGAAACCCAGAATTACAGAAAAACGGAGACATCAAAGTAGCAGAGCTAGCCCTATTATTAAGAGCAAACTCAGCCAAAGGCAAAAAAGAGACCCAGTCATCCTGATCAGCAGACACAAAGCATCTTAGATAAGTCTCCAATGTCTGGTTTGTTCTCTCAGTTTGACCATTGGTCTGAGGATGAAATGCCGAGGAGAAAGACAATTGAACACCCAGTTTTGAACAAAAAGTCCTCCAAAATCTGGAAACAAACTGGACTCCTCTGTCAGACACAATGTTCTCAGGAATGCCGTGTAAACGAACCACGTGCTGAAGGAACAACGGCACCAATTCAGAGGAGGAAGGCAACTTAGGTAATGGCACAAGATGTATCATCTTGGAAAACCTATCACAAATTACCCAGATGGTGGTCATTCTCTGAGAAACAGGAAGGTCGGAAATGAAATCCATAGAGATATGGGTCCATGGTCTCTTGGGCACAGGCAATGGCATCAACAAACCACTAGAGCGAGAGCAAGGCTTGGAGCGAGAGCAAGTCCCGCAGGACTGCACAAATTCCCTGACATCACGAGACAAGGTAGGCCACCAAAAGGACCGACTAACCAAGTCTCTGGTACCAAAAATTCCGGGATGCCCAGCCAACGCGGAACAATGAATCTCAGACATCACACTCTTTTTCCACTGGTCCGGGACAAACAATTTTCCAACAGGGCAGCACTCGGGCCTATCCTCCTGACACCCCTCCAGAGCAAGTCTCAAATTGGGCGAGATGGCGGAAAGAACTACACCCTCTTTCAAAATAACAGAAGGATCAGATAACTCAGGAGAGTCCGCAAGGAAACTCCTCGAGAGGGCATCCGCCTTAACATTCTTAGTGCCAGGAAGAAAGGAAACCACAACATTAAAACGTGTGAAAAACAAGGCCCACCTGGCCTGTCTAGGATTGAGTCGCTTGGCAGATTCCAGATAGACCAGATTCTTATGGTCCGTAAGGACCACCACCTGATGTTTGGCTCCCTCCAGCCAATGTCTCCACTCTTCAAAAGCCCACTTCATGGCCAATAACTCCCGATTACCCACGTCATAATTACGTTCAGTAGGAGAAAATTTTCGAGAGAAAAAGGCACAAGGGTTACTTTTAGAGGTCTCTGGATCTTTTTGGGACAAAACGGCACCTGCCCCAATTTCAGAGGCATCAACCTCCACCTGAAATGGCAGAGAAACATCAGGCTGCCGTAGAACAGGAGCAGAAGTGAATCTCTGCTTAAGTTCCTGAAACGCAGAGACTGCCTCAGGAGGCCAATTCACCACATCAGAACCCTTTCTGGTCAAATCAGTTAATGGTTTAACAATAACCGAGAAATTACCAATAAATTTACGATAAAAATTGGCAAAACCCAAAAATCTCTGAAGAGCCTTTAATGAAGTAGGTTGGACCCAATCACAGATGGCCTGAACCTTGACCGGGTCCATTTCAATAACAGATGGGGACAAAATGAATCCCAGAAATGAGATCCTCTGTACGCCAAAAAGACACTTTGATCCCTTCACATACAGAGCATTCTCTCTCAAAATCTGGAATACAGTTCGAACATGTTTCACATGAGAGTCCCAGTCATTAGAAAAAATCAAGATATCATCCAAATAAACAATCAGAAATTTGTCCACAAAATCCCTGAAAATGTCATTCATGAAGGACTGGAAGACGGAAGGAGCATTAGTGAGCCCAAAGGGCATCACCAGGTACTCAAAATGCCCTTCAGGGGTATTGAATGCCGTCTTCCATTCATCCCCGTGCTTAATGCGAATAAGGTTATACGCCCCCTGAGGTCAAGCTTGGTAAACCAAGTAGCGTTTTTCACCCTGGAAAACAGGTCAGAAATCAAGGGTAACGGGTATTGATATTTCACAGTAATATTGTTCAAGAGACGATAATCAATACACGGCCTTAATGAACCATCCTTTTTGGCCACAAAGAAAAAACCGGCACCTAAGGGTGAAGAGGATGGTCTGATATGACCCTTCTCCAATGATTCCTTGATATAAGACCGCATAGCGTCATGTTCAGGTACAGACAAGTTAAAAAGGCGACCTTTAGGGAATTTACTACCCGGCACTAATTCAATAGCGCAGTCATAGCTCCTATGGGGAGGCAAGGATGCAGATTTACTTTCGCTAAACACATCAGAAAAATCAATCAAAAAGTCAGGAACATCCTGAGCCTGGGGGGAGGCAGAAAAAACAGGAGTGTTGGTATTAACACATTGGCAGCCCCAACTGGTTACTGACACAGATTTCCATTCCAAAACAGGATTATGAGACTGTAACCAAGGAAAACCCAGCACGATAATGTCATGCAGATTATACAGAACCAAAAATTTGCAGCACTCCTGGTGATCAGGTTCAACCCTCATTATCACCTGAGTAGAAAACTGGGGTTTATTCTCAGCCAAAGGGGTAGAATCGATCCCCAGTAGGGGAATAGACTTCTGTAGGGGTATCAAGGGAAATCCACAACGTTTAGCAAAATCATAATCCATCAGGTTAATAGCTGCTCCAGAATCAACGAAAGCCTGAGCAGAAAATGAGGACAGAGAGCATATCAGAGTGACAGTTAATAAAAACTTAGTCTGAACACTACCCAAGACAACTGAGCGTGCAAAACATCTTCCCCGCTTAGGGCAGACAGAAATAGCATGAGAGGCATCACCACAGTAGAAACATAACCCATTGCGCTTTCGAAACTAATGACGCTGTGCCCCAGACACCACTCTATCACACTGCATGGGTTCAGAAGCTGGTTCACAAGGCAACACCATTCCACGCATACTTCTCCGCTCACGCAAACGTCTGTCAATTTGAATCGCTAATGACATAGAATCATTGAGACCAGAGGGGACAGGGAATCCCACCATAACATCCTTTACATTATCTGACAGACCCTTCCGGAAAAGGGCTGCCAAAGCGTCGTCATTCCATTTGGTCAGGACTGCCCACCTACGGAATCTCTGACAGTATAACTCAGCGTCATCAAGCCCCTGATTTAATGCCAACAAGGCTTTCTCAGCTTGATCAGTGACATTAGGCTCATCGTACAATAACCCCAAGGCCTGAAAAAATGCATCAACATCACTCAAAACAGGATCCCCAGGTATCAGGGAAAAAGCCCAATCCTGAGGATCGCCGCGCAGGAGAGAGATGATAATTTGAACCTGCTGCGCTGCGCTCCCTGAGGACTTAGATTTTAAGGCAAAAAACAATTTACAATTATTTTTGAAATTCTGAAACTTAGCTCGATCCCCTAAAAACAAATCTGGCATGGGGATCCTAGGTTCCACAACAGGCAACCTAGCAAGATATGCAGCAATACTCTGAACCTCAGTGGCAAGCTGATCCACACGGCCAGACAACTGTGCAAACTCCATTGAGAGAAAAGATCCTTCCCAGCACCCAGAGATACAGAGGGAAAAAAAAAATGCAACAAACAGAAAATATCTCTGACAACTCTGACAATATTTTTTCCCTTCTGTGAGTACCATACAATTTTCAATTTTTTGGGCCGGTGATACTGTTATGTTTCGGCAGCTGAGGAGTGCAGGCAAAAAAGGCAACACACCAGAGCAGTTGGAATCTATGAGATTGCAGTACCCTGACTAACCACCACAACTAGAGGCAGCCGTGGAGCGTTCCTACGTTGGTCCTAGACGCCTCGTCACAGCCTGAGAAACTAACTACACCTAAAGATAGATGTAGGAAAGCTATCTGCCCCGGAGCAGAACCCCAAAGATAATAGAAAGCCCCCAAACATGTAATGGCGGTTAGACAAGATGAAATACTGACACAGAAAGAAAATAGTATGAGCAAACGCTGGGGCCCAAACTAACTAAATAGAAAAGGATAGGAAGGGTACTTACTGCAATCCCAGAAAACCCTGAAAAGCACCAACTCTACTAATTTCAAAATCACCTGAGATCACACGACCTCTACCACCTAAATTAGTTCTCTGGTGTAACAAAATCAAAACAGCAGCCACTGAAAAAACTGGAAAAAGCAAAAGTACAAACATCAGTGGCTGAACAAAACTGAGAGGGCAGAAGCCCCCGGAGGGGACCCTGAAGGCCCCCACAGAAGTGCAGGACAAAATGCAAAAATATAGCACAAACACAAAAGAAGAAAATGTCTTATCTGTTAGCAGGAGATGCAGACACGACACAGCAGGCTACAAGGGAAACTGGAATAAAGGATTCAGACCAGAACAATTGATCACCGGCAACCCTGATGGGAAGGTGACTCCCTTATATAAGACCAGTCAGTAACACCTGATTCCCAGTCCTCACAATCTTCACTAGCACCGCTTGTAACCACCAGAGGGAGCCTCTGCTCAGAACTCATCTCAAACCCATTCACAACACATTATACTGTATGGAGCATTATATGGGGCCCATTATATCGTATGGAGCAATATATGGGGCCCATTATACTGTTTGGAGCAATATATGGTGCTTATATCTGGCAGCATTGAATGTTTTATGCTCATTTTCTAGAGTTTTTTTCTATCTTATTGGTAGAATTTGCTGTAGGGGTATTGTGAGGGATGAAGTAAAAGTCTCTCCCCTCCTGAAATGTGCCCCCACCCTTGGGATTCCACAGGATCATTGTTTTATTTTAATTAAAAAGAGCCAGTAAGAAACTCTTTGAAGCTCTTAACACAAGGGTGTGAACTTTTCTGCAGCTACAGCAAACTGAACTCTTTTGTCTGACTGAAGCACATGGAGACACCATGGTGCAACAAGTCACAGCAGGCTCTGAGGTATTGAATCTGGAAAATGACCTATAATAACAAACTGCCTAGCTAAGCACATTATCAAAATCGGCATTCCTTTCCCCACACACTCATATTATTTAACCACCTCCAGAACCCTGCATTATGGAGTTATAAAGCATAGCTAATAGGAATTACATACAGTAGGCATATTTAGTCTCTATGTGCAAATAAAATCTAGCTTAACCCAGTGGCGGCCCAACCAACCTATTCAGCGCTTTGGGCACAAGGTTATGGGCCATCCACGATTCTGGACAGAAAAATCTTATTCTCAGACATAGGAGGAGAGAGGCAGCCCAGCCCAGGTGTGGCAACAGAGTGTGGGAGGGAACAGCCTAGGAGATATAAGGCAGTCCCTCATTTTGGACTTAGAAGGACCCGTTAGCTGACGCAGCCAAGGGAACCACGTAACTAAGATTTTGATCTTTGATCCATCAGCATCTCCCAATAGTCACATGCTACAGAATACGGTAATTTCAACCTATATATAGTCTATCCTTGTACTACACTCTTGACTATATACCTGTATATTGTTCTTGTAAATATATACCTGTATATTTCTAGTGCGCCTTTTCGACGGTTAAATATGAAATTCATCTTGGGCTGCTCTTTTATCTCGATTCACAAATTCCCATATCCACACGCTCAGTAGGTTATATTATACGCTACCCTCAGGGTTGGTTTCTGACCCGATATAAGCCTGCTGTCAGACAGGGCTTATTTCAAGCGAGGAACTGGTGGCAGAATACCGTATTTAGTGAGGAACTCTGGCAGTGACGGCCGGGTTTATATTTATATACCCCCATCCTGGATTGGTGATATATATCCTCCCTCACTGGGAACGCCTCACTAACTCATACCTATAAGGGAAGCCTTTCCTGTGACTATTTGCCCTCTGTGCAGTTCCCTAACTGAGCTGGAGCAAGTGGTGGCACCAGAGAGCCGATCCCTGCAGGGCCTTCTCTCCCCTCCCCCAAGGTGAGCGAAGTCGACACCCCCCTTCCCCTGTGCGATCCCTCACAGGTATGTTTAATAGTCAGTTAATCAGACTTAGTGGAGTCTATGCTCATTTCTAGATTTGAATTGTTTCCAAGTGCTCTGCAAGTTTGCTGAACAATAGTTTATAGCTTTGTAGGTGTATTTGGAGCTGTTCCTTCCAAATGGGGTTTTACAAATGACTAAGAATATTGCTAGTATATACAGTGGGTACGGAAAGTATTCAGACCCCTTTAAATTTTTCACTCTTTGCTTCATTGCAGCCATTTGGTAAATGCAAAAAAGTTCATTTTTTTCTCATTAATGTACACTCTGCACCCCTGAAATGTAGAAATTTTTTCAAATTTATTAAAAAAGAAAAACTGAAATATCACATGGTCATAAGTATTCAGACCCTTTGCTCAGACACTCATATTTACGTCACAAAGAGTGAAAAATTTAAAGGGGCCTGAACAGTTTCTGAACCCAGTGTAAGTTTTATTACTCATAGCTGGAGAGCAATTGATGGGTCCTAGATAGTAATTCCTTTCATGTATTTCATGCTTGCTGAGACCTAGAAGATCATTGATTGTATATAGGTCTATTGTCATGTTTTCTGGACAACTGGTTATGCATAGGGTTATTGTTCAAGTTGTATAGTTTCGTATGTTTGACAGGTGATTGCTGCTTCTTGGTCACTGGTTTCCTGAAGAATTGAATGATTAATGGGGTAGATGCTTATCTGTAGGTGATAATTATTTGTGTCTAATTAGATGGCTGTTAGCCGAATGATACTTCAGCCGATTGTTCGGACGATAACTATTTGAGCCGAATCCTCTGCTCACAGGAGTGCTCTTCTGGCCAGGTGCTCCAGTGTTCTTCATGAGAATACATCACAGCTTATCTCCAGCAGAACAATGGGACAGGCAGTCAAAAATCACACAGGCCCAATCGACATCTCCCCGACCATTAGTTGGCTGGCACATTAGATTGTCATCGGATCTCTTTTGTATTGGGTTCAGCTGACATCAATTTAACGTGTATGGGGAAGTTAAGAAAAAAATGCTCATACCTAAAGTAATTGATTATGTCTTGAAGATATTGCCTAGGGTCACCTGCCTATTTCTAGGTGGTTATTGCATCAACAATTGCTTGAGCCTAGGGGTCTTGGATTTAGTAGTCTGTTCTTTGAGGCTCAGATCTAGCGGTATTAGGTTTGATGGGCAATTACATATTCCAGGGAGGTAATTGCTCATGTCTGTGGGTATTGCTTTTTTGCTGGGCAGCTGGTTATGGTTTTTGTGTTGTGGTATATTTTCTCTCTGGCTGTAGCTTTTTCTTATGGCTTTTTCCTATTATTCTACAGACATGGATTGTTTGTTGGGCAATATCTTGAGCCTAGATTGTTAATGCCTGTGACTAGGATGTAAGTCACTGTTCCTTTGACACTCATGTCTAGGTTTGCTAGGTAATTGCTCATTCCTAGAAGGTAATTGCTCCTGTCTAGGGATATTGCTTCTTTGCTAGGCAGCTGCCCATGACTAGGGATTATGGCATCTGAGCTGTGGTACTGCATGCTGTCTAGGGTTATTGCTTTTTCCTTTGGCTTGTTTTTTTTCTGTCGGCATGGCATGTTTACTGTGCAATTGCTCATGCTTGGGGGAATGGCATATGTGATTCGGGGGGCATTTGCTCGCAGATATATTAATAGTTAGCTGTGGTGGTGAGGTGGGGGGACAGGTCCAGTATAAGTCACTGTTCATGTTATTTGATGCATGCCCTCCCTTGTACCATTATATATTGCATCTCCCCAAAAAAGCAGCACTTTTGCTGAGGCAGAGAAATGATGTTAATAATATAAAATATGATCCAATTATTAGGACCTGTCTCAGCCTGGGACCTGAATGGATGGCACAATTTCCCTGTGCTGTTTTCCAACCTGCAGGAATTATTTATGCCAGACAGGTTGCTGTAAGTAAGCAGCCAGGCAGTGACTAGAAGACATTCCTTGTCAGATGATGATGATGATGGTAATGATGATGGCTGCTAAGAGATCATTAGCTGGAAGCAGGGTCATGCCTGAGAATCTCACACCCAGCAGAGAGATGACACTGGTGTAGAGTCACCATCACACCCACCCACATCACAGCAGCAGCAGCAGCACCCAGCCCCTCAGAGCTGAGGAGATACCCAGTCAGACTGTGCTGGGTGTGTGTGCACTGTCTGGCTCGTCCACATTCAGCGGGTTTCTCCTCCCCAGGGCTGCAGCAGGAGGAGTCCTCCCTCCATCGTTCCTGAGGATGGTGGTCGTGCAGTGAGGGCGCACAGGTCACCCGGGCGCGCAGCAGCATGTTGTCCGTGTCTCCCTGTCCTTCCAGCGGCGTCAGGTAGTTGCTCCAGGTAAGTGCTGCGCGCCCACTGCTGCCTGTTGCTTCTCTGCTGCCATTGTGCTGCGTGTTCTCCGTGCACGGAGCTGGCGGCTGACTCTGGCCGCCTGTATCGGTATGCAACTCCTGTCAAGTTGTCAGCCAGGTGTTGGCAGCAAGTGCAGCGCCAGCTGTCACCCTCACACCTGGAGGAGCAGTGCTCTCAGGGATGGCCGGGCACGGCGAGGAGCCGGGAGGGCAGCTGCTACATGGCAGGGAGCTGTCTGGATGGGAAAGTCACGCTGGGATCTGCTCTGTGCTTATTGTACTTGTTGATGAAGCTGCTGCAGGTACGAAGTCTGTTTATTCTCCTCCCCGAGGTAACACATATATGGAGTCATTACACGCTGGCATTGCCAAGGCTGATTTGTGTGCAGCCCCATTCACCAGCACACTGCCAGCACTGAGCCCCCCATCATCAGACACTAGCCCTCCTCCACTCGCTGTTTCTGTGCTAGTCTTTCCACTTCTAAGGGTGTCAACAATTCCTGCTGTCAGGATCACCATTCTGTAGACAGGTGTGCTATGTGATGATGCTTATCCCCCCGTCCTGATCACTTCTACTGGAATGTAGGGAGTCCATTGGCTAAGTGGCTTTCTTGGCCAGGAGTCAGTAGCCTCAGCTGTTCCTTTTTCATTACTAGATTCTCTTTTTGTTTGTTGCTGAGTGTTCTCCCTTTAATGCTGGTGAGGGATCCTTCTATGGAGAGATATCAGACAAATAAGACAATCCATTCGGGGGGCATTTGCTCGCAGATATATTAATAGTTAGCTGTGGTGGTGAGGTGGGGGGACAGGTCCAGTATAAGTCACTGTTCATGTTATTTGATGCATGCCCTCCCTTGTACCATTATATATTGCATCTCCCCAAAAAAAGCAGCACTTTTGCTGAGGCAGAGAAATGATGTTAATAATATAAAATATGATCCAATTATTAGGACCTGTCTCAGCCTGGGACCTGAATGGATGGCACAATTTCCCTGTGCTGTTTTCCAACCTGCAGGAATTCTTCTGACATGAGCTGGGTCTGGTGCTGGGTGACTGGAGCTCTGGACACCTCCCTCCCTCTGTTATTACCTGTGTTGTCATTCTGGAATGAGATCCCTCCATCTGTGCTGCTCTGAAGAAGTCTGTGATATACAAGTGCACAGTGGGCCTGGACTACTGACACCCACCCAACCTGAGGTGTGAGCGGCCTGTCTACAGGATTCCCCAGAGGAGCACATTGTGGATTCAAGGCAGGGATGTCTGCATGACACTAGTGTTTTCTTCTACAAGTCCAAGATAGTACACTTCACTCTCTCTCTTAATGTCTCTCTGATACGCTGTCTCTGTTTCAAGCTCTTGCTCTCAATCTCTTTCTCTGTCTCTCTCAATCTCACTCACAATTTCTCACACACAATCTCACATAGTGTTTCTCACACACAATCTCTCACTCTCACAATCCCTCTCACACAAACACAATCTTGCACAATCTCGCACACAGACACACACTCTCTCCCTCACACCATCTCTCCCTCACCCTCCCTCACACACACACACACACACACACACACACACACACACACACACACACACACACACACACACACACAACATCTCTCATACAATTTCCCTCACACAATCTCTGTCACACAATCTTTTTCAAATTCAAATAGGCTTTATTGGCAGGAGCAAAATACAGTTTTAGTGTTGCCAAAGCAAGGGAAAATAAGTGTGACTCGGAAAGGGATCTGGGTCATGGTGATGGGATGTTGAGGGGCACAGCTTGGTCACTAATAAATAATCCATTCAGTTGTCTCTCTCACACACACAATTTCTCTCACAATCTAACGCACAATCTCTCACAATCTCTCTCACACAATTTCACACAATCTCTCTCTCACTCTCGCTCTCTCTCTCACACAATTTCTCTCTCACACAATCTCTCTCACACTCTCGCTCTCACACAATTTCTCTCACACACAATCTCTCTCACACAATCTCTCACACTGTCTTTCGCTCTCACACAATCTCTCTCACACTCTCGCTCTCTCACACACAATTTCTCTATCACACTGTCTCTCGCTCTCACAATTTCTCTCACACAATCTCTCTCACACTCTCGCTCTCTCTCACACACAATTTCTCTCACACGCAATTTCTCTCTCACACAATTTCTCTCACAATATCTCTCTCACACTGTTTCTCGCGCTCTCTCACACACTCTCACACAA
The DNA here is from genome assembly GCA_033576555.1 of Oophaga sylvatica. NCBI lineage: Eukaryota > Metazoa > Chordata > Amphibia > Anura > Dendrobatidae > Oophaga > Oophaga sylvatica. The sequence continues at coordinate 79,728,091 of JARQOD010000006.1, forward strand.
TCTTTCTCTCTCGCTCTCTTTCTCTCTCTCTCTGCCAATCATCTACTATCTATCTGTCTCACTTTCTACGAACCATCTATTTCTCTGTCTTCTACCTATCTATCTTGTATATATCTATTTCATAACTACAGAATCTATTAATCAACCTTCCATTATCGTGTCTATCTTCATTTTTCTCACTGTGATCTGTCTTTCTGTAGATTATATATGATATATAACACCCATATATGCCCAACAGATATGTCTGTTAATGAGTTCAGCATTTTTGTGATAGTGGTGATGTCATTTGCTGACTCTGTATCTGCTGTACCATAGGAACACTTATATTCCCATCTCCATTCTAGTGCTGCATGTCATGTTTCTGTGAAATCACAGGGTACATAGCATGGTGCGCATTGTTTGTAGAAGAGCCGGGCATGATGAGGTTATTAATGGGCTCTGGATACAGTCAGTGATCACACAGACAGAAGTCAAGTCTGAGTTCTGTGCCCCTTGCACTTATGCTGCCCTTGTTACATTGTATACAATTACTGTGTAACTGAGTATATTGCCCTGAGCTCATTAATAACAAGAAGGGGAAATTAATACAAGGAAATAAATAAACATACATTGATACTTTCCATCCTATGGAAAGTACAGCTCTTGTATTGCAGCCACAGCAAACCCTTATTATTCCTCTGTCATGTTGTTGTGCACTGTGTGAAAAAGTATGATTAGTGCAGTTTATTATGCTGCTTGATTTGCAGTCAACCCGTATAGAACGTAGCATATATAACATGGGAGCTGAGGCGAGAATATTACTGGGTGCAGGAAAGAGTCAATGAGATTTGCTTTGATTGGAAATGAAAGAACTCAGCTTTGATTCGTGTACGTCTCATCTGAGTACAGGAAATTACAAAACTAGTTTGCCTTTTTATTAATCATTTGTGCATATTCAGGATGTTCATTAGATCTTATTGTCCATGAGAAACCTCTTAACTATTGATCGGTATATTAGATACAATATTGGATGTGATATTAATCAATATTTAGTACAAATATATTTGTAAAAGAAAATAACAAAAATGTAAAATGTTTTTGTAATGACATAATTCGTGTTTTATTACTGTATTGTAAAGAAGCCTTAATGTGCCTATACACCACTGATGTACACATATAGAAGAGACCCCTTTGCAAGAACAATATATGGGCCCTTTACAGCCTAATATCTCATCATAATGAACAATTTCACCTGCTTTGGATGTGAAAATGGTGCCCTCCTACCTCTTTGGCCCATGGGCGGTAGCTATAAACCTTAGATAGCTGTTAGCCATACACTCTTCAGATGTCAGATATCACTCAGGGATTCCCCTACTCAACAACAAACATATATATTGCAATTTTTGTCATGATGGACTCAAAGCACACCCTACCTACTTCCTTGCCCGAGCATTCATTTGTTTTCAGTAGTAAGAAGAGAAACACAAAAAGAAATAAACTGCCTGATGATCCTTTGCTATTCTGACATTATCTGTCAAGAGAGTCGGGAGGCGCCCATACACTTTAGATAATTAACTCATTCCTTTGAACTAATATGTACCAGGGCCTGTTCAACTGTTGTTACATACTTTTTAGACTATCGGTGTTAGTTTTTTATATGGGGACCATCTTTTTATCTCCTGTTAACAGCCTGGCACACGGACTCTCTAAACAGTCCAAAAGCTCTTCTGGCCACATAATAAAACACTAAATGATAAATGAAACATTGTAGGTGAGCAGCTTGGGAACGCCTATAACATTAGGAATAATAGCAGTTGCTATTGGGCCTGAAAGCTGAAGGGGTACACTTAGAATTAAAAAATAAATAATGTCATCTGCTAACACTATATGGGTTCACATGTTGTGATTATGTTCTGTTATATGATATTACTATTTATTCCATGGTGTAAAATAGCTGTGATACTACTTGGTTCACTAACGTTCAACTTACTGTCAATAAAGTGATAGTTCCATAAAGTGATAGTCCAATTCCTGACTTTGCTATGTAATATGTATTTTTCTGTGCAACACTAATTAAACGCCGCTACCCAATGACAGTGGTGCCGTAAGCAACCATAAGTTCACCTTACATAATGAATTCTCCTTATGCTGCAATCTAGTGGTCTAAAAAGGCATATGGTTGTGATAGAAACATGACTTATTTACCATCTTTCAATTGCTACAATAAAATATCATAAATGTGCTGCTTCTTTCTACTTGTGCTTCATTTTACTCTACTGCACTTGCCAAGCACAATGTGTTAGATGGCCACATATATTCAAGGCTTTGTTCAAGGCCACATACTTTATGTTCAAGTCCCAATGGTGTTGGACAGAATTCTCCTCTGTTTGAGCTGAATGGTTATTTGTTTATTAGTGTACATATAAAATAAATAAATTCTATGTATTACAAGTTCCTACAACTGCCATACCAAAAAGTTTACAACTACCGTATATACTCATGTATAAGCCGACCCGTGTATAAGCCGACCCCCCTAAATTTGCCACAAAAAACTGGGAAAACTTATTGACTCGTGTATAAGCCTAGGGTGGAAAATGATTATGCCCCCATATGCTCCATAGATTAGGCCCCCATATGATACTCCACAGATTATGCCCCCATATGCTGCACAGATTATGCCCCATATGCTCCACAGATTATGCCCCATATGCTCCACAGATTATGCCCACTATGCTCCACAGATTATGCCCCCATACGCTCCACAGATTATGCTCCATATGCTGCACAGATTATGCCCATATGCTGCACAGATTATGCCCCATATGCTGCCCAGATTATGCCCCCATATGCTCCACAGATTATGCCCCCATAATGCTCCACAGATTATGCCCCATATGCTCCACAGATTATGCCCCCATATGTTCCACAGATTATGCCCCATATGCTGCACAGATTATTCCCCCATATGCTCCACAGATTATGCCCCCATATGTTCCACAGATTATGCCCTCATATGTTCCACAGATTATGCCCCCATATGCTCCACAGATTATGCCCCATAGTATAGGTCCCTTATGCTGCCACTGCTGCAAAAGAAAAAAATGACATACTCACCTTTCGTCACTGGGGGCCAGGTGCCGGTGTCCTGAGCAGGCGGTAACACCGGCGCGCTATGGGGGACAGGTGCCCGGTGTCACCGCTCGCTCAGGACCCCGGCACCTGAGATATTTACCTGTCACCAGACCGGTCCACCGCTGCGCTGCTCCCTCTTCCGGGTCCTCGGCAGTGAATGATCAGGCAGAGGGCGCGGCGCGCACTAACTACGTCATCGCGCCCTCTGCCTGAACATTCACAGCCAGAGGAGTCGGACGAGGAGGTCAGAGCAGCGCGCAGCGGTGGACCGGGCGACAGGTGAATATCGCTATGCTCACCCCCCGCCGGCACGTCACTCTCTGCAGCCTCTCCTCTTCTCCCGGCGGTCTCCGCAGCTCTTCCTTCCTACAGCAGTCATGTGGTACCGCTCATTAAAGTCATGAATATATGTATATTCATGACTTTAATGAGCGGTACCATGTGACCACGGCAGGAAGGAGCCGGAGATCGTGGGAGAAGCAGGGGGGCTACAGAGACGCGCCGGCGGAGGGGTGAGTATGATGCAACACCACCGCTCCCCGTCCCCGCCGACCCCCCGGTATATAACTCGCGTATAAGCCGAGAGTGGGACTTTCAGCCCTAAAAAATGGGCTGAAAATCTCGGCTTATACGCGAGTATATACGGTATTTACGTATAAAGATTTAGGGCATGTGTAATCAGAAAATGATGATTGATTGTGTAAATCAAGTTTTTATGTTAAACCTTTAAAAAAAAAATTTGTAAAACCATATTACAAATACTGAAATCTTACTATTTTCACTCTGGCCACTGAGATAATATAACTACACTTCCTGTTGTGTTCAGCTGACTTTTCTGTAGTAATCTCATTATTTTAGGTAGCAGTTCAATGGAACAATAGATAACAAAGAATCCACTATTAATAGGTTATGGTGACAGCTCACCTTTTTCCACTTTCTGTACAATGGCCTCTACACAGATCACAGAACATGCCAAAAAAACTTGCATAGAAGGCAATGAACATATAAAGACTACAGGTTCTGTGGTCCATTTGACTGCTGTGAAGCACATTTCTAAATGCAGTTAACAGCACCTTAGGCAAAATGGCTGCCCATAATAAATGCATATTGCACTGTTGTTATTGTTGTGGTGTGTATAGATGCAAAATTTAACTTCTAAAACAGATATGCAAAAATTATTGTCTGTGACTAGTGACGGGTGAACCCCTGGATGTTCGGGTCCAGGGGGTTCCACCGAACTGTTTGGTGCGGGTACCAGAACAGTACATGAGCCCACTCCCCATTCAGATGAATGGAGGGGCCTGAACATCCATTGTTTGCCACGTTGTCATATGCATGACAGTGCTGCAAATGCTAGCTCTGATAGGTGATAAGTAGAGTTGAGCGATACTTTCCGATATCCTAAAGTATCGGAATCGGAATGGTATCGCCGATATCACTAAAAAATCGGCGATACCCGATACCGATACCGGAAGTCCCATGTAAGTCTATGGGAACAAAATATCGCAACTAAAAAAACCCCATTCTTTCCTTGTAAACACTAAATATACACACATAGAATACATATATATATATATACATGTCATTGTGACATATATATATACATATATGTATAGTTTATACACTTCTACATAGTAAAATATCCTTTGATTCAATTGCCGGGTAAAGCCGGCTTCAGTGAAAAGACAGAAGCACCCGACATGAAATGACACTTGGTGTACATAGGGTTAACCATGTCTTTTCATGTCGTTTGCTATCTGATTTGCACAAACAATTAAATCAGACTATGTGTGCAAAATTTCACACCTGTAGGGGTTAATTAAAGGTGTAAATTCGTTGTAAAAAAAACGGACTTTTTTGCTACGAATTTACACCTTTAATTAACCCCTACAGGTGTGAAATTTTGCACACATAGTCTGATTTAATTGTTTGTGCAAATTAGATAGCAAAGGACATGAAAAGACATGGTTAACCCTATGTACACCAAGTGTCATTTCATGTCGGGTTCTGCATTTTCACAAAGCCGGCAATTGAATTAGCGGCTATCATACTATGTAGAAGTGTATGAACTACAAATATAAATATATATATATATGTGTCACAAATTCAATGACATGTATATATATATATATATATGAGGTGTAAAATTGCTGAAAAAAAATGCGTGGGCTCCCGCCCTATTTTCGCAACCAGACAGACAAAGCCAGTGAGTGGGGGCAGATAATAATAGCCCAGAGAGGGACCATTATTTTTGGCCCCCCCCGGCTACTTAACATCTGCCCCCAGACACCCCAGAAAGGGCAAATCTCTAATTAGATTTGCCCTTTCTGGCACTTTGCCCGTCTATTCCCATTGCCCTGTAGCGGTGGCGAATGGGTTAATAAGGGGTTAAAATGACCTTGCAATTGAAAGGTCACTTTAAGCCAGGTTAATAATTGAGAGCTGTCAATTAGACAACTATCAATTATTAATCCTATTGTATGAAAGAAAAATCAAACACACACACTTTAATAAAAAAGAAGTTTAATGAAATAATCACACAGTTTTTGACCATATTTTATTTACCTGCTAAAACCATTTCCTGTAATAAAAATAAAATAAAAAAGCAAAATTATTCTTACCTATCCCATGCACAGTCAGGTCCCACGGTGAAATCCTTCAGAAAGGGTTAATGTTTACTGCAGGGACCGCAGCTAATGCTGCAGCCTCACAGTAAACCCCAAATGAATGAGTTCCTCTCCTGCCTGACAGGAGAGTAAAGGCTGGGTGTCACATAACGATACACCAGCGATCCCGACAACGATATGCACTTGTCAGGATCGCTGGTGTATCGCTACATGATCGCTGCTGAGCTGCCAAACAGGCAGCTCAGGCAGCGATCTGGGACAGCGACACTGCGGGTAACATCGCTTAAGGGCCCGTCTCACATAGCGATATCGCTACCGAGATCGCTGCTGAGTCACTAGTTTTGTGACGCAGCAGCGAGCTCACCAGCGATATCGCTGTGTGTGACATTCAGCGACGATCAGCCCCCCTGCCGGGTATCGCTGATCGTCGCAGAAATGTCAGGACCTTTTTTTGATCGCTGGTTTCCCTCTGACAGGCACGCATCGCTGCGTGTGACAGGCGGGAGACCAGCGATCCGCTGGTAACCAAGGTACACAGCGGGTTTCCAGGCACCGCGCAGCGCTTGGAAACCCGCTGTGTACCTTGGATACCAGCTCCCTGCATCAGGGCGCTGGTATCCAAGGTACACAGCGGGTTTCTAGGCACAGCCCCGCGCCTGGAAACCCGCTGTGTACCTTGGTTACCAGCGGATCGCTGGTCTCCCGCCTGTCACACGCAGCGATGTGTGCCTGTCAGCGGGAAACCAGCGATCAAAAAAAGGTCCTGACATTTCAGCGACGATCAGCGATACCCGGCAGGGGGGCTGATCGTCGCTGAATGTCACACACAGCGATATCGCTGGTGAGCTCGCTGCTGCGTCACAAAACTAGTGACTCAGCAGCGATCTCGGTAGCGATATCGCTATGTGAGACGGGCCCTTAAGTGGAAAGCTTAATTGATTGCTTTCCACTTTCACTTCAGGTCAGCCAGGGACACAATCAGTGACGTCAGAGGGAACTGATTAACAAAAATAGGGGTTCCCTTCGAAAAAAAAATGGCGTGGGGTCCCCCTATTTTTGTTAACCAGCCAGATGAAGCAGACCGCTGAGGCCTGGATTTTCAGGCTGTTAAGGAGCCAAGATCCATGGACCTTGCCAGCCTGATAATACTAGGCCACAGCAGTCTGCATATCTTGGCTGATTAACAAAAATAGGGGATCCCCTCGAAAAAAATTGGCGTGGGGTCCCCCCTATTTTTGTTAACCAGCCAGATGAAGCAGACCACTGAGGCCTGGATTTTCAGGCTGTTAAGGAGCCAAGATCCATGGACCTTGCCAGCCTGATAATACCAGGCCACAGCAGTCTGCATATCTTGGCTGATTAACAAAAATAGGGGATCCCCTCGAAAAAAATTGGCGTGGGGTCCCCCCTATTTTTGTTAACCAGCCAGATGAAGCAGACCGCTGAGGCCTGGATTTTCAGGCTGTTAAGGAGCCAAGATCCATGGACCTTGCCAGCCTGATAATACCAGGCCACAGCAGTCTGCATATCTTGGCTGATTAACAAAAATAGGGGATCCCCTCGAAAAAAATTGGCGTGGGGTCCCCCTATTTTTGTTAACCAGCCAGATGAAGCAGACCGCTGAGGCCTGGATTTTCAGGCTGTTAAGGAGCCAAGATCCATGGACCTTGCCAGCCTGATAATACCAGGCCACAGCAGTCTGCATATCTTGGCTGATTAACAAAAATAGGGGATCCCCTCGAAAAAAATTGGCGTGGGGTCCCCCCTATTTTTGTTAACCAGCCAGATGAAGCAGACCGCTGAGGCCTGGTTTTTCAGGCTGGTAAGGATCCAATATCCATGGACCTTGCAAGCCTGATAATACCAGGCCACAGCAGTCTGCTTAGCTTGGCTGGTTAACAAAAATAGGGGATCCCCTCGAAAAAAAACGGCGTGGGGATCCCCCCTATTTTTGTTAACACAGCCAAGTAAAATGCAGACTGCTGCGGCCTAGTATTAAAAGACTGTCAAGGCCCATGGATTTTGGCCCTCAACAGCCTGATAATACCAGGCTACAGCAGCCCCACATTTGGCGCATCAAAAGATGTGCCAATTGTGGCACTTTACCCGGCTCTTCCCACTTGCCCTGTAGCGGTGGCAAGCGGGGTAAGAAGGGGTTATTGTCACCGTTGATTGCACGGTGACAATAAGCCCGGTTAATAATGGAGAGGTGTCAATAAGACACCGATCCATTATTAATCCCAAAGTTATTAAATGTATAAAAAAAAGACAAAGCAAGAAAAAAGTATTTTAATGAAATAAAAGAGACAACACAGTTTTCATTTCTTTTATTACACTCTCATTCCTGCGACGCCATCGATCTCCTGTAAAAAAAGAAAAAAAAAAAACCAACAGTATACCACCTGTCCGACGCAGTCCAGAACGACAGTCCCACGACGATCCAGCTGTGCTACATCGCAATGACAGGCAGAGCCTGTCATCGCGACGCAGCACAGCTGATTACCTGCTTCCCCGGCGGTGACGTCATCGGACTGACTGCTTTACGGCCGGGATTACCCAGCAGTCACTGCAGTTATCGCGAGAAACTGCATGTGACCGCCGGGGAAAGAAGATGGCGGCCATGAAGCAGTCCGGGATGTGACCGCCGGAGATCTTCTGCCAGGTAAGTGCCGCTGACTCCTGACAGACCCGACCGACGGACACTGACAGTGACAGTGACAATCCCGATTCCGGTATCCGATAAGACGAAAATATCGGAACTCGGAATCGGAATTCCGATACAGCTAATATCGGCCGATACCCGATATTTGCAGTATCGGAATGCTCAACACTAGTGATAAGATTATTACCGGCAGTCAGAGAGCTGCAGTTCCCATGCTGTCAGATGACAGCGTGAGCCTGCAGCTGTGACCTACGGTAAAAAGTTTATCTCCGGTCACAGATGATTTGGCTGATAAGAGATTACTATTCCCATCAGCCTATGCTTGCTGCTGATAATAACAGTGAGAGCAGGTGCGGCTGATGGGTGTATTCATCAGCCGGCCCCTGCACTATAAATTAAAAAAATCCTGGGTTCCCTTCTATTTTTGATAACCAGCATGGTAAAACTGACAGCTGTGGGCTGCAAACCTCAGCTGTCAGCTTTATCATGACTGGTTATCAAGAATAGAGGGGTCCCCACAACATTTTTTAAAATTATTTAAATAAATAATTAAAAACACGGCGTGAGGTACCCCCATTTCTGACAACCAGCCAAGCTAAAGCAGACAGCTGGGTTCTGGTATTCTCAGGCTTGTAAGTGGCCATGAATATTGCAGAAAATGCGCATCTATTAGATGTGCCAATTTTGGCGCATTGCCCAGCTTTTCACAGATGCCTTATGGAGGTAGAAAATGGGGTTCATATTTGTGGGTTGATGTCACCTTTATACTTTAGGTGACATAAAGCCAGCAGTTAGTAATGGAGAAGCATCTGTAAGACGCCTCTCAATTACTAATGACTAATTTCATGGTAAAACCCCTTTAATGATGTAGAATGCACAGCTAGGCAGTTTAAATAAAATGTTCCTGTGCTGAGATAATCTTATAAATGTGCCCCTGCTGTGTACTGTGTAATTAAAGGCTGTGTCTGACCGTGCAGGAACATTGTCTGATCTTACCACAGCTCCTGGGCAAGTGAGGAAGGAAAGGAGTGTACAGACATTACAGAAGGAGATCACAACTGATTATTTCTTTGAGGTAAAATATTGTTTCAAAACAGGCAGGAAAATGTTTAACCTCACTAAAAGAATCAGTTGTGATCCCGTGCTGTAATATCTTCATACTCTCTTTTGCTTCCTCCCCCTGCCCAGGAGATGTGGTATGATCAGACCATGTTCCAGCACGATCAGACACAGCAATTACACAGTACACAGCAGGGGCACATTTATAAGATTATTTCAGAAAAAACACATTTTATTTAAACACATCCAATTGTGGAAGTTATTATTATTTCAAAATCTAATGATTAAAATGAACCTTTGTTCATGGGAAAACCCCTCTAAGAATGAAAGAAAAATGTGCAATTTGAATTAAAATGCAGCAGTGTAGAAGCCAGCACTACCATATCTCTGCTCAATCACACTCAGTCTAGTATTCCTGCTGGCATCCTTGCTATCTTTCTCCCCCTCTGAATTTAATGTCTAATATTCTTCCCAGGCTACTACTCTTATCTTCTTCACAGCTGCAGTTGTACAAGAGATTACTGTCTGGAGTATTTGCCCAATGTTTTAGGGCTATCTTTTCTTATTTTTATTGCTGAGCTGTGAGTTTGACGTACTCTCATTATCCTAAAATCATACTAAAGGGTATGCCACACTAAACAATATCGCTAACGGGATCGCTAAAAAACGTCACTATTTAGCGATCCGTTAGCGATGTTGTTCAGTGCGGCAGCTTCCAGCGACGAGCTTCCTGCTGTGATCTCGCTCGTCGCTGGAATCGTTCCGGACCCTATTTCATCGCTGGCGCTCCCGCTGGTAAGTATCTAATCGCTGTGTGGCACCTTTTCTTAGCGATTTAGCGTACTTTGTACCGCTAAAGTCGTTAAGAAGATCGCTAACGGCGATAGCGTCGTTAACTATATCGCTAAATGCGGCAGCATTTAGCGATATAGAAACAATCCCGCTAGCGATCTCATTAGTATGCAACGCTAACGAGATCGCTAGCGGGATAGCTAAGTGTGGCAGTACCTTAGATGGAGGTTGAATTCCTGCCTAGTCTTTACATGAGATATGATAGTCGCTATTGATTGCATGTGCTATTCATGTGATGTCATAGAGGCAAAGCATTATGGGAAGACCAGGTGATCGTACCTTAGGCCATGTCAGCGTTCTGTCCTTTCTACAGCCTGCTGCATTGCCTGCCTAGTCTTTTATACAGGCTCTGATAGTCCTTGCTGATTGGCTGCGCTATGCCATGTGATGTCATAGATGCAAAGCATTATGGGGAAGCCCAGGTAAACTCGTCGGAAGTCATTTGAGCTTCCTGTGATTTATATAATCGTAATATGCTTTACATAAAATAGAAGCAGGATTTATTTTGGTGATTCTCGTGAATTGAATCGCAAATTGTTTCAATACACCTGACATATATAAAAGTTTTAGAGTCTATAATTATTTAGTGGGCTAGCATTGGGCTTTAGTTAAGTGGTCCGGGCTCGATCTGTATTTCTGGGGGCTGGTCTCGGGTTGAATTTGCATCTTTGTATTGTGCCATAGTATGACAGTAGTGTAACGCTTGATTTATGATGGATATGTCATATTTGTGTAGCCTTGATGAGCAAACTATGTCCATACTATAGGGGGCTTATTTTTATGGGTCCTGATGTGCTCAGTGAAAACATTTTATATTGCCATGCTTGACTGAAGTCTTGCTGCTCTTTGCCATTAGTCTGAATATATTGTATACTGAGCTAAATAATTTCTGACTGGCTTCACTGGACTATTGTGATGGGAACGTTTTACAAGAGGAAAAGCTGCCATTAAAATAACAAATAACAAATCAGCAGTGTTGTTAATGAAGCATGCACTGCATATATCTGAATTATGATGAGAAATATGAATGCATACAATTTTCTTCCTTTGGTTCAAGCTATATTTAGTGCTGGAAACGGCTTTGCATTTTTGCAAATCAATTTTCGTGAATGACTTTTACCACAATATTGGAATCAGTAACTTATAAATACAATGCAGGCCGCTGTAATTAGTTCATAGCAATGTAAAGGAAGCATTGCAGGGCTTTATGCTGGATTAAGAAAGGAAAGCGATATTATTTTATATGGAATATATGCACTTTTATTATTATTATTATTTAATATTATTATAGCGCCATTTATTCCATGGCGCTTTACATTCTACATGGCACACTTCATTCTATTTCTGCAATGTACGTCTTTGAACAGATAGAAATGCTTAAAGGAGCTGTCCAGGTTATAAACAAAAGTGTCTGCAAATGCATATAATAGTACAAATATTATATAAAATTTACATTCATGTCAGATTTTTGTAGGATCAGATGAGCATTGATGAAAACCTCGTGACCCCAACCTTTACCCTGACGGATGATGTGGAGAGGGAGAACGATTGAGCCATTTAAAGGATATGGGCTCAGTTCAGGGGAATTTTTTTCTTTACTTAAATGCTTTATTTTGAGCTTAGAAATATTTCAACAATTGGGTTTAATTAATTAAAAATAGCATTTGGCGTTTGCAGTCTCTTTTTTTCCCTTGCATATTGCTATTTGAGACTCCATCAGTGAGCTGTTCCAACTCAGTTTGTAACTTTTCTTTCTTTTTGTGATCTTCTCTCAGCTGATTTATAGCCATATCAAAGTTCTGCTCAGCTTTGATTTGGGCTATTGTCATAAATCAGCACAGGAGAGTTTAGAAAAAGACATAATAGAGTTGCAATACTGTTAGGCCTCATTCACACGTCTATGTTTAAACACATATGTGAAAAATGCTACTAGTGTCATTAGTGTTTTGGATCAGTGTCTACCCAGTGTATGGGTCGTGTGTCCATTTTTACCATCATTGTGTCATCAGTGTTTTCTTATGTATGGAAAAAGAATAAATTATAAAGCTTTTCCTATCTTTTACAATGGTAAATACTGACGACACACGGTTGGTACACGGATTCATTTATGTGCTGTACTTGTTTTTCACAGACCAATAAACTTATGTTGGCCTTTTTCATTTGTAATATCGGAAAAAAAAACGGACATGTCTCCCGTGAGTTTTTAACAGACACATGATCCATGAAAAAACATGGACATGTGAATAGCACCATAGATTCTAATGGGTATGTGTTGTATCCATGAAAAAAATGGATAGTCATACACATGCATTACAGAGATCTGAATGAAGCTTTAGATGAATCTCACTGACAGAATCTTAGGTAGTTCAATTTGCAGACTGCAATATGGAAGGGAACATGTAGCTTGCAAACGCCAAAGTGTGTCAAGTTTTTAATAAAACCCAAATGCAAAATTGACAAAGGGTTTCTATTGTCTTTAAAGGGAACCTGTCACCTACAGAAATGCAATTTACTTGCAGATATAGAGGTAATCTGTGGGTAAACAGTGCTAAAATCACTGGACTAGCAGCTACAGGAATAAAATGAAGTTATATTCTCTCTGCAGCTGCATGCGTCCAGTTATTTGGGGTGGTACAGGGAATGGGTATAGTCACCACTCAGTATACAGTGAGTACGGCTCTAATTACTCCCCAGCACATTGATTGACAGCCTGCTCTATACACTGTGCCAGAGAATGATTACAGTACGCTCTCTGTGGAGACATCAGAGACTGTAACCACTCCTTGCACCGCTCTGATGACTGGAAGTGAGCAGCTGCAGGGAGAATACAACTACATTTTCTCTCTGTAGCCGCTACTCCAGTAAGGCAGCCAGGCAGAATTTACAGACTAATTACAAGTAGATTACCCTTTATCTGCATCTATTTTTTTAAGAAATAAAGCTAAATCACTATGGAATAAAAAATCAAACCTTCTTGAACTTTCTAATATAATATGTATACCAGTTAAGATAGCGGTGTATGGGAAAAACCTTGGTTCTATCTAGAGTCAAAAACTTGTACAGATGTAATATTTACAGCACATAAATATTTGCTACAATTGTATCGAGGCTCCGCAATACTCTGTGGCCTAAATACATGGGCAGTAGAAATCTCTCCGGTTTACTACATTATTTCACAGCCGGTAACATGTATTAGCACAGAGTCCTAGCAGAGAATTGCTTTGGCTGAATACAACAGATCACTGTAAACTGTGCTCAGAGTTTTCGGCAATTGATATATTGTGTACAAATATATTATTAGCAATCCTAAAACGGTGTACAAGCTGACGTTTCCGTCCTAATCACAGCCCTACAGACCATCATATTTCACTGCATGTGAGTTTAGAGGTAGTAAATGAAAACTTGATGTATTTGGGCAGCAAATAAGCCAGCAGTTGCTATAAGAAGTCATCAGCATTTTGTTTACTACCTCTAAACAGGAGTGTAACAATTGTGGTCGCAGAGGTCGTGACCACGACTGGGCCCGTACACGTGAGGGGCCTGCTGACGCAAGTGCAAACTTTAACTGGATGCGTGTCCCAAAGTGTAATGCAGGACGGGTCTGTGTGCTGCAGTACATGCTGCCGACCAATCAGAGGAAAGCTATTTGGTCTTGCCCATGTTGTAGAGGTTAGAGTCTGACTGATTAATTGAGTCTGTGGACAGGAGTCTTTTATAAAGGTGACTATGTTACACAGCTGTCGTTAATGCTGGTAACTCGTTAGGAGCGTCTAACTGGTCTCTAGGAGCCAGAACTCTTAATGCTTGGTGGGGGATCAAATACTTATTTCTCACTGCAAAATGCAAATAAATTTATATAATTTATACAATGTGATTTTCTGGATTTTATTTTTATTATTCTATCTCAATGTTAAAATTAACCTACCCTTAAAATTATAGACTGTTCATGCCTTTGTCAGTGGGCAAACTTACAAAATCAGCAAGAGATCAGAAACTTATTTCCTTCACTGTATGTCAAATGTTAAAAAGAAAAAAAAATTAAAATGCCAGAATTGTTTTTACTTGCCAGAAAAAAATGCAATCAAAAAGATCAAATCATTGTATGTATCCCAAAATGGTATCAATCAAAACGTCTCCTGAAGAAGCTGTGGTGTAACGCGCGTAGGGGCGGCAGGCCAGGGCAGTGAGACTTCATACTTAATGTTTCTAAACAATACTGACACTTTACCGTTATGTTTACTGTAGCACCTATGCACTTTATTTAGCAATTAGCACTTTATCCCGTTTTCCTCACATGAGGTTTACTTACCTACATTGGGTCAAATTTATACAAGGGTTGTTATATGCTTATGCTTGCTGGATTTAAAGTGTTACATTTATTCATTGGTAAATTAGATTTGTAAGGTTCTTTTTCAGATATTTATTTACTAAAAAAAAAAATAATAAAACTTACGGTAGTATTTTAGCTTTAAAAACTCTTGTTATTCCCGTTTTGTTCAATTGACCTGATAGGGGATGTTGTTGTATTGTGTTGATATTTGAGTTGTGCTACAGTTTTCATTCCAGTGCACAGGGAATTTTTTGTATTTAACACACATTAATATGTTTGTATATATACAGATTATACATATAAGTAAAAGTTTAAAAATTATGTCCCTTGAAAAAAGAATAGAAAAAACAAAAGCATAAAAACTTTTTACATGATAATACTGAATGTTACTGGGAAAACTCCCTGCTTCTTCTCTATAAGGAGGACCTGGAAAATAAAAATAGATCCAATGCTTAAAAAATAATCTGAAGAGGTTTTTCTGTTAATTGATTTAGCACTTCAGCTAGGTGTTGTGGCAGGTACAAATGGATGTGCAGTTACCATTAATGCTGTTTTGCAGACTGATGTTCTTGGACTATAAAATACAGAAAACCACTGGGGAAACATAAAATGTTATTATTACATCATGTACCTTTCAGTGGTTCTTTTATTAGAAAGTTGATTTTAATGTTAGCGGTGCCATAATAGCTAATATTTGTAATGTACACTGGAAGCTCTCTGGTACAGTCTGCATTATTAGGGCTATGATGTAAGAATAGGAGACACATTGTCCCATACATTGAAATTAACAATGTCTAGAAATATGTGTTTACAGCAATAACAGATCAAGTAAAGCAAAGTCATTTCTTTACTGGCAATTTTGCATCCATTATATTGTAAACATTAGTCGACATGTATCTGATGCTCAAGCATGATTCTTTCCTACATCGTTTACAAAAAGTCAGCATTTTCAGCTAAATCAGTTGTCCACTTTTTTACCTTTCTTCTTACAAAAGTGACATGAACATTAATGTTTGCGCTATATTATGTTATGTAATGTATTTTTTCCCCAATTCTACTCTGCTACCATATCACCGGTCATTTAGATTCCCTGATCTCTTTGTTTGCATTCCTTTTGATGACATGACATCACATCAATGACATTGTTAATTGCAATTGTGAGGCTTGGCATTACTGAGGATGAAATAAAAAACAAGCAGCAGCATGGGATTTAGGTAATATTTTGTTGCTAAATGAATCTAAATTTGTACGGTAAATATATTTGGAAGTTTATTACTGTGTTTTAATGTTTTAGGTTCATTGAATAGTATAAAATAATGGAAAACCCATTTAAATTTATCAATATTGCTCTCTAAGCAAAGTCAGCAAATGACAAGATTTACATCACTTTTCTTCTGAAAATTAAAAAAAGGCAATGGGGCTTACAGCACAATTTGACAGCCCTCGCTTTAGCGAGGCTGTAAATCTCCTACAGCTTCCTTCCTCTATAACCAGAATCTCCTTTGCTTGTAAGGTACTGTAGTATGGGTTATAGGTGTATTTTATGGGGAGTACTCTAATATACAAATTTAGGGTCTCAAAATTAAATCTCATTCCTGTATACTAACACTATCTTTATAGGGTCTAAGGATAAAATCTCATTCCTATTTACCGATTATATCCACTTCCGCAAAAATGACAAATAGTATTGTATATGTACATCATCTGCAGACAGTAATTCCAGCATGTTGCCATACCTGTACTTGTTCTTGCATGGGCACAAAAACTATGCCCCATACCCACATGCTCATCATCAAGTGTCAAACATCCATACTTTTGTGGTTGTCGCTAGTATCGAAGAAAATTAAGATCCTGTTTAAAGCTTATTCTCAAAATAATCCATACTTGTTTATTACAAGGGGGTATGACTGATAGTACCTCCAGCAATATTGTGAATGGACCCTTGATCCCAAAGAATGCATTCTGGCTGAATGGAGCAGAGGTGAACATTCTCAGCCTTCACTCCATTAATTGTTTATGGGACTGCTGGAGAAAGCTGAGTACAGAGCTGGTAGTCCAATGGTAGTCCCAGTGAATGGAGTGGCGACATGTGGTTCTGCAGAACCACTTCTCAGAGTTCCACAGACCATTAAAGGGCCAGTAGGTGGTCCAAGTGGTTGGAACCCCCTAGCGATCAACAAGTGTTTCCATATCCTATTGATAATTAATAATCTTATTTTAAGATTATTAGGAATAACCGTTTAATGCCTAACAAACCTTAGTTATGATCTGAACAATAAAGTCATGACTAGCTATAATATAAAATCTTAATCAATTAAACATTACCATATCTGTAATTGACACTGAGGAATTAACCATTCATGACTAACCTCCCTCAAAAACTCAAGTCTTCAACAGCTATGTAGCCTTAAAAATAAAAAAGGTATGGTTGATAAAATAAGGCAAAAACAATTGAGTTCCAGTTCCCCTCCAGCGTTTATCTGATTGAAAAATTAAAACGTCGATTTTTTTTTGTTTTAGCGGTTGTTCAGCCAAGTGATATCTTTGAAAGTGGTTAAAATAGAAATATAAACAACATGAATTATAAAAGGTGGCTCAGTCTCCACATTTCAGTGCCCATACTCTGTCACAGTTGCTCTTCTTCAATACAGGAAAGAGTGCCATGGGTGACCTGTCTTGTGTTTCAAGGGGAATGGCTGATTAACTTATTTGAATAAATAAGCTATGCCAGCCCTCTTCGCTAGCTGTGCATTAGCGCAAACTCTTTCCTGTGTTGAACCCGAACAAAAAGTGGAGTTGACAGGACCAGAATTAATATGTAGAGGTACGGACACTATCAGTACATTTTTCTATTTCAAAGAGTAGGTAATTTCATCTGCTGTCGGCATTGGACAACAATAGTAATCATGGGCATTTTAAATCTGTCTGCGATTATACATCCCGCCATTAAAAAAAACTAAGATGCATTTATGTTTTCTGATATTTTTCTTTTCTTCAAACATATTAACTTTTTCAACAATTTTATGCTTTTATACCAACTTTAATCCCTTTACTTCCGAGGGTTGTTTGCACGTTAATGACCAGGCCAATTTTTACAATTCTGACCACTGTCCCTTTATGAGGTTATAACTCTGGAACGCTTCAACGGATCATGGCAATTTTGAGGTTGTTTTCTTGTGACATATTGTACTTCATTATAGTGGTAAAATGTCTTCGCTATAACTTGCATTTATTTATGAAAAAAGCAAATATGGCAAAACTTTTGAAAATTTTGCTTATTTTCAAACTTTGAATTTTTATGCCCTTAAAACAGAGAAATATGTCACACAAAGTAGTTAATAAATAACATTTCCCACATGTCTACTTTACACCAGCACAATTTTGGAAACAAAATTTTTTTTTGTTAGGAAGTTATAAGGGTTAAAAGTTGACCAGCGATTTCTCATTTTTACAACAAAATTTGCAAAGCCATTTTTTTAGGCACCACCTCACATTTGAAGTCACTTTGAGGGGTCTATATGGCAGAAAATACCCAAAAGTGACACCATTCTAAAAACTGCACCCCTCAAGGTACTCAAAACCACATTCAAGAAGTTTACTAACCTTTCAAGTGCTTCACAGGAATTTTTGGAATGTGGAAGGAAAAAATGAACATTTAACTTTTAGTCACAAAAATGATCTTTTACAAACAATTTTTTTATTCTCACAAGGGTACAAGGAGAAAATTGACAGAAAAAGTTGTTGTGCAATTTCTCCTGAGTACGCCGATTCCCCATATGTGGGGGGAAACCTCTGTTTGGAAGGGAAGGAGCACCTTTGACTTTTTCAAACCAAAATTGGCTGGAAATGAGATCGGACGCCATGTCGCATTTGGAGAGCCCCTGATGTGGCTAAACAGTGGAAATCCCCCAATTCTAACTCCAACCCTAACCCCAACACACCCCTAACCTTTATCCCAACCCTAACCACAAACCTAACCCTAACACCCCTATCCCTAATCCCAACCCTAACCCTAATCCCAAACCTTAACCCCAACCCTAACCCTAACTTTATCCCCAACCATAACCCTAACTTTAGCCCCAACCCTAACTTTAGACCCAACCCTAACCCTAACTTTAGCTTCAACCTTAACTTTAGCCCCAATCCTAACTGTAACTTTAGCCCCAACCCTAACCCTAATGGGAAAATGGAAATAAATACATTTTTTTATTTTATTATTTTTCCCTAAGAGTGTGATAAAGGGGGGTTTGATTTACTATTTATAGCGTGTTTTTATGTTTGGCAGCTGTCACACACTAAAAGACACTTTTTATTGCAAAAATTAGCTTTTGCATCACCACATTTTGATAGCTATCATTTTTCCATATTTTGGCACACAGAGTCATGTGAGGTCTTGTTTTTTATGGAACGAGTTGACGGTTTTATTGGTTGATGGTTTTATGTACTATATTCGGGCACATGATATTTTTTAATCGATTTTAATTCCGATTTTTGGGAGGTTAGAATTAACAAAAATCAGCAATTCATGAATTTCTTTTGGGGGGGGCGTTTATACCGTTCCGCATGTGGTAAAATTGATAAAGCGGTTTTATTCTTCGGGTTAGTACGATTACGGCGATACCTCATTTATATCATTTTT
Organism: Oophaga sylvatica; assembly: GCA_033576555.1. Taxonomy (NCBI): domain Eukaryota; kingdom Metazoa; phylum Chordata; class Amphibia; order Anura; family Dendrobatidae; genus Oophaga; species Oophaga sylvatica. Next base: position 79,747,371 of record JARQOD010000006.1, read on the forward strand.
TTTATGTTTTGGCGCTTTTATACAATAAAAACAATTTTATATAAAAAATAATTATTTTTGCATCGCTTTATTCTGCGAGCTATAACTTTTTTATTTTTTCGCTGATGAAGCTGTATGGTGGCTCGTTTTTTGCAGAACAGGATGACGTTTTCAGCGGTGCCATGTTTATTTATATCGGTCTTTTTGATCGCGTGTTATTCCACTTTTTGTTCGGCGGTATGATGATAAATCATTGATTTTTTGCTTTTTTTATAAGGGGTTCATTAAAGGGGTTAACTAGTGGGACAGTTCTATAGGGCAGGTCGTTACGGACGCGGCGATACCAAATATGTGTACTTTTATTGTTTTGTTTTATTTACATGAAGAAATTAATTTATTGGGGAATTTTTTTTTTTTTCCTTTATTTTGGAATTTTTTTTTAGACATGTGATTTTCATTTTTTTTAACTTTTTTACTTTTTCCCAGGGTGGGACATAACTGTATTATGTCAGATCGCTGGTCTGACAGTGTGCACAGCACTCTGTGATACCAGCGATCTCACCGGCACTGCTGCAGGCTTTCTCAGCGCCTGCTCTCAGCAGGCACTGAGGAAGCCGCCTCCCTGTAGGACCCCGTGGCCATCTTGGATCCGGGGTCTTGCAGGGAGGAAGGCCTCAGAACAGCGTGATCACATCGCGCTGTTCTGAGGGTCTCAGGAAGCATGCATGGAGCCCCCTCCCTGCTCGATGCTTCCCTGTGCCCCCAGTACACCGCGATCATGTTTGATCGCGGTGTGCCAGGGGTTAATGTGCCGGGAGCGGTCCGTGACCACTCCTGACACATAATGCCGGGTGTCAGATGTGCAGATGTGATAATCAGCTGACACCAGGCCGCGATCGGCCGCACTCCCCCGGGAGTGTGTCCGATCGCATGGGACGTACCGTCCCGTCCATGGTCAGATTGTCCTGGGTTTCATGGATGGGATAGTATGTCAGATGGCAGAAAGGGGTTTAAGGGGTTAACTAGTGGGACAGTTTTATAGAGCGGGTCGTTACAGACGCGGTGATGCTAAATATGTGTACTTTTATTGTTTTTTTATTTACATAAAAATAATGTGTTTATTGGGAAAATATTTTTTTTATTTATTTATGGATTTTTGAAAAAATATTTTAGCACAGTATAATTTTTTTTTTTTTTACATTGTCCCAGGGTGGAATATTACTATATAATGTCAGATCGCTGATCTGACACTTTGCACAGCACTGTGTCAGATCAGCGATCTGACAGGCAGTGCAGGAGGCTTGCCGGCGCCTGCTCTCAGCAGGCACTGACAAGCCACCGGAAGGACCCCACGGCCGTTTTGGATCCGGGGGCCTGCAGGGAGGAGGCCCTCAGAACAACTCGATCACATCGCACTGTTCTGAGGGTCTCAGGGAAGCACGCAGAGAGCCCCCTTGCTGCCCGATGCTTCCCTATACCACTGGAACGCTGCGATCATGATTGATCGCAGTGTGCTGGGGGTTAAAGTGTCAGGAGCGGTACGTGACCACTCCTGGCACTTAGTGACGGGTGTCAGCTGTGAGAATCAGCTGACTCCCGGCCGCGATTGGCCGCGCTCCCCCGTGAGCGTGGCCAATTGCTTACGGCGTACTATCCCGTCCATGGTAATACGTGCCCAGGTCCCATGGGCGGGATAGTACGTCTAATGTCAGAAAGGGGTTAATAGGATCAGAACAGACAGGTTAGCCTTTTCACCCTACACAATTTAATGAATGTACATACATATTAGTCCATTAATAACCTTAAACACCAAGGTCACACTCCGTGTCACAATACAACCAGCATAACCTCTCACACAACGAAAGGAAAGAAGGAGTGTATGTTACAAATTTATTTTATTAAACATATATGAATACAAGTTGATAAAGGATGCCTCATGTCAAGCAAAGACTAGGCAAACAACGACTACCACTAATCATGAAAGGTTTTTACAATGGATTAAACCTAATTGGTTCCATACATAAATTATGCATTAAAAAGCTCCAAGAAATGCCTTTATATATTTCTATAAAAATAGATAAATTGATAAATAAATGGCAATTACCGGTAATATTATTGGAATGCCTTTGCTTTACTTATGTGTACATACTGGGCAGGTAAAGTGCAATGGGAAAAAGAAAAATGTAAGGCCTCTTTCACACATCAGTTTTTTGCAATCAGGCAGAATCTGTCCAATTTCTAAAAAGGCGGATCGAGCGTAGATTGCAAAAAAACTGATGTGCCGGATCCAGTTTTTAGCCGGATCTGTCGTGAACCTTTGAACCCGAAAAATGTATTGTACGCATGTCTGGCACGGAGAGAGAGAGACTTTGGTTTTTGGCTTCCAGGCATGCATAGATGAAGAAAACGTAGTCTAGTGGCCGGATCAGTGCTATGCCTGATCCGGCACCCATAGACTTCTATTGTATGACCTAGCCTGACGTGACGCTTCAGGCGCTATGCGTTGTTTCAGGCAGAAAAAAAAAAACGTTACATGATGCGTCCTGTCCGGCTGCTGGAATTAAAATCTATGATGGATCCAGCAGAAAATGGACGAAACGCAAAGAAAAAACGGATCCGGCGGTAAAAAAGAACGGATCCGTTTTTTTTAAAAAACTGCCGGATTGCGCCTGACGGCGAAAAACTGATGTGTGAAAGAGGCCTAAAGGTCAAAGTCTAAATCTATGTCCAAGTGGAAAAAACTGACCAATTAATCATAAAATGCCTCAGTGCATGTAAGCTGTGTAGTACCCTGAACTAGCAGCGCAAGAAAAGGACCAAATGGCAAGGGTACATATTTGTCATTTTTATCTCAGTGGTAAGCCAGGAGTTTGCCGTGTCTCCCACCCCAACACACGTTTTGCTGATTCTTTTTCTGTTGGGGTGAGAGACACGGCAAACTCCTGGCTTACCACTGAGATAAAAATGACAAATATGTACCCTTGCCATTTGGTCCTTTTCTTGTGCTGCTAGTTCAGGGTACTACACAGCTTACATGCACTGAGGCACTTTATGATTAATTGGTCATTTTTTCCACTTGGACATAGATTTAGACTTTGATTGACCTTTATATTTTTCTTTGACCTATTGTACTCTGCCTGGTATGTACACATAAGTAAAGCAAAGGCATTCCAATAACATTAATTGCCATTTATTTATAAATTTATTTATTTTTATAGAAATGTATACAGGCATTTTTTTGGTGCTTTTTAATGCATAATTTATGTATGGAACCATTTAGGTTTATTCAAATTTAAAAACCTCTTGTGATTAGTGGTAGTCGTTGTTTGCCTAGGCTTTGCTTGACATGAGGCATCCTTTATCAACTTGTATTCATATGTTTAATAAAATGAATTTGTAACATACACTCCTTTTTTCCTTTCGTTGTGTGAGAGGTTATGTTGGTTACAATTTAATGAATGTTGAGTACCCATGAACCTGATGCTCCAACTTGGACATCTAGCCTTCCCAATTTAGCCTTTAACAAGGTAGTTCTGGTTCTTCAGCTCACCAATTTACACTTCATCGAACACACTAAGGGTATGTTTCCACGATAAGGAAACACTCCGGATTTGCTGCGTGTTTGGCGCTGTGCGTTGGCGCAGCGACAAACACACAGCGTCCAGATGTTACAGCATAGTGGAGGGGATTTCAAGAAATCCCGTCTCCACTATGCGTAAAAATACGCAGGCGGAAGACCTGCGTTTCCGGACATGCGGCGCGTCTTTTCAGACCGCAGCATGTCCTAGCGTCGCAAGGTAAAATAACACAGGGCTATGCAGCCCTGCGATCATTCCGCATGTGTTCCGGAGGTGTCCACAGCCACGGTCCGGACCACAGCGCTTTGGACGGAGCGGAAATTCCGCACCGCCCAAAGCCCCGCCCCCTTTCTGACGCGCGCTCTTCGATGTGTTCCGGACACCCGAACACATCCAGAAAGAACGCAGGGCTGCATAGCCCTGTGTTATTTACCTTGTGGCGACACAGCGTCGCCGCAAGACGCTAGGACATGCTGCGGTCTGTAACGGGTCTGGTAGGTGAAACCACTGAGCTTTATTATACAAGACAGTATACTTGTAAGAGAGCAGGTGGCGCCCGGGGAATACGGACAGGAATTCACGGGAAGTGACCAGGGCAGTCTCTGGGTAGGCAGGTTGTCACGGCAAGTGACCAGGGCAGTCTCTGGGTAGGCAGGTTGTCACGGCAAGTGACCAGGGCAGTCTCTGGGTAGGCAGGTTGTCACGGCAAGTGACCAGGGCAGTCTCTGGGTAGGCAGGTTGTCACGGCAAGTGACCAAGGCAGTCTCTGGGTAGACAGGTTGTCACGGCAAGTGACCAGGGCAGTCTCTGGGTAGACAGGTTGTCACGGCAAGTGACCAGGGCAGTCTCTGGGTAGACAGGTTGTCACGGCAAGTGACCAGGACAGTCTCAGAATATACAGGCTTATACGACCTGAGATGTTGGAGCCTCCTGGTAGGCTGCGGTCCGATGGCAGATGATCGCTCCCAAGCGAGCAGGCAGGAGTCTCTGGAGTAGCCGGTGATCACTGCTGGAGATGTCCGAACCTTCGGATAAAGCTGCAGTCGGATGGCAGATGATCGCTCCCAAGTGAGCAGGCAAGAGTCTCTAGAGTAGCCGGTGATCACTGCTGATGAAGTCCGAACCTTCGGATAGAGCTGCAGTCGGATGGCAGATGATCGCTCCCAAGTGAGCAGGCAAGAGTCTCTGTAATAGCCGGGGATCACTGCAGGTGATGTCTGAACCTCCGGGAAGGGCTGCAGTCAGATGGCAGACAGCAAAACGACAGGTAACAGGCAGGCAACTGGAAACAGGAGCTGAGGGCTGAAGCAGAGTTATACAGTGCAACAACAACATTGCTCAGGCACCTCCATTAAGGAGGAAGCCCTTAATATAGGGTGGAGTCCTCGGCATTGGCCGGAGACTAATTTGGAAAATGCGCGCGGCTCCTTTAAGAGCGGGGGAGGGTGCGGGCGCGCGCCCTAAGTCCAGCAGCAGGGAAGGAGCGCGCGGGCCCAGCAGGGTGGAAGGAGGACGCCGAGGATGCTGGGAGCGCTGAGGACGCTGGGAGCGCTGAGGACGCAGAGCGCTGGTAAGGGGAACGGCGTCCCTGCCTGGCAGAGGGCCGGGACGCCTACGCTACAGTACCTCCCCCTCTAGGCCCCCCCTCTTAGGCCAGAAAGAAATTTAGCTAGGATGAGAGGGGCATGGATGTTCTCCCGAGGCTCCCAGGTTCTCTCCTCAGGACCAAACCCCCTCCAATCCACCAAAAAATAAGTCTTTCTTCCTACCCTTTTTGTGGCCAGAATGTTCTCTACCTCAAATTCATCATCAGCAGACACTGGAGCAGGAGGTGTACCTGTAGACTTGAAAAAAGAGTTAAGTACCACAGGTTTGAGGAGAGACACATGAAAAGAGTTAGGAATTCGCAAATTGGCCGGGAGTTTCAATTTATAGGACACTGGGTTGATCTGCCTGATGACCTCAAAAGGACCGATAAACCGAGGACCTAACTTGTAGGAAGGAATTTTGAGCCGAACATATTTGGACGAAAGCCAGACTTTGTCCCCAGGACGGAATTGAGGAGGATCCAGACGTTTCTTGTCAGCATGTCTTTTCATGCGCTCGGATGACAGAATGAGTGCGGACCGGGTACTCTCCCAGATGGAGGAGAATTCTCTAACCAGAGATTCCGCAGCTGGATTGTCCACAGAGATGGAAACGGGGACAGGAATTCGAGGGTGCTGACCGAAGACTATAAAAAACGGAGACTTGGTGGACGATTCGCTCTCGTGATTATTGTAAGAGAATTCGGCCCAAGGTAGGAGCTCCACCCAATCAGAATGATGAGCATTAACGAAGTGTCGGAGATAGCTGGTCAGATTCTGATTTATTCGCTCAACTTGTCCATTGGACTGTGGATGGTAAGCGGAGGAGAAATCCAAGGTGACATCTAGTAACTTACAAGTAGCTCTCCAGAAACGTGAGGTGAACTGTACCCCACGATCTGACACAATGTGACGAGGCAAACCATGGAGACGGAAGATGTGGCGGATAAAGTCTTTAGCCAACTCGGGTGCAGACGGAAGACCTGGCAGAGGAATGAAGTGAGCCATCTTGGAAAAGCGGTCAGCGACCACCCAAATGACCGTACAACCGGCAGAGACGGGCAGATCCGTAATGAAGTCCATGGCTATATGTTGCCAGGGAGCAGCGGGTACAGGAAGCGGAAGAAGACGGCCGGCAGGCAGGTGTCTCGGAACTTTGTTGCGGGCACAGGAGACACAGGCAGAAACAAAGTCTATTACGTCTTTGTGCAGGGTAGGCCACCAATAATGCCGGGTAATGAGTTGGAGGGTCTTTTTCTGACCAGCGTGGCCAGAGAGTTTAGACGAATGACCCCAATGTAGAATTCTCTTCCGATCAGTCTCTGATACGAACGTCTTACCAGGAGGGAGACGATTTAGACTCACGGGAGCCACCTGCATTACTCTGGCGGGATCGATGATATGTTTAGGCTCATCTTCGAGATCCGACACCAGGAAGGACCGGGACAAGGCATCCGCCTTGATGTTTTTGTCAGCCGGGCGAAAATGCAAAAGAAAATCAAAACGGGCAAAAAACAAGGACCACCGGGCTTGGCGAGGGTTAAGTCTCTGAGCATGCTGAAGGTAAGACAGATTTTTGTGGTCCGTGTAGATGATTACCGGATGAAGAGCCCCCTCGAGTAGGTAACGCCACTCCTCCAATGCCAACTTAATGGCCAATAACTCTCGATCTCCTATGGAGTAGTTGCGCTCGGAGGAGGAGAAGAGTTTGGAGAAGAAACCACAGGAAACCATCTTCCCGGATGAAGATTTTTGAGTAAGTACCGCTCCGGCTCCAGCAGAGGAAGCGTCCACCTCCAGGAAGAACTGCTTGTTGCCGTCCGGGCGATGCAGCACTGGAGCGGAAGAGAAGGCTTGTTTCAAGGAAAGAAAGGCCTCCTCTGCTTCGGGCGTCCACTGTTTGGGGTTAGCATCCTTGCGGTGTGAGCGCTGAGATTGGAGCAGTCCTGGAAGAGAAGTGCGGTATGAAGAGACGGTAATAGTTAGCGAATCCCAGGAACCGCTGAATGGCCTTCAACCCCTTGGTCGGGGCCACTTCTCGATGGCAGACAGTTTCTCCGGATCCATTCGTAGACCTGTTTGAGAGATAATGTAGCCCAGAAACGGAAGCGAGGTCTGCTCAAAGAGGCACTTCTCATATTTGGCGAAGAGGTGATTCTGCCTGAGCCTGAGCAGAACCTGACGAACATCCCTCCGGTGAGACTGGAGATCCGGAGAGAAGACCAAGATGTCGTCAAGGTACACCACAACGCAGGAGTAGAGGAGGTCCCGGAAGATGTCATTGACCAACTCCTGAAAGACTGCTGGAGCATTACAGAGGCCAAAGGGCATAACCAGATACTCGTAGTGGCCATCCCGGGTGTTGAATGCCGTCTTCCATTCATCTCCTCGACGGATACGAACCAGGTTGTATGCTCCACGAAGATCCAGTTTAGTGAAGACTCTAGCCCCTCTAAGACGATCGAACAACTCCGGAATGAGCGGAAGAGGGTACTTATTCTTCACCGTGATCAAATTTAGGCCTCTGTAGTCAATACAGGGACAGAGAGATCCGTCTTTCTTTTTTACAAAAAAGAAACCTGCTCCCGCGGGGGAGGTAGATTTCCGGATGAATCCTTTCGCTAAATTCTCCTCGATATATTCTGACATCGACCTGGTCTCTGCAGCGGACAATGGGTAAATACGCCCACGGGGAGGCGTAGTACCGGGTAGCAGGTCGATCGGGCAATCATATGGTCTATACGGGGGTTATGTCTCTGCTTCCTTTTTATTAAAGACATCAGCGAATGACCAATATGGAATCGGGAGTCCAGGTAGATTAGCAGGTGTAGGAGAAGAACGGACGGGATGAACAGGCACCAGACACGTTTTATGACAGTCCTGTCCCCAGCGAAGAATCTCTCCATTCTGCCAGTCGAGCACGGGTGCATGTTTTTGGAGCCAAGGCAGACCTAGTAAGAAAGCATGAGAGAGTCCAGGTAAAACATGAAACGAGATGCTCTCAGAATGCAACATTCCCACCTGCAGGGTTATGGCTTCGGTGATAAGTTGGATGGGACGAGGTAGGAGACCCCCATCCACAGCAGCAACAGATACTGGTTCAACCAGAGGTTTGGTGGGAATGCGATACTTCTCAACTAGAGCCTGGGAAACAAGATTCCCAGCTGCTCCAGAATCAAGTTGGGCCAGTTCGAAGTAACGGTTCTTACCGATGAGAATAGAGACAGACAGCAGCAGAGATGAAGAGGATTTATTCTGGTCTAGGTGGACCTCTCCGAGCGAACCTAGACACAGGCGTTTCCCGACCTCTCCGGACAGGTACGGATCCAGTGCTCCTTACTGCCACAGTAGAAGCAACTCCTCTCGGCACGGCGTGAGTCCTGACGGGCTTTGACCATCTTGGTCTGGTCGACCTGCATAGGCTCAGCAGTGTGCATCTGGGGAGAAACGGAAGGGGTTATAGGTCTCTGAAACGAGGGTGCAAGACGAGGAAACCCTCTCTCACGGGTGACCTCTTTGGCACGTTCCTGGAACCGTAGATCAATTCGATTGGCAAGATTTATTAAATCATCAAGGGAGGTTGGAATGTCCCGACCGGCAAGTTCATCTTTAATACGGCCGGACAGACCCTCCCAGAAGACCGAAATCAGGGCGTTATTGTCCCAAGCCAACTCTGAGGCTAGAGTACGGAACCGTATGGCATATTGACCAACGGTGAGACTCTCCTGACGGAGACGCAACAGAGATGATGCAGAGGAGGTCCTCCGTCCAGGTTCGTCGAATACCTTCCGGAAGGCCGAGAGAAAAGCAGGCAGGTCAGATACCAGAGGATCTTCTCTCTCCCAGAGAGGATTAAGCCAGGCCAGAGCCTCTCCGGTGAGATGGGACATGATGAAGGCAATTTTGGCCCGGTCAGAGTTAAACTGGTGTGCCAGGAGTTCGAAATGCAGGGTGCACTGGTTAATAAAAACCACGAGCCAGAGCAGGGTCGCCTCCAAACCTAGGAGGAGCTGAAAGTCGGGGTCCGGGAATGGAAACCACGGAATTGGGAAGCAGCGAGGCTGCCGGATTGTGAGTCATGGCTCCAGCGGTGGTTGCTGGTGATGAATTCAGAGTGTCCAGGCGGGAATTGACGTTCCGTAGGTGACCCAGGATGGCCTCCTGTTGCAACCTCTGGCGAGATAGTTCATGACACAATTCCGGGAGTGAAGGGGTTTGGGTGCCACCGGGTTCCATGGCCCGAGCAAACTGTAACGGGTCTGGTAGGTGAAACCACTGAGCTTTATTATACAAGACAGTATACTTGTAAGAGAGCAGGTGGCGCCCGGGGAATACGGACAGGAATTCACGGGAAGTGACCAGGGCAGTCTCTGGGTAGGCAGGTTGTCACGGCAAGTGACCAGGGCAGTCTCTGGGTAGGCAGGTTGTCACGGCAAGTGACCAGGGCAGTCTCTGGGTAGGCAGGTTGTCACGGCAAGTGACCAGGGCAGTCTCTGGGTAGGCAGGTTGTCACGGCAAGTGACCAAGGCAGTCTCTGGGTAGACAGGTTGTCACGGCAAGTGACCAGGGCAGTCTCTGGGTAGACAGGTTGTCACGGCAAGTGACCAGGGCAGTCTCTGGGTAGACAGGTTGTCACGGCAAGTGACCAGGACAGTCTCAGAATATACAGGCTTATACGACCTGAGATGTTGGAGCCTCCTGGTAGGCTGCGGTCCGATGGCAGATGATCGCTCCCAAGCGAGCAGGCAGGAGTCTCTGGAGTAGCCGGTGATCACTGCTGGAGATGTCCGAACCTTCGGATAAAGCTGCAGTCGGATGGCAGATGATCGCTCCCAAGTGAGCAGGCAAGAGTCTCTAGAGTAGCCGGTGATCACTGCTGATGAAGTCCGAACCTTCGGATAGAGCTGCAGTCGGATGGCAGATGATCGCTCCCAAGTGAGCAGGCAAGAGTCTCTGTAATAGGAAGGGCTGCAGTCAGATGGCAGACAGCAAACAGACAGGTAACAGGCAGGCAACTGGAAACAGGAGCTGAGGGCTGAAGCAGAGTTATACAGTGCAACAACAACATTGCCCGGGCACCTCCATTAAGGAGGAAGCCCTTAATATAGGGTGGAGTCCTCCGGCATTGGCCGGAGACTAATTTGGAAAATGCGCGCGGCTCCTTTAAGAGCGGGGGAGGGTGCGGGCGCGCGCCCTAAGTCCAGCAGCAGGGAAGGAGCGCGCGGGCCCAGCAGGGTGGAAGGAGGACGCCGAGGATGCTGGGAGCGCTGAGGACGCTGGGGGCGCTGAGGACGCAGAGCGCTGGTAAGGGGAACGGCGTCCCTGCCTGGCAGAGGGCCGGGACGCCGACGCTACACGGTCTGAAAAGACGCGCCACATGTCCGGAAACGCAGGTCTTCCGCCTGCGTATTTTTACGCATAGTGGAGACGGATTTCTTGAAATCCCCTCCACTATGCTGTAACATCTGGACGCTGCGTGTTTGGCGCTGCGCCAACGCACAGCGCCAAACACGCAGCAAATCCGGAATGTTTCCTGATCGTGGAAACATACCCTAACTTCAAGAAATGTTTCCTTAAGTTGCTGCCAAATACTATGTTTTACCTCTTGACTTGGGCTAGTATAATAAGACAGTCGCCTGTTCACTTGTGGTTTAAATGCTATAGTTCTTCGGTGACTATATGTGTTTCCAAAAACCTTAACAAAGGTTTCAGAACATCGCATTACCTTGGCACAAATTTGCTAACCTGATCTTTTTAATTTATTTTCTGAGCAATTCAACCAAAAATAACATGCAGCTAATATTTTTTTTATGGTCAATTTAGTAAGCCAAAATAAATCATAAAGTTTATAGGCAGGCAATGTATGTTTATTGCTGAGAATTCTGAATGCGTTAGCAACAAACTCACTATAAAATGATGATAGTGATATTCACAGTAAGGCCGGCGTCACTCTGGCGACAGAATCAGACGACTGCAATACGATGAAATATCGCATTGCAGTCTGCCGTATGTTAATCTATGGAGCAGCTCCCAGTATCCGCTTTTTTGTGGTCCGTTTTAATCGTCCGAGTGCAATCGCAGCATGCTGCGATTGTCACCGATTGTGGGTCGACTATCGCCAATGCAAGTCTATGGGAGTGATGAAAAATCGGATTACAAACGGACCGCACATGTGACTTGCGATGAAATCGCACCACTATCCCAGGTGCCAGGAAATTGCATCAGGAAAATTGCCAGGAAGGGCTGACATGCTAATTAGGCTACGAAAATTCAAACCCAAACAGGAAACCGCCTCCACGGAGTCCAGAACCATGGCCAGTCACATCAATGTGGAGATGTTGATCGTTCTGGTCCAGGAGAGACCAGAACTTTGGGACCAGCGGGATCCAAATTATTCAAACCGCTCGAGGAAGGACGCGGCTTGGCGGAGAATATGTGGACAGATGTTTCCAGATTTTGGCGACAGGTCTATGGAGGACCAAGAACGCATTAGTAAGTAACGTCTTGAAAACGCTTAAAATACTGTATTACTACTCAGTATGTACCAACAACAATGTGTTATAATGTCCCTGTACCCTTATATGTGAAACATAAATGTGGCAAAAAAAACACTTATGCCTGTTGAACCCCCAGTGCTATGTGAGTACTCCAAGCACATCTAATATTTAGCTCCTGTAATTTGAAAAACAGCCGCACTCCAACAATCTTTAAATGCAAGTGCAAAAAGTTTAAATTGAAAACAGCACAGCATCAACAAGGTGTAGAGGTAACGTTTCGACCCTGCAATGGGTCTTTCTCAAACCTTAAGGAAGATACCACAAAAGGAACAGAGGAGGCCACTGTGGGATATGAGAACTTTAAAATGCTCCAGCCCATATATATGGGAATCCCACAGGGCATGGGACGAACTGAAGGTCCTGGTAGGATGAAGGTTCAGGTGCCGTCAGTGGTGGTGTGATACTTAGCTCCAACTGCAATGGTCGCCAAGTTTCAATTTAAAAATGTGTGCCTACGCAATAAATGCCTAGCTGAAGTACTTAATATGTGTCCCTTTTGTTAATCCCATCGCTGTGTCACAAATAAATGCTCATTATTGTGACACATATGTCATAGAGCTTTGTATGTATGACCCCTTGTAATATTAAGTTGTTATTTTATCTACATACAATATGTTGTGGTGTTCTGTACCCCTAACACGCCAAAAAAAAATAATATTGCAGTTGTACGGTATTTATTTGTAAAATACATAACAAGGGCAGATAAGTATAATTTCTTATTTTATCCGTTACTTTTTCAGTCTCAGATGTTACAAGGCGTTGGCGGAGCTGTAGAGACTGCTACAGGCGAGAGAGACAGCTGAGGGGGCGCAGTGGGGCAGCAGCAACCAGTAAACGCAAATATGTCTATTATGATAGACTGAATTTTCTGGCTCCAGCTATGGATTTGCAACCGTAAGTTAATGTCTGTACAAAGTGTATTGCTATTTTTAAGAATAAATTGTAATACAATTTTTTTATTCTCTAGCACCGAGTCAAACCTTACTGAGACCCAGCTTCTGACTCTGAGGCAGTGATCGACCCCGTGTGGGATGTTGAGGAGGCTGGCCCGTCATCAGCAGCAAGTGCAGCAGCAGCATCACCACCACCACCACCAGCAGTGGAGTCAGAGAGCTTGCCTCTTGAGTCCCAAGACCCTCCCCTCAGCAGCAGCCCTGGTAGGCCCCTGGATGTGGCTTCGCCTCCTGCAGTTGTGGCACGGCGAGACAGGCGTAGAAGAGAAGGAGTTGGTTCTGGCACAAGGAGGCAGGTAGACCGAGGAGTTCTGGACTATTTGTCCAGTGTAGCAAATGATGATGGGGAGGAGGGATTTTGCTGCAGTCTGGCCCGTTATCTCCGGGCTATTCCAAGACAGCACAGACTGCGGATCAGAAGCGGACTGCAGATTGTTTTGGATGCTGGAACAGCGCCTAATGATCCAAGAAACCTACTAGATTATCTAGACAGATGGGTGGTTGGTCCGGAAAATGTCTTAAGGTTGTTTGGACCAAATCCATCACAATCTGCTTCAGCCTCTGATCCTTCTCCTCATCATCATCCTCCTCCTCCACCTCCTCCTTGTGTCCAACAGAACCCAACTCCTCCTCCTCATCCTACTGCAGCTCCTTCTTTATACGGAGCTCCCCAGCTCCAAGCCATGGGACAGAGTGCCCATTCACAATATGCCCACTCGACCATACCCAATGTTCAATGCTGGCCACAACATGGGTATGGTCGACATGGGCATTTTGGGGGCTACAGTGTAAGTGGGCAGTCATATTATGACTACCCACAACAGTTCCCAACCTACCCTTACCCAAACCCACATACAGAGCCAGCAACAAGCAGACAGCAAACTACACAGTCAGCCACCACTCATGGTGACACAGTGGCTGGAGAGCAGTCAAGGCAGCCCTCACAATCTGGGCCTCCACCTTCACCACCCCACACCTACCACCAGTTATAGGTGTAATGTATTTTTGTTCTATTTGTTTTAAGTTATGAACATTATAGTTTGTTATAGTCCTTCAATTTTCTCAGGAAATATGTTTAAAATAATTTATGAGCCAGTTGTAATTGTTCATTATGTTTACAGCGACAAAACATGATCTACTACATAAAAAATTGTTTTGACTCGCATTAATTGTATGTGATTATTTAAATATGTAGCTGTTTAGTTAAATATGTTATGGTGTGCCTAACTTACACACAATATGACACAAAAACAAACACAACATATACAGTTAAGTGAGTATAAATATCTTTATGACACAGCAACATAGCCACACTACATGTGTAATAATGCCTCCTCTTGCCAGGCAGTAGCACCCTCAGGGGACACAAAATATTGAGTCAACACATCACGTACTTTTAGGTGGATGGATGGGTGGTGACATAGGCAAATACACATTCACAGAGGCTAACTCACCCACATGTTGTGAGGAGCATTCATGGATTCTACAAAAATTATGTAGGACCACACATGCTTTGAGGACCACATTAACATTCTGTTCACTGAGTTGAATTGCAGATTGAAGTACCCGCCATTTAGCACAAAGAATTCCAAATGTGCACTCCACCAGCCGCCGAGCACGTGACAGGCGACAATTAAATATTCTACGCCGATGGGTGAGATAACGACGGGGATATGGCCTCATTACATTACGGCTTAATTGAAATGCCTCATCCGCTACTATAACATAAGGCACATGTTCTGGAATAGAGTCTGTAAGTTGACTTGCTGGTGGTAGGTCCAGTTGGTTATTGCTATCCGCCTACCCATTATGGAAGTATTGAAGACTCTTGAGTCTCCAGTCCTTCCATAGGCCCCAATGTCTACAATTATAAACATGTAGTTTGTGTCGACCAAGGCCAACAAAACTACTGAAAAATATTGTTTGTAATTGAAGAATTGGGAGCCTGAGTTAGGAGGTTTACGAACACGTATGTGCTTGCCGTCCAGGGCTCCTATACAGTGTGGAAACTGGCAATTTTCGGCAAAACCCTGTGCTATCCTCAACCAGTCACTCATTTTTGGCTCAGGCATGACGTCTTCATGTAGTCTGTTCCAAATTTCAACACAGTTGACCGCACAATGCCTGAAATTGTTGATCGGCCTATTAACAACTCTAAGTGCAGAGCAGCGTAGGACATGCCAGTAGAAAGGAACCTGTAACACACATAGAACATGGAGAAATCAGCACCAAAAACAACAAACACAGCATGCACAACACTTTCAATGCTTGAGTTTGTTAGACCACACATGCTGGAAATTAGATTACAAGCCATGGCTTCTGTGGAATACACCAAAGCCAATCATTTCGATAGGTAAGCTTCAGAAATACATTACTCACATTATAAGTTTCCAAGAAGTGTGCTCAAACACTTGCAAAGTCACTATGTCGAGGAAAACATCATCAACATATCGTTGACACACATACCTTATTGTTAGGAGAAGGCGTTCCTCTGCAGAAATTGCTTTTCTCATCCTGGTGTCCTGAAATGTGATCCCAGGGCGCACAATGTCAAGCAACGTATCAAAGGTAGCTATGCTCATTCGACAATATTGGAAAAACTTATCTCCATGCCTACGCAGTGACAAATATAGACGGTGAAAATGGCCTTTAGTTATCCTTCTTGTCAAAAGTGGATGTACCCACATTCTTGTGCGTCTTCTGGGATCTGCTATTACAGGATATGGCTCTCCAAAACGTCTGGATATAACCCAATGGAACAGCACACGCTCAGTGGGAGTAAATCTGAGTGTGTTGCTCATGTTTGGATAAAGCAGCTAGCAAGCACTAAGCACAAGGAACAAAATGACACCAGTGCAAAGGTGGGAGAGTCACAGCTGTAGCAGAGCACTTAAATATAGCTCTGCCTGATGATTTAAATGAGTATCAGGCCTCAAAACTGTTATTGGTCCTTTTTGGAAAGCTGCGACAAAAAAACGGTGGTCGGATGAAAATCGGATGTTACAAGGTACACACACATGCGACTAAATTGCATCTTTGAAGGAAAATCGGATGCCAGGCGGATGTGTGATGTTTTCATTTTGTTCCGATAATCGACCGACTAAAACGGTCCGATTTTTTGTAGTTGTGTCTGACCCCGGCCTAACTTCCACACACTGCACCAGTCCACTTGCTTGATCTATGAGGAAGGGGTGGATTGTATTCATGTCATCTTGGTGAGTACTAGTCAATAGACAGTTTTTTGTCCATTCCTCGCTGCAACTGCCTTAAGGACGCAGTCAAACGGCCCTATGATTCGGACCAAGATCGGACAGCAATGCACAGGCTTACCGAGGTTCTCCCAGCCCAAGATTGACAGTTACATAGAAGTATATGAAGCTGTCACACTCCGGTCAGGAAATCCGCTGTCCAGTCCATGCATGTCGATCCGATCTTTATATAGCTGTCTGACTGCTCCCTAATAATCGCATATCATGCTATACAGACAGTACTGAAAGGTTGTGCTGCATTGAATATGACAGCTCCCAGAAATGTATTAAGAATCAAAAAATACAAAGCTACAGTATTCTAAAAACAAAAGAAAACAAAAATTTGCTATCCGTTGCGGCACTGATACTAAGTTTATGTATGAACGAACGGGATACCAAAAGAATTTTTGTAGCGTACTGTTCGTTCATTCAACAAAATAATGTATTATACAGTACTTTCCAATCTGTCACACGCCTTTTATTTGGCTATGTGCACACGACGTCTGTAAGGTGCAAGAGGAGCTGGTGAGGCTTTGTTTTTGCGAAGCCACTTCAGGAAAATGCTGATGATCTTTTTCCTGTGTGTCTTTTGTTAGCAGACATACAACCACTTTTTATGAAGAGCAGGCAACTTCTAACCG
Organism: Oophaga sylvatica; assembly: GCA_033576555.1. Classification (NCBI taxonomy): domain Eukaryota; kingdom Metazoa; phylum Chordata; class Amphibia; order Anura; family Dendrobatidae; genus Oophaga; species Oophaga sylvatica. The sequence continues at coordinate 79,763,913 of JARQOD010000006.1, forward strand.
AAGCTGGCTAAAAAATGAATATGTTACTTCTTTTAACTGCTTCATGGTTCCAGAATACTGAACTTGTTAAGAAAGTAATAAAAGACTAAACGTTCACAGCAATGTTGTGTAATAAATGTTGTGAATTTTGTTAATTTTTTACTGCGGTTTTGTGGCTCTTTTTCAGGCAGGTTCGAGGCAGAATTTATTTGAAAAGTCATTGTGTTCACATACAGCTTTTTATTTAAAAAAAACTTAGAGGTCTCCCCCTTCCTGATTTCCTATTCTTTTGCAGGTTTGTCAGACTTAAATGTTTCAGATCACCAAACAAATTTACATATTAGACAAAGATAACAGAAGTGATCACAAAATGCAGTTTTAATTGAAAGTCTTTATTATTAAGGTAAAAACAAATCCAAACCTAAGGGCCCTGTGTGAAAAATTGCCCCTAAACTTAATAACTGGTTGGGACACTCTTAGCAGCAACAACTGCAATCATGTGTTTTTGATAACTAGCAATGAGACTTTTACAGGACTCTGGAGGAATTTTGGCCCACTCGTCTTTTGCATGAATTGTTGTAATTCAGTCACATTGGAGGGCTTCTGAGCATGAACCGCATTTTTAAGGTCATGCTGCAGCATCTCAATTGAATTAAGGTCAGGACTTTGACTAGGCCACTCAAAAAGCCTTAATTTTGTTTTTCCTAAGCTATTCAGAGTTGGACTGGCTTGTGTGTTTTGGATTTTAGTCCTGCTGCATAACCCAAGTGCGCTTCAGCTGGAGGTCACAAACAGATGGCTGGGCATTCTGCTTCAGGATTTTTTGGTGGACAGCAGAATTCATGGTTTCATTTGCCACAGCAAGTCTTCTGGGTTCTGAGGCAGCAAAACAGCGCCAGACCATCACACTACCACCACCATATTTTACAGTTGGTATAATGTTCCTTTCTGAAATGCTGTGTTACTTCTACGCCAGATGTAATAGGACATACACCTTCCAAAAAGTTCAACTTTTATCTCCTCAGTCCACAGAGTATTCTCCCAAAAGTCTTGGGGATCATCAATATATTTTCTGGCAAAACTGAGATGAGCCTTTATGTTCTTATTGCTCAGCAGCAATTTTCGTCTTGGAACTCTGCCGTGCAGGCCCTTTTTGTCCAGTCTCTATCTTATGGTGGAGTCATGAACACTGACCTTAACTAAGGCAAGTGAGGCCTGCAGTTCTTTGGATGAGTTGTCGCTGCGCTCTTGGGGTAATTTTGGTCAGCCGGCCACTCCTGGTAAGGTTCACCACTGTTTTGTTTTTGCCATTTGTGGATAATGGCTCTCACTGTGGTTCACTGGAATTCCAAAGTTTTAGAAATGGCTTTATAACCTTTTCCAGACTGATAGATCTCAATTACTTTGTTTCTCATTTGTTCCAGAATTTCTTTGGATCGCGGCATGAAGTTTAGTGTTTCAGGATATTTTGATCTACTTCACTTTGTCAGTCAGGTTCTATTTAAGTGATTTCTTGATTGATAACAGGTGTGGCAGTAATCTGGCCTGGGTGTGGCTAGGGAATTTGAACACAGCTTCCCAAAAATGTGATAAACCACAGTGAATTTATGTTTTAAGGGGAGAAGCCATCACTTTTTCACACAGGGCCCTGTAGGTTTGGATTTCTTTTTCCCTTAATAATAAAGACCTTCCTTTAAAAACTGCATTTTGTGTTCACTTGTATTATCTTTATCCAATATTTAAATTTGTTTGGTGAACTGAAACATTTAAGTGACAAACATACAAAAGAATAGGAATTCAGAAAGGGGCAAACACGTTTTCACAACACTGTATGCATTTACAACTACATACTGTAGCAGAACATTCTTTTCCATAAATCTATGATGAGAATACTGAGCATAAACTTAAACGCAGTCAGCAAAGATGTTTCTGCAAATCTGCAAATATTGGATATAGTGTTCAATAAAAGATACTCTTATTCTATTTAAATTTATTGTAGTAAAGCAATAGCTGATGTTTGCACAAATGGCTTTCTTTCTATGCCTATCCACAACTGTTTGGAAATCATTATTTATTGTCCTTTTAGATGTTTTATGTATTTTTTTTCCTTTGCTCTTATTTACCTTGTATTGCTCTTTGGTTTTCTTGAGAAAAGTAGCAAAGCAAATTAAGTATCACTTTGACAGTAAGATTCAGGATCTTACACTCACAAGCTAACACCAACTAAAAAGGTGGATCAGTTGGTCTTGGTAACTTGGGTATTCTTGCACATCGCTGGTTGCCTACAGCAACCTAAGGGGTTCATCATACTCTCACTTTAGACAAAGTCAAACAGATCTGTACAAATACAGCAAACAGTTTGACGTGCAAGCCAAATGTATCGAAGCATTCTCCTATGCAAGCATTATTTACAGGGTAGAATATATCGGGATACTAGGCCCCGATTTATCAAAATGTTTTCTTCAGTTTTATGGTATTAAACAACTTGAAATGTTGCAAAACTTCCAGTTGCACAAAAATGTGGTGAATTTTGCAGTTTTTATACCACTACTGGCTAGATCGACCAAAGTGGATGGAGCTTAGACGAGACTAGAAGCCAGCCCTGGTAAATTCATCAAAATTTATAGCTCTTAGGTGGTTGTAAATTACGCCAGAAATGTTCTTTAGTCCAGGTGCGTGGCAGTGGGAAGATAAACCTAATTCAAAGACAAGTCCAACAATACCTTTACCTAGATAGTCCTTTCCTCTGTTACTGAGAAAATAGCATTTGAATAGCTATGTAAGTGAGGCTGTAGATCTGAAGCATTTGTCACTCCAGCTCTATTTCCCACATAGCACCACCTCCTTCTGCTTGACTGACAGCCTCTATGCTGTGTGACTTCAGGCAAAGGAGCTGTCAGTCAAGCAAAAGGAGGCAACACTTGGTAAGGAGTAGAGCTGGAATGACAGGCTTTAGATCTTCCATATCAATTTACATATCAATTCAAACTCTGATTTCTCAGTAGTAGTGGTATGGACTGACCATGTAAAGGTATTGCAGGGCTTTTCTTTAAAAGAACTATATGTGCATACAGTTTGGATTGTGATATCTTGCTTAGGTCTTGTACATAAGTATATAAATAATACAGTAGTTGTTTGCTAAGTTAATAGATATATACTCTAAAAATGGACTATATGTGGAGCTATATGTGATGGTTATCACGTTTTGTGAGAGTATGGTACTTGAGCCACTGATATAACAATAAACCACTATTTTTCCCTCATAGGGGTTGCTTCACATAGCCAAATGATCAGATGATCACTACAGATCAACCTTCATTACACTAGTATTACATACTGAATGACTGTGTAATAATTGGGAGGCTTGAGCCTGTTTGTTTGTGTATTGCCACTTGGGCTGATAGAGGGGTGTCCTGAATGAGAGATTTTATCTTTAAATGTGTTATCATGATGAGACAACGCTATTAAAACAATTTTAGTACAGCGCGTCACCAACTTTACATGTTCATAATGTATGTCTAATATGTGTCAAAATCTGAACAATACACGTTACGTTACACACAGTATATGCCATGTCGTTTTCAACAAAAGCTTTATCTTTTTCCACATTGACGCCTTAAACTATATGTTTTGTTCAGTTTTGTAATCCTCATGACAATATGTAATTAACTACATATTTTAGTTTGTTTCAACATTAAATATAATACAGCAATTTTATGCATTGGAAATCCCATCGTTGGAATATCTTTATGTGCAAATCACTTTGTGAATACCCTACAGCAATCTGAGTCAAAGTATAATTTATAGGAAATATTTAATGTTATTTTTCTGGTAGTGTTTACTTTGCCTGCAGCACAAATATTGCACAGTATGACAATATTTTTCAGAACTCATTACCTTAGTTAATTGAAGGTGGAAAGTTTCTTTGTGAAAGCCTTGGTTATTAATTGCTGCATTTTAATCGGTTGTAGTAGTATTGATTCTATATAATCTATGTGACAATACATGAAAAGGGGCTACTCTAAGATTGTGCAAAGCTATAGAAATCGCAGATAGTCAATCAATGTTTCGGCTTTTTATACTACATACACTAAGGTAAGCTGTTCTTCCTTATGAGCCCTCTTAAAAATAAATTTGGGATTAGATTGCTAGCATAGATGACAAGAAAGCAACCCCCAGGTCTAAAATCTGGAAAAAAAAGCTTTGTTGCTGTCATTTATAGTCGTAGGCATGGGCATGGTTGCCAATCGTTCTGAAATTCCAGGACAGTCCCTAAAAATAGGGCACTATTTTGCCCTGTCCGTACAAAAAATGTAAAGCCTTCATAATTTTTTTGAAGATGGAGAAACTTCTATAGACTATTTTGACATTAATTATCATCATTTCAGAGTTTACGGAGAATGCAGCTAGTGTGTTAATCTCAGAATTATAGGCTGTGGAAATGTATCACTTTTAATCAGGATTTTTTATGGTTTTCCAATGTGTTCTATGACCTTTCCTGGCACCTGCGCACTTCAGTACTTTGCTCTGGCCTCAACAGGACAGAGAAGTACACCTGCGCAGAAGCGCAGTGCCGAGGAGTCTGTGTGGATGACGCTGGGACACGTCATCCACACAAAGCAAGCAGGAGGGTGGCGATCATAAGAAGATGGGAGGTGCCGGACCAAGAAGAGCGACACCCTTGGACCGGACCACCCCGCAGGTGAGTATAATAAAAGTTATTTTTCTTCTCTTACAGGTCGGGTTGGGGGCAGATATACAGTATCATAGAATGCTGTATATCAGCCTTGAAAGGTGATGACCATAACTTATATTGGCCAAAACTGGTGACAGGTTCCCTTTAAAAAAACAAAAAGAAAAAAAGATAAAATTAAATACTTCATATGCACCCCAAAATGATATCAATAAAAATTACAGCTAACCCCTCAAAACTCAACTCTACTTCCTGAAAAAAAAGTATTTCTCACTGATCTTGTGACTATAGCCAAATTTTTTGTTAGTTTTTTAAAATAGCAAATAATAATAAAAAAACCTATATAAATTGTGTACCACCATATTCGGACTGTCTCGTAGAAGCTGAAAGGTTATTTTTACCACAAAGTGATCACAGTACAAATAAAACCCCAAAAGCAATGGATGTTGTATTTTTTCATACCACCTTTCTTTGAATTCTTTTTCCCATTTTTCAGTAGTAGTATAGGTACACCCCCTCTCGTCAAACTCAATCTGACAGGTCGTCACGCCCCCTATCATTTAATCCGTCTCCCTGTCAGATTGATCCAGGTCGTCACGCCCCCTGGCTGAACTTTGCTCAGGGTGGGAAATCTGGTCTGCTGGATTTGTGAATTTCAATCAAAGTGATTTATTCATGTCTATTGATATTTTATCCACTGGATTTGATTAGTCTGTGTTGTTTTACTGTATTAAAGAGCGATTCTTGATTTTATAAGTCTCAGGAAGAAACTTTTAAGGGCCCCAGTAAATGTATAAGGAGTTCTAGTTAAATACAGACTTCTGTATATAACTAGTATATAATGATTTTTAGTGAATTAAAGAGTGAATCTTGATCTTTTTTGTGGCTGTCCCGTGACCAGGACTTGTCCAGGCATGCCCGGACATGCCCGGACTTATCCAGGCATGTCTCACACGGACCCTATATGTCAGTTCACAATATGTCTATCAGTATTAAAACATAAAAACTCCTCTGTACACGATCCTTAAGCAAAATAAAAAAATATAGAATGCAAAATAATTCTGTGAAGTAGCTAAAATGTTGAAATATATGGTGTCTCACATGGACCCTATATGTCAGTTCACAATATTGTCTATCAGTATTAAAACATAAAAACTCCTCTGTACACGAGTCTTAAGCAAAATAAAAAAATAATGTAAAATAAATCTGTGAAGGAGCAAAATGTTGAAATATATGGTGTCTCACATGAGCAAAATAAAAAAAATATAATGCAAAATAATTCTGTGAAGGAGCTAAAATGTTGAAAAATAAAAAATATAATGCAAAATAAATCTGTGAAGGAGCAAAAATGTTGAAAAATATGGTGTCTCACATGGACACTATATGTTAGTTCACAATATGTCTATCAGTATTAAAACATAAAACTCCTCTGTACATTATTGTGAAGGGGTTAAAAGAGGCTTCATGGTTGATATGATAAGCTGATCAGAATAGCTAGCATCATGAGAGCTGCTATGGCTGAAAGTGGTAGCGAACGCATAACTAATATTTGAAAAATATGGTGTCTCACATGGACCCTATATGTCAGTTCACGATATGTCTATCAGTATTAAAACATAAAAACTCCTCTGTACACGATCCTTAAGCAAAATAAAAAAATATATAATGCAAAATAATTCTGTGAAGGAGCTAAAATGTTGAAAAATATGGTGTCTCACATGGACCCTATATGTCAGTTCACAATATGTCTATCAGTATTAAAACATAAAAACTCCTCTGTACACGATCCTTAAGCAAAAAAAAAAAATAATGTAAAATAAATCTGTGAAGGAGAAAATGTTGAAATATATGGTGTCTCACATGAGCAAAATAAAAAAAATATATAATGCAAAATAATTCTGTGAAGGAGCTAAAATGTTGAAAAATATGGTGTCTCAGATGGACCCTATATGTCCGTTCACAATATGTCTATCAGTATTAGCAACTGAGAGTCAGAAACATTTGTCATGTGGCAAAATATTACCATCAACTGTTCACATGTGCTTTGTTCCGGAAGACTTACAAATAGTTTTGAAGAACCACTTGGTTGTATTGTGATGTTAGACAAGAGAAAAAGTAGCAATGAGGGCTTGTAAGACCTGACAAATTTCAGTTGGTGTGTAATGAATCTAAAATATATGAAAGTTTAATTTTAATCATTACATTATGGAAAATAATGAAATTTAGCACTATATGCTAATTTTTTGAGAAGGACCTGTTTAGGTACAAATATATGGCGGTTATTATTGTTTAGCCCCGGATTAATCTATTATCGCTATAACATATAAGATATGGAGATGGGCACTATTATATATTGATTTGAATGTAGTTCATACCTGTCTGCATTTGGCTAATTTGTACCATGTTAACCACTAGATAGAAAATACTTTGTTACAGATCGGTAACCTATTACCAAGCTTTGTGTACAAGGCTTGGATTGTATAGGGATTTAATGACAGGCTAGAAAAAAGACTAGTAATTAGTAAATAGAAAAATATGCTCCTCTCAATACAACCCAAGCCTTAGATACACTGCCCCTATAAGTTGAGCGTCATAATTCCAAATGTGTTTATTTTTAGTATTATCCAGGATATAAGTTTTAAACTACAGCTGCAAAACTTTGCTCAGGCTGGGAAATCTGGTCTGCTGGATTTGTGAATTTCAATCAAAGTGATTTATTCGTCTCTATTGATATTTTATCCATTGGATTAGATTAGTCTGTGGAGTTTTACTGTATTAAAGAGCGATTCTTGATTTTATAAGTCTCAGGAAGAAACTTTTAAGGGCCCCAGTAAATGTATAAGGAGTTCTAGTTAAATACAGACTTCTGTATATAACTAGTATATAATGATTTTTAGTGAATTAAAGAGTGAATCTTGATCTTTTTTGTGGTGAGAAACTTTTAAGGACCCAGTAAATGCATGTAAAACACTATTGTGGTGGAATTTGGAATTATGACGCTCAACTTATAGTTTTATTCAGTATATATATTTTTAGCTTGGCAGTGTATCTACACTTATATCAGGACTGGGAAGAATGTACTTTTGTTACAGATCGGTAAGCTATTACCAAGCTGTGTATCTAAGGCTTGGGTTGTATTGAGAGGAGCATATTTTTCTATTTACTAACTAACATGGTACATAGATATACATCTTTACTGGCACATAGAAATGTAGTACAACAGTGTTGACATGAATTGTCAGAATGAGTGAAGGTCGATGCTACGGTAATTCAGGCAAACAGTAAATAGTATTGCATTGTGTATAGTCAGTGGGATCTTTTAAAACCAACACATTTATGTGTATTCTGATAGCAGTGCCCATAGAATGAGTGAAGGTCGATGCTATTGTGACATGTTAGAAACCACATATACTAAATAGCCCTGTATTGTGTCATGACCTGTAAGTACAATGAGAGAAGGTCGCATGCATTCATGAATTCATTTGTCTCTATTTACCTGTAAATGTGTGTAAAGGGAAAGTCATGGCGAGATTGAAATAAATTGAAAAAGGAAGCTTTTGCAGTATAAAATACAAATTTTATTAAGGTCTAAAATACATTATCATGGATAAAAATCCAAAAGAGTGGGATATACAGCATGCAGAAAAAATAACCAAAGTGTTGACATGAAGTTACAGCTCAAAGACATATACATTATCATGAATAAAAATCCAAAAGAGTGGGATATACAGCATGCAGAAAAATAGCCAAATGCAGACAGGTATGAACTACATTCAAATAATATATAATAGTGCACATCTCCATATCTTATATGTTATAACGATAATAGACTAATCCGGGGCTAAACAATAATAACCTACATATATTTGTCCATATATATGCAGTCTATGTAACTCACAATATCCCCCAATAGGCAGACATATATGCACTATATATAGGATTATAAGTATCTCAATGAAGCATGTATATCAATAAAGTAACTTCCCCATCACAGATGCTAATATAATGATGTTAGCATGCAAGTGCAGGGCTCACAATACATACAGTGCATGCATATGAAGTCAATTAGCACATCCATATGAGGAGCTATATTAAAAAAGCAGTTGTGTATAGTTGGCCAATCAAATATTAGTTATGCGTTCGCTACCACTGTCAACCATAGCAGCTCTCATGATGCTAGCTATTCTGATCAGCTTATCATATCAACCATGAAGCCTCTTTTAACCCCTTCACAATAATGTACAGAGGAGTTTTTATGTTTTAATACTGATAGACATATCGTGAACTGACATATAGGGTCCATGTGAGACACCATATTTTTCAAATATTAGTTAAGCGTATATTTCAACATTTTTGCTCCTTCACAGATTTATTTTACATTATTTTTTTATTTTGCTTAAGGATCGTGTACAGAGGAGTTTTTATGTTTTAATACTGATAGACATATCGTGAACTGACATATAGGGTCCATGTGAGACACCATATTTTTCAAATATTAGTTTAGCGTATATTTCAACATTTTGCTCCTTCACAGATTTATTTTACATTATTTTTTTATTTTGCTTAAGGATCGTGTACAGAGGAGTTTTTATGTTTTAATACTGATAGACATATTGTGAACGGACATATAGGGTCCATGTGAGACACCATATTTTCAACATTTTAGCTCCTTCACAGAATTATTTTGCATTACATATTTTTTTTATTTTGCTTAAGGATCGTGTACAGGGGAGTTTTTATGTTTTAATACTGATAGACATATTGTGAACTGACATATAGGGTCCATGTGAGACATGCCTGGACAAGTCCGGGCATGTCTGGGCATGCCTGGACAAGTCCTGGTCACGGGACAGCCGTGGAAAAAACAATACTGAAATTCAAAAACTATGTGCTGGCCGTTAACACGCGCACAGTCATCTAGAAAATATTGAGCGAGTTGCTTCACAAACCCTCTCAAGGCATGTTGAATGTTAACGTTCCCGCTATGAGCTACACACATGACCAACTGTATAGCCTGGGATGCGTAGCGTTCTTGCAGCGCAGGCCTATTTTTAAAGACGCTAAGCCCCATCAGATATAAAAGACAGGCATGTTGAGACGTGTCCCGGACTATTTTGGCACAGAACCACAACTATGCAACAATTTTGACCAGCATTCAACAAAAAATCGGGTACAAATTTTTTAACATACCCGTGTTTCGGACCCTCAGACCATGCCAGAAGCACTCTGTGCCATGTACTCTAACTCATAATATTCGATTTTGATCAGCATTCAACAAAAAATTGGGTGCTAACTTTTTAGCATACCTGTGTTTCTATAGCGAATACACGGACCCCTACAGCGCATCCCTATAGTGTAGTTTAATGTAGGGGGCAAACAGATTATCGCTGGTGCTTGGAAAATACCACATTTCATAGATGGTAGTGATCCGCTGAATAATTTTTAAACATTTCACGCCACTCATGCACCCACAGCACACTTATGCTGTACCAGCACCGCTGCAACTAGTTCTTTTTAGCTAAAAAAGACCCTTATTTGCATCATTTTCATTATAGTACGACTGGTACATACCCACTCCTATGCAGCGATATTGAGTACCGTTCAACCAAAATCAGGTACAAACTTTTTAACATACCTGTGTTTCGGGCGCTCATGCCATACCAGAAGCACTCTGTGCCATGTACCATAGCCCATAATAATCGATCTTGATCAGTATTCAACAAAAAATTGGGTGCAAACTTTTTTACACACATTTACAGGTAAATAGAGACAAATGAATTCATGAATGCATGCGACCTTCTCTCATTGTACTTACAGGTCATGACACAATACAGGGCTATTTAGTATATGTGGTTTCTAACATGTCACAATAGCATCGACCTTCACTCATTCTCTCAATGGTAATAAATTAGCTATCTGTAGCAAACCAGAAACTAGGTTGGAGATTCCTAACCCCGTGTCATTACATTCTTCCCAGTCCTGATATAAGTGTAGATACAATGGCAGGCTAAAAAATATATATATAAACACTGAATAAAAACTATAAGATGAGAGTCATAATTCCAAATGTGTTATAAGGTGTTTTATACTGGATGGTACTATAGAATAATCGTTGCTTTTTTAATATAGCTCCTCATATGGATGTAAACAAGTCTTTGATCTGGTGTCTGTATTTCACTAAGAGTCTGTATTTCACTAAAAATTCTTATATACTAGTTATATACAGAAGTCTGTATTTAACTAGAACTCCTTATACATTTACTGTCTTTAATACACTAAAAACTACACAGACTAATCAAAGTCACTGAATAAAATATAAATAGAGATGAATAAATCACTTTGATTGAAATTCACAAATCCACCAGACCAGATTTCCCAGCCTGAGCAAAGTTCAGCCAGGGGGCGTGACGACCTGGATCAATCTGACAGGGAGACGGATAAAATGATAGGGGGCGTGTCGACCTGTCAGATTTGAGTTTGATGAATGGTAGTGCCCCTATACTACTTACATCCTGCCCCTGTGCCTGCCATCCTGCCCCCGTGTCTCCCATCCTGCCCCTGTGTGTCCATTCTGCCTCCGTGTCTCCCATCCTGCCCCCGTGTCTCCCATACTGCCCCTGTGTCTCCATTCTGCCCCGTGTCTCCATCCGGCCATCAAAACATATTGCAGTTTCAATAAAAATAAAAACAAAAACTTTCTACTTACCTGGCACGTTCCTGCAGCGATGTACCCTCCAGGCATTTCGTGCATGCTGACGTCAGCTGCCAGCCTCTGATTGGCTGGTGGCTTTTAATTATTACCATGCGGGCCAGCACTGCAATAGAGTTTAACTGAATCTGCGTCTCAGACGCAGGTTCCGAATCCTGTCGCTGGGGCCCGATGAGCAGAAGAGATGGGGCCCGATGTGGGCCCCCTCTGCTCATTGGGCCCCATATGCCAGTCAGGGCAGTAATGCCTTGATGGTGGCTTTGTGCATGTGTGGTATCTTTGAAAAAAAACGGAATGGAAAAATGGATACGTGAAGGGGACCTTAGGCATATTTAATAGCGTTTTTTATAAGTATTGTCAGGGAGATTTTTTTATTTCATTTAGACTATCATGCAATTTATAAGTAGTCTTTAAAGTCCTATAAAGAATTCCTATGAGAAAGCAGCAGGTAAATTCCATGCCCCGAGAATACTTTAAAGGGAATCTGTCACCTCATTTTTTACATATAAGATGCGGCCACCACCATTAGGGGCTTATCTACAGCATTCTGGAATGCTGTAGATAAGCCCTTGATGTAAACTGAAAGATAAGAAAAACAAGTCAGATTATACTCACTCAGGGGGCGGTCCAGTGGGATGTGGTCCGATGGGTGTCACAGGTCTGGGTCCAGCGCCTCCCATCTTCATGCAATGATGTCCTTTTCCTTGTTTCTGTCATGGCTCCTGCGCAGGCATTATTCTCTGCCCTGTTGAGGGCAGAGTAAAGTACTGCAGTGCGCAGGCGTTGGGCCTCTCTGACCTTTCCCGGCGCATGCGCACTGCAGTACTTTGCTCTGCCCTCAAAAGGGCAGAGAATAACGCCTGCGCAGTAGCCACGACAGAAGCATAATCCTTTCTCATTTAATTTTCTCATTAGTAATAGAATCCCTAGCCTTTTTAATTAGAGAAAATAAGAGGCAAAAATGTCAGCCTTTAGATGTGCAGAGCTGGTAGTGACATGCCTCAAAAGACTTTCCGCAGGAATTGCAGTGAAAGGTGGTCTTACAAAGTATTGACTTGGGGAGGCTGAATACAAATGCATGTCACAATTTTCAGAATATATTTTTAAATTACCGTATTTTTTGGATTAAAAGACGCAGTTTTTTCCCCCAAATTTGAGGGGAAAATGGGGGTGTATCTAATAATGCAAATATACCTTGCCGGCATGGTGGAGCAGGGTACCAGGGTTGCTGCTGGAGGAGGCAAGACTGGAGCATTTTTGCAGGCCTCAGGCTGGGATGAAGGGGTGTAAGGATGTGCAACACTGGGTGTGTTCGTTGGTGCGGGGGCTCCACTGACATTTTGTGAAAGCCCAGAGCCCCCACACTTCAATGGTTTACTATGCGGTGGACTCCGGGAAAATGACTGCTGGGGGCAGTGTTATGTTTCGCTAGCTGAGGAGTGCAGGCAAAAAAGGCAATACACCAGAGCAGTTGGAATCTATGAGATTGCAGTACCCTGACTAACCACAACAACTAGAGGCAGCCGTGGAGCGTTCCTACGTTGGTCCTAGATGCCTCGTCACAGCCTGAGAAACTAACTACACCTAAAGATAGATATAGGAAAGCTATCTGCCCCGGAGCAGAACCCCAAAGATAATAGAAAGCCCCCAAACATGCAATGGCGGTTAGACAAGAAGAAATACTGACACAGACAGAAAATAGTATGAGCAAACGTTGGGGCCCAAACTAACTAAATAGAAAAGGATAGGAAGGGTACTTACTGCAATCCCAGAAAACCCTGAAAAGCACCAACTCTACTAATTTCAAAAACACCTGAGATCACACGACCTCTACCACCTAAATTAGTTCTCTGGTGTAACAAAATCAAAACAGCAGCCACTGAAAAAACTGGAAAAAGCAAAAGTACAAACATCAGTGGCTGAACTAAACTGAGAGGGCAAAAGCCCCCGGAGGGGACCCTGAAGGCCCCCACAGAAGTGCAGAACAAAATGCAAAAATCAAGCACAAAAACAAAAAGAAAATGTCTTATCTGTTAGCAGGAGATGCAGACACGACACAGCAGGCTACAAGGGAAACAGGAATCAAGGATAGAGACCAGAACAATTGATCACCGGCAACCCTGATGGGAAGGTGACTCCCTTATATAAGACCAGTCAGTAACACCTGATTCCCAATCCTCACAATCTTCACAATCTTCACTGGACAGACCAGCACCGCTTGTAACCACCAGAGGGAGCCTCTGCTCAGAACTCATCCCAAGCCCACTCACAACAGTACCCCCCCCTTGAGGAGGGGTCACCGAACCCTCACTTGAGCAACCAGGTCGGCCAGGATGAGCTCTATGGTACGCACGGATGAGTCTCCCAGCATGGATGTCCGAAGCAAACACCCAAGAATTGTCCTCCTGACCATAACCTCTCCACTTAACCAAATACTGGAGTTTCCGTCTAGAAAAACGAGAATCTAATATTTTCTCAACCACATACTCCAGATTGCCCTCAACCAAAACAGGGTCAGGAGGCACAGCAGCAGGAACCACTGGCTCAACAAACCTCTTCAACAAGGACTTGTGGAACACGTTATGGATCTTAAATGTCCCTGGAAGAAGCAAACGAAAAGAAACAGGATTAAGAATCTCCATGATCTTATAAGGTCCAATGAACCTAGGCTTAAATTTAGGAGATGCTACTCTCATAGGAATATTTTTTGAGGACAACCAGACCAAGTCCCCTACTTTAAACCGAGGACCATCAGTCCTATGCCGGTTAGCAAACCGCTGGGCCCTCTCCTGAGAGAGGGACAACCTCTCCACTACCTGGTCCCAAATCTGTTGCATACGCTCCACAACAGAGTCAACACCTGGACAGACAGAAGCCTCCGTCTGTCCTGAAGAAAATCGAGAGTGAAACCCAGAATTACAGAAAAACGGAGACATCAAAGTGGCAGAGCTAGCCCTATTATTAAGAGCAAACTCAGCCAAAGGCAAAAAAGAGACCCAGTCATCCTGATCAGCAGACACAAAGCATCTTAGATAAGTCTCCAATGTCTGGTTTGTTCTCTCAGTTTGACCATTGGTCTGAGGATGAAATGCCGAGGAGAAAGACAATTGAACACCCAGTTTAGAACAAAAAGTCCTCCAAAATCTGGAAACAAACTGGACTCCTCTGTCAGACACTATGTTCTCAGGAATGCCGTGTAAACGAACCACGTGCTGAAGGAACAACGGCACCAATTCAGAGGAGGAAGGCAACTTAGGTAATGGCACAAGATGTATCATCTTGGAAAACCTATCACAAATCACCCAGATGGCGGTCATTCTCTGAGAAACAGGAAGGTCGGAAATGAAATCCATAGAGATATGGGTCCATGGTCTCTTGGGCACAGGCAATGGCATCAACAAACCACTAGAGCGAGAACAAGGCTTGGAGCGAGAGCAAGTCCCGCAGGACTGCACAAATTCCCTGACATCACAAGACAAGGTAGGCCACCAAAAGGACCGACTAACCAAGTCTCTGGTACCAAAAATTCCGGGATGCCCAGCCAACGCGGAACAATGAATCTCAGACATCACACTCTTTTTCCACGGTCCGGGACAAACAATTTTCCAACAGGGCAGCGCTCGGGCCTATCCTCCTGACACCCCTCCAGAGCAAGTCTCAAATTAGGTGAGATGGCGAAAAGAACTACACCATCTTTCAAAATAACAGAAGGATCAGATAACTCAGGAGAGTCCGCAAGGAAGCTCCTCGAGAGGGCATCCGCCTTAACATTCTTAGTGCCAGGAAGAAAGGAAACCACAAAATTAAAACGTGTGAAAAACAAGGCCCACCTGGCCTGTCTAGGATTGAGTCGCTTGGCAGATTCCAGATAAACCAGATTCTTATGGTCAGTAAGGACCACCACCTGATGTTTGGCTCCCTCCAGCCAATGTCTCCACTCTTCAAAAGCCCACTTCATGGCCAATAACTCCCGATTACCCACGTCATAATTACGTTCAGTAGGAGAAAATTTTCGAGAGAAAAAGGCACAAGGGTTACTTTTAGAGGTCTCTGGATCTTTTTGGGACAAAACGGCACCTGCCCCAATTTCAGAGGCATCAACCTCCACCTGAAATGGCAGAGAAACATCAGGCTGCCGTAGAACAGGAGCAGAAGTGAATCTCTGCTTAAGTTCCTGAAATGCAGAGACTGCCTCAGGAGGCCAATTAACCACATCAGAACCCTTTTTGGTCAAATCAGTTAATGGTTTAACAATAACCGAGAAATTACCAATAAATTTACGATAAAAATTGGCAAAACCCAAAAAATCTTTGAAGAGCCTTTAATGAAGTAGGTTGGACCCAATCACAGATGGCCTGAACCTTGACCGGGTCCATTTCAATAACAGATGGGGACAAAATGAATCCCAGAAATGAGATCCTCTGTACGCCAAAAAGACACTTTGATCCCTTCACATACAGAGCATTCTCTCTCAAAATCTGGAATACAGTTCGAACATGTTTCACATGAGAGTCCCAGTCATTAGAAAAAATCAAGATATCATCCAAATAAACAATCAGAAATTTATCCACAAAATCCCTGAAAATGTCATTCATGAAGGACTGGAAGACAGAAGGAGCATTAGTGAGCCCAAAGGGCATCACAAGGTACTCAAAATGCCCCTCCGGGGTTTGAATGCCGTCTTCCATTCATCCCCGTGCTTAATGCGAATAAGGTTATATGCCCCCCTGAGGTCAAGCTTGGTAAACCAAGTAGCGTTTTTCACCCTGGAAAACAGGTCAGAAATCAAGGGTAACGGGTATTGATATTTCACAGTAATATTGTTCAAAAGACGATAATCAATACACGGCCTTAATGAACCATCCTTTTTGGCCACAAAGAAAAAACCGGCACCTAAGGGTGAAGAGGATGGTCTGATATGACCCTTCTCCAATGACTCCTTGATATAAGACCGCATAGCGTCATGTTCAGGTACAGACAAGTTAAAAAGGCGACCTTTAGGGAATTTACTACCAGGCACTAATTCAATAGCGCAGTCATAGCTCCTATGGGGAGGCAAGGATGCAGATTTACTTTCGCTAAATACATCAGAAAAATCAATCAAAAAGTCAGGAACATCCTGAGCCTGGGGGAGGCAGAAAAAACAGGAGTGTTGGTATTAACACATTGGCAGCCCCAACTGGTTACAGACACAGATTTCCAATCCAAAACAGGATTATGAGACTGTAACCAAGGGAAACCCAGTACGATAATATCATGCAGATTATACAGAACCAAAAATTTGCAGCACTCTTGATGATCAGGTTCAACCCTCATTATCACCTGAGTAGAGAACTGAGGTTTATTCTCAGCCAAAGGGGTAGAATCGATCCCCAGTAGGGGAATAGACTTCTGTAGGGGTATCAAGGGAAACCCACAACGTTTAGCAATAATCATAATCCATCAGGTTAATAGCTGCTCCAGAATCAACGAAAGCCTGAGCAGAAAATGAGGACAGAGAGCATATCAGAGTGACAGTTAATAAAAACTTAGTCTGAACACTACCCAAGACAACTGAGCGTGCAAAACGTCTTCCCCGCTTAGGGCAGACTGAAATAGCATGAGAGGCATCACCACAGTAGAAACATAACCCATTGCGCTTTCGAAACTCATGACGCTGTGCCCCAGACACCACTCTATCACACTGCATGGATTCAGAAGCAGGTTCACAAGGCAACACTATTCCACGCATACTTCTCCGCTCACGCAAACGTCTGTCAATTTGAATCGCTAATGACATAGAATCATTGAGACCAGAGGGGACAGGGAATCCCACCATAACATCCTTTACATTATCTGACAGACCCTTCCGAAAAAGGGCCGCCAAAGCGTCGTCATTCCACTTGGTCAGGACTGCCCACCTACGGAATCTCTGACAGTATAACTCAGCGTCCTCAATCCCCTGATTTAATGCCAACAAGGCTTTTTCAGCTTGATCAGTGACATTAGGCTCATCGTACAATAACCCCAAAGCCTGAAAAAATGCATCAACATCACTCAAAACAGGATCCCCAGGTGTCAGGGAAAAAGCCCAATCCTGAGGATCGCCGCGCAGGAGAGAGATGACAATTTGAACCTGCTGCGCTGCGTTCCCTGAGGTTTAGATTTTAAGGCAAAAAACAATTTACAATTATTTTTGAAATTCTGAAACTTAGCTCGATCCCCTAAAAACAAATCTGGCATGGGAATCCTAGGTTCCACAACAGGCAACCTAGCAAGATAGATAGCAATACTCCGAACCTCAGTGGCAAGCTTATCCACACGGCCAGACAACTGTGCAAACTCCATTGAGAGAAAAAATCCTCCCCAGCACCCAGAGATACAGAGGGAAAAAAAAAATGCAACAAACAGAAAAATATCTCTGACAACTCTGACAACCGTTTTTTCTTTCACAAATTTTTTCCCTTCTGTGAGTACCATACAATTTTAAATTTCTGGCCGGTGATACTGTTATGTTTCGGTAGCTGAGGAGTGCAGGCAAAAAAGGCAATACACCAGAGCAGTTGGAATCTATGAGATTGCAGTACCCTGACTAACCACAACAACTAGAGGCAGCCGTGGAGCGTTCCTACGTTGGTCCTAGACGCCTCGTCACAGCCTGAGAAACTAACTACACCTAAAGATAGATATAGGAAAGCTATCTGCCCCGGAGCAGAACCCCAAAGATAATAGAAAGCCCCCAAACATGTAATGGCGGTTAGACAAGAAGAAATACTGACACAGACAGAAAATAGTATGAGCAAACGTTGGGGCCCAAACTAACTAAATAGAAAAGGATAGGAAGGGTACTTACTGCAATCCCAGAAAACCCTGAAAAGCACCAACTCTACTAATTTCAAAAACACCTGAGATCACACGACCTCTACCACCTAAATTAGTTCTCTGGTGTAACAAAATCAAAACAGCAGCCACTGAAAAAACTGGAAAAAGCAAAAGTACAAACATCAGTGGCTGAACTAAACTGAGAGGGCAAAAGCCCCCGGAGGGGACCCTGAAGGCCCCCACAGAAGTGCAGGACAAAATGCAAAAATCAAGCACAAAAACAAAAAGAAGAAAATGTCTTATCTGTTAGCAGGAGATGCAGACACGACACAGCAGGCTACAAGGGAAACAGGAATCAAGGATAGAGACCAGAACAATTGATCACCGGCAACCCTGATGGGAAGGTGACTCCCTTATATAAGACCAGTCAGTAACACCTGATTCCCAATCCTCACAATCTTCACAATCTTCACTGGACAGACCAGCACCGCTTGTAACCACCAGAGGGAGCCTCTGCTCAGAACTCATCCCAAGCCCACTCACAACAGGGCAGTGCATGTGCAGATTGAGATCTCGGGAGATGAGATTTCAGAGCCAAGATCTCCATCTGCACATGCGCCTCCCCCAGCAGCCATTTTCCCGGAGCCCACCGCATAGTAAACCATGGAAGTGTGGGGGCACAATCCATACTGATGAAGATCTGCAATTGAGACCAAAACGTCTATAATTTATCTGGATTGTACTACAATATAAATAAATGTTTGAAATTTATTACTTGAGTGGCAAGTTACTTCTGGAACACTTTCTGCAATAATGTTCCCCATCCTGGTCCTCTTTCTGTAATAACGTCCCCCATCCTGGCCTCTTTCTGTAATAATATAACCCATCCTGTAATAAAGTCTCTCATCCTAGACCTCTTCCTGGTAAATGTGCCCCTTTCCGTTATAATGTCCAGTGTTCCAGGCCTCGTCCTGTTACAATGTTCCCAATCAGGTTCCGTTTCCTGGTACAATGTCCGCTCTGCTTCTCTTCTCCACACAATAAAAAAAACTAAACGTTTCTTCTTACCTTCCTACACTTCCACAACGTGTGGTGTCCTCTTCTGTAGCCAGCAGCTGACCTTGGCATGACAGCCATTGGTGGCGCATGACATCACTGCCATGCGTCGCTCGTGACAGGTATGCCAACGTCAGCTGCCAACATCCTACCGGTACTATATATTGCAGTGCAGGGAGACGGCGAATTCCTGTGCCACAATATACTTCAGCTCAATGTGCATCCTTGGACACACATCCAGCTGACATAGGCGCTGAGGTTGGTGGGCCTCCCCTCCCGCATGAACCCTGTCGTTGCGCCCCTGAACGCCAGACCTTGGACCAGGACTTGGGTATTTATGAGATGCAGGCTGCCCCTGAGTGACAGCCTTTTATCTGTGCATATTAATAGACAGAAAACAGTAATTTATTGTCAGCATGAAAATTATCATTAAGTCAGAGCTTCTGTTATTATCTTCAAATAATGTGAAGTCTTTTCATTATTACTTTATACTCAGCAGAAGTTTACTAATATTTATGACATTATAATGGAAAAAAGACAACAAAGAGTAACAGTTTGTCTGACCCCTGACAGATATAATGTGTTTATTGAAAGATATATAATTATAGTCACTGCAGAACAGGGATATTACAAGGGACACCATTAGGAAAAGTTAATTAACTATACTAAAGAATACATGTAACCGCAATTTGGCTGTTGCCCTGTTGATTCAGCTGACTGAGAGTTCTCCCAGCAAGGCAGAATGAGAATGGCTTGTTCAACCCAAATAACCAATTCAAGGTAATACAGCGTACAATAATTGTACTCCAAAAACATACAGATAGGGAATCTAGATTGTGAGCCCCTTCGGGGACAGCGTTGATAATGTGTGCAAAACCTGTAAAGCGCTGCGGAATATGTTAGCGCTATATAAAAATAAAGATTATTATTATTATTATTACAACCTTAATTCTTGATAATTTGTACTGGGCAAACAAAAGATGGCATTGTAATTACTGTCCTTGATCAGTAAATGAATTATTGGAATATCTTTCCCCCTCACACTCTCTGCCTATATCCAACTGTCTCCCACTTTCCCCTCTCTATCTCTTTCTTGCTCCAAGTTTCCATCTTCATCCCCCTCTCCAAATTGGTGAGAACAAATCCAGTGGGAAAAAAAAGCTTGACTAACTTTAGGAGTCAGATACAATCAGATACCTGATAACATAGGAACTTCAGAGCCATTTATGAATATTGAGAATCCAAAGGCTGAAATCCTTATGACTCAATCCATGAGTGATGAGATCAGGCTTATATTATGTTTTGTATACAACCTAGCAAACAAGAATGCCGTGCATGTATATATTCATATTGCAAAAAAGACATATTAAAATATTTTAATAAATCCATGAAAATAACAGACACATAGAAGAGGATAGGGGAGCCGAGAATAATCTCCGGCAATGAAATGTATAATACTCTATGAGAAACATGTTAATGTGGGTTTAAACTGGATTTACAGTATTTCTAATGGAGTTCACAACAGCTGAATATCCATCATGTGTAGTTTATAATATCTAGGATATAACTATTATCAAGTTACCAGCTATTTAATAAAAAATGTAATTCAGAAATTACTCATTTTGAAAATGTCAATTAGAGCTTGGATTTACTAACACATAAATATGGTGGATCATTGGATGGTATTGTGTATGTGAAACATTAGGGACATGGGCTTGATTCCAGCCAAGGACAACATATGCACAGAATTTGTACACTCCCTGTGTGCTTGCTCTCTCTGGGTACTCCAGTTTCCTTCCACACTTCAAAAGCATACTGGTAGGTTAATTGCCTTCCTATGAATTTGTCCCTAGGGTGTGAAAAATAAGCACAGTAGATTGAAAGCCCAACTAAGTACAGTTTTTTTTAATTTCTGCACACTTCTATAGTAATGTTTACTCTATAGACACAAAAGGAAAAAAACTGTAAACAGTAAGGGATTTGTTTTGTGATACTTTTATGACTTTCATATCTGAAAGCTTACACGTAATTTCATTTTTTTTTATTAAAGATGCATTAAACCTCCAGAAAAAAAAATGCTTAACTAGAACCACTGAGAGCATTTAACATACCATGGGGATGATGGTTTCATAATTATTTCTATGAGCTTTGACTTTAGGCAGAGTTTATCTTACATGTAATAAAGAATCCGTGATGTTGAAGTTCTTAGACTTAAGCTGGTTAAACTAGGTGACATTGACAGGTTCAGCCAATCTATATATATAAAATTGAATGTGTGTGTGTGTGTGTATCACCAACCAATCACGAAGCATGTTTAAAAGAAGCTGAGCTGTGATTGGTTGCTATGAGCAACAGTTTTCCTTGCAACCAATCGCTAAGCATCTTTCATTTCACCAGAGCTGTTTAAAAGCTGAGCTGTGATTGGTTGCTATGAGCAACAGTTTTCTCACTCCACGACAACACCTCAGCAGACAGTGACTGGGTGGGAGAAATCTAGCATCCCCAGAAACATAAGCTCCAGCCATTGTCTTCCCCCCAGAGAGGAGCAGAGAACACATGACAGAAATGAATCCCCCCTCCCGTTCCCATATCCCCATCACACATCCTCCATCCCATAGGCACATCTTCCCGCTTACAGGGATCCCCGGTTGGAAGTTAGAACCGTTCCACTCTGCACTTTGGTACTGACGCCCGGCCTCTCTTAAAGGGATCCCCAGTATGGAAGTTAGGACCATTCCACTCAGTGCAGTGGTTCTGACCCCAGTGCCTCTTAAAGGGATCCCCAGTATGGAAGTTAGGACCGTTCCACTCAGTGCAGTGGTTCTGACCCCAGGGCCTCTTAAAGGGATCTCCCGTATGGAAGTTAGAACCGTTCCACTCTGCACTTTGGTACTGACGCCGGCCTCTCTTAAAGGGATCTCCATATGGAAGTTAGGACCATTCCACTCAGTGCAGTGGTTCTGACCCCAGTGCCTCTTAAAGGGATCCCCAGTATGGAAGTTAGGACCGTTCCACTCAGTGCAGTGGTTCTGACCCAGGGCCTCTTAAAGGATCTCCAGTATGGAAGTTAGGGCAAATCCCTCAGCGCTCTGATTCTGACCCCAGGCCTCTCTTAAAGGATCATTTGTATGGAAGTCAGGGCAATCCATCCAGCGCTGTAGTTCTTACCCCAGGCCTCTCTTAAAGGGATCCCCATTATGGAAGTCAGGGCAATTGCCTTCAAATGCTCTGGTACTGACCCCAGGCCTCTAATTAAAAGGATCATTGGTATGGAAGTCAGGGCAAATCCATCCAGCGCTTTGGTTTTGAACCCAGGCCTCTCTTAACCCCTTAATGTCCATGGACGTTCACAGTCTGTCATGGCTGGGTGTCAGTTTTGGCACCTTGACGGACTGTGCACGTCATGCCTTTGAACTACCACTGCGTGTAAACACGCAGTGGTAGTTCAGTGCCGACAGCTGTCACAGACAGCTGACAGGCACAGTAAGCGTTGCGGGGACCTTTGCCGTCGGTCCCTGCACCCAGAGCGCTGTGATTGGTCAGTCAATGTGACTGACCAAACACAGCAGCGATCAGGCAGAAGAGGCTGAAATTTCATCCTCTTCTGCCTGATCAGTGCAGGAGCTCAGTGCTGCAGTGGCTGAGCTTCCTGCACTGAAAGCCAGGAGCGGCACCCCCGCCGCCCCTGGCTGTTAACCCCCTGACTGCTGCGATCGAGCGCGATCGCAGCGCTCAAGGGGTGAGGCAGAGGGTCGGGAGCTCCCTCTGCCTCAGATCGGCGCCCCGAAATGTATTTGCAGGGCCCGATCTCTGCCTTGATGACCCGGGGGTTGTCATGACAACCTCCGGGTCATCTAGGTACGGAAAGCCGCTGTGACCATGGTCACAGCAGCTTTCACTATAGGTACAATGCATTGCAATGCATTGTACCTGCAATCAAAAGTAAAAAAGTGAAAGTCCCATAAAGGGACAAGGTAAAAAAAGCATTTTTTTAGAAAAATTGTAAAAAAAATATTAAAAAATAATTTAAAAAAATTCCCCTAAAAAATACACATTTTTATGTAATAAAAAAACAAAAAACAAAAAAAAATACACATTTGGTATCGCCGCGTCTGTAAAAATCCCATCTATAAAAGCGTAACCCTAGTTAACCCCTTCAGTGAAAGCCGTAAAAAAAACACAAAAATGTAGTAAATTATACTTTTTCCAAGCGGTATCATCATACCACTTGGAAAAAGTGCAATAACACGCGACCAAAAAATCAGATATAAATAATCATGGTACCGCTGAAAACGTCATCTTGTCCCGCAAAAAACAAGCTGCTATACGGCATCATCAGCAAAAAAATAAAAAAGTTATAGCTCGCAGAATAAACTGATGCAAGAATAATTATATTTCTATAAAAAAATGTATTGCGTAAAAAAACGCCAAAACATAAAAAAATATATAAATGAGGTATCGCTGTAATCGTAGTGACCCGAAGAATAAAGCTGCTTTATCAATTTTACTACACGCGGAACGGAGGAAAAAAAAAAAACAATTCCTGAATTGCTGGTTTTTGTTCATTCTGCTTCCACAAAAATCGGAATAGAAAGCGATCAAAAAACGTTATCTGCCCGAATATGGTACCAATAAAAACGTCAGCTCGTCCCGCAAAAAATAAGCCCACAGATAACTCTGTCAGCCGAAATATGGAAAAATTATAGCTCTCAAAATACGGCGATGCAAAAATTTCTTCCGGGAAGAAGGCACCGCGCCGAAACGCGCGTTGGGGTGGCAGGGACGCGGTCTCACTCAGGTATACTTAGCTGGGCCATTTATTCATGTTCTATTGTTTTTTTGGACCTTATTGTGGCACTTATATACTCTAGTCTTGACTTAGGATGTGTGTGTATCACTCTCTTTACATGGTCATGCCTTGAGTTTAGTTACTATTTGCATTTTTGCACTAGGTCCCTATATCTTCTCTTTAATATATGGTATCCTTACTATTGTTGCACCTGTTTGTTACCAGCCTCCCTGCCTTGTCGGTTTATCACTGCCATCCTTGGTACATTTTAAATTTGTGTATTATAATAAAATTTGTATTTTCCTATTTATGAGTAGTGCATTTCCTTTATTTGATTATGAAAAAAGGGTATAAATCTGGTATCGCTGTAATTGCACCGACCCAAGGAATAAAGTCGCCTAATCACTAATACCCTACGAGGAACGGTGTAAAAAATAAAACCAATTCTTCACCTTTTGTGGATTTGTTCATTCTGCCTCCCAAAGATCGCAGTAAGGCGATCACAGTGGTTCCCCCCCACATATGGGATATCAGTGTACTCAGGACAAATTGCACATCTACTTTTGGGGTCCAATTTCTCCTGTTACCCTTATAAAAATAAAAATTTGGGGGCAAAAAGGTCATTTTTGTGGAAAAAAATATGATTTTTTTATTTTCACGGCTCTACGTTATAAACTTCTGTGAAGCCCTTGGGGGTTCAAAGTGCTGACCACACATCTAGATAAGTTCCTTGGGGGGTCTAGTTTGCAAAATAGGGTCACTTGTGGGGGGTTTCTACTGTTTAGGCACATCAGGGGCTCTCCAAGCGCGACATGACACCCGCAGACCATTCCATCAAAGTCTGCATTCAAAAACGGTGCTCCTTCCCTTCCGAGCTCTGCCATGCATCAAAATAGTGGTTCCCCCCACATATGGGGTATCAGCGTACTCAGGACAAATTGCACAATAGCTTTTGGGGTCCTATTTCTCCTGTTACTCTTATAGAAATAAAAATTTGGGGGCAAAAAATTATTTTTGTGGAAAAAAATATGATTTTTTTATTTCACGGCTCTACGTTATAAACTTCTGTGAAGCACTTGGGGGTTCAAAGTGCTCACCACACATCTAGATAAGAAAAAAATAGTAACATCTAGATAAGAAAAATAGTGTCGAAGGAAAAATTTTGGGAAAAAAAGTTAAATGTTCATTTTTTCCTTCCACATTGCTTCAATTCTTGTGAAGTACCTAAAGGGTTAATAATCTTCTTGAATGTGGCTTTGAACACCTTGAGGGGTGCAGTTTTTAGAATGGTGTCACTTTTGGGTATTTTCTGTCATATTGACCCCTCAAATTCACTTCAAATGTGAGGTGGTCCCTAAAAAACATGGTTTTGTAAATTTTGTTGGAAAAATGAGAAATTGCTGGTCAACTTTTAACACTTATAACTTCCTAACAAAAAAAAAAATTGTTCCAAAATTGTGCTAATGTAAAGTAGACATGTAGGAAATGTTATTTATTAACTATTTTTTGTGACATATCTCTCTGATTTAATGGCATAAAAATTAAAAGTTTGAAAATTGCAAAATTTTCACAATTTTTCCATATTTCCGTTTTTTTCATAAATAAACGCAAGTTATATCGAAGAAATTTTACCACTATCATGAAGTACAATATGTCACGAGAAAACAGTCTCAGAATCGCCAAGATCCGTTGAAGCGCTCCAGAGTTATACATAAAGAGACAGTGGTCAGAAATGTAAAAATTGGCCTGGTCATTAACCTTCAAAATGGCTTGGTCGTTAAGAGGTTAAAGGGATCCCCAGTATGGAAGTTAGGACCATTCCACTCAGCTCTGTGGTTCTGACCCCAGGGCCTCTTAAAGGGATCATTGGTATGGAAGTTAGGCAATTCCAATAAGCGCTCTGGTTCTGACCCCAGGCCCCTCTTAAAGGGATCATTGGTATGGAAGTCAGGGCAAATCCACTCAGCGCTCTGGTTCTGACACCAGGCCTCTCTTAAAGGGATCCCCGGTATGGAAGTTAGGGTCATTCCACTCAGCGCTCTGGTTCTGACCCCAGGCTGATGGGATGATGTGGGATATTAGGGGTAGTAGTCCCTGGCTCTGGCTGACGGGACAATGTGGGATAATAGGGGTAGTAGTCCGGTGGTTCTGATGGGATGATGTGGGATATTAGCGGTAGTTGTCCACTGGCTCTGGCTGATGGGATGATGTGGGATATTAGTAGTATGGTGGCTTTGGCTGATGGGACAGTGTGGGATATTAGGGGTAGTAGTCCGGTAGCTCTGGCTGACGGGATGATGTGGGTTATTATAGTGAATGTGGCTATGCGGAGTGGGCGGGGCTATACACTCAGCTCTTCAGCTAGTGGTTTAATATTTATGGGAGTGCCACCCAGCTGATGATTGGGAGAGATGTCGATCATGCAGGTCTGATTTGGACTGCTGATTGCATTGCTCTTCCTGATATAAGCTGCCAGCCTCTGTGTCAATCGGCAGATTTCTCATAAAGAACACAGGAGCGCTCGACCAAATGAGCACGTTTGTGCATGGGACTGTCAGTTGAGGTGGCCGTCTGCTAAATGATCAGCTGAAGCATTGTTCATCCAGCATCCAACTAGTGTGTGTGGCCAGCTTTTGTCTGCTCCTATTCAAATTTACAATTAGTGTGATCTGCCAACATCTATATAATGTATATGGTTAGAGGAACCCCATCTGAGCTGCAAAGTACCATCTGAGCACCTTATGGTGAAGGAATTATTCTGTAAGAATTAAAATTTAAAATTTTCTGGAAGTCATATGGGTCTAAACCTCTATGTTCAATTCCATTAGTGCATGTGTAGTTATGCAGTCATTATTAGGTTATTAGAGATTGCTTTCATTCTTCGGCTGCATTACTTGACAACAGACCATGCTATATGGCTACTTTTTCATGACGAAGAAGGAGATTGCATATTAAATTGAAAAAGCTTTGAATATATTGATTTAGTTTGAATAGGTCTACAATTAATTAACTTTACCGCATGCAGTGCTGGTTTTCATTCCATAATGCACGTCATTGATGTTAGTAGAAAAATGCATTGCAAATGAACTTAGTATCTGCTGTATAGATTCAGAATTTCGATTATGTTGTCATTCAAACCTAAACATAAAATCTTTTTTTCTTAAACATTTTTTATGTTTTTTTTAAATTTATTAAAGCTACAGTCCAATCCAAATGATTCAACCCCCATTACAAAGTAGATTTATTGGCACAATTTACAAACTTTCTGCTTCTTGTAGCAAACCAAACAAGAATAATCTGAATAGCTTGACATAACTAATAAAACACAAAATGCCATTTTTACTAACTACTCTAGTCTCAGAATTATTCATAACTAGGTCTTTAGTGCTTAGTACAGAGCCATTTGACTGTTTTAAGCTGCTGCAAACATGATACATAGCAAAACATCAGATTTTGGCAGCGTTCTTATGGAATCTTGGCTTATTACTCATGGGCAATGGTCTTCAGTTCATTGATATTCTTTAATCTGCATGCTGTAACTTCTTCAAATGTCACCAAAGATTTTTAAGGGGTCAGTCAACTGTGATGGTCATTCAAGAATCCTCCAGGACTTTTTCTGAAACCAAACTTTGGTAGACTTGGAGGTATTTTTGGGCTCATTGTCATGTTGGAGGGTCCATTGACACCCAGGCTTGAGCTTCACCCTACAGCGATGATATTTTCTTTTAGAATTTCCTGATACTTGATTGAATTCATCTTTGCCAGCCACACACTGCAGGTTTCCAGTGTGGAAGTAAAGCAGCCTCAGAACATCACCAAGCTGTTGCCACGCTTCTTTGTAGGCATAACATATCCACTACCACAATGTTTCACTGTAAGCAGATAGTTCTTTTCACCTTATGCTTCATTCTTCCATCTCCAAACATACCGCTGATCCTTAGGCCTAAAATTTTTCAGTTTAATTTCATTACTTCATAGAGTAGAATCCCAAAACTACTGTAACTTATATGGTTGTGAACATACACATGTCCTGCGCTTTTGGCTCAGCATAGGTGTTTGTCTTGAAGTTCTGGCATGGAGACCTTCACTGTTTAGTATGTAAACTGAAACCTCTTGCATACTGCCAACAAATCTTTCTGCCAGTCTTTGCATTCAGTCAAAGGGTTTTAATTTAAAATAAAAAATAAACACAAATTTTGGAAGTTTCTAACTGTTTTGCTAGTTTTACTCAGCTCTGCTGAAATGGGCAGAGTTGAGGTGTAACTGGGGGGCGGTGGGACAAAGGTATTATGGCCATGTCTACCAATCAAATGAATCAAAAATTCTGGCACTTTGTAGACTAGAAATGACATTTCTGGTTCTGTGCATGGACTTGCATGCCACTTACTAGAGATTCTGAACTCAAGTGCCATATGCCTCTTAATGAATTTGACAACCTCTATTTCAGCAACAATGACATAGCACAGCTGTGCGCTACCCCAGTTTTGATAGATAGGCCCCAGTATGTCCATTTTATAAGGAAGCACTTGTAGTAATTATAATGTGATTTGTATCTAATTAGATATGATATGCAGATGAGTTTTTTAAGAGGAAGGATGTTAAAAGTTTTGTGCCCATGATTCATCTGTCATGATACAATTAATAGCACATGTTCACCATAAATGCAGCAGTTTAACTATCATGTTTATGGGCTTGATTTTAATGGCTTTATAATAAAGCTGTGATTTTATGTAATAGCATGGATGTGTAGCGATTCTCTTTATCTTACTGAATATGTAGGGCTAATTTTTCTACAATTCTTAAAGTAAAGCTTTTGTTAAGGTCTTCACTTTGGGCATAGCAGACGTCATCATTTAGAAACTTGTACTTTGTCAAAGGGCTTTATTAGGGACATATTAATGTTATACTTAATAGAAAAAGGAGTCTAATGGGTATTGTCTCTCTTTGTGGAGAACAACATGCCTGACATGCCAGTGTAAGACTTATAAGCCGTGCAATGCTCCTCTGGGAAATTAAATATGCAAATTGTTCAGAGGAAGAGGAATTGGACTCTAGTGCCACCTAAAGGAAGTAGCAATCCTAAAAGTAAAGCGACAATTTGCATAGAAAAAGGAAGAGGATTATAAACTCAAATTCCTAGGATTTTTAAAGAAAGATAGATTCTCCAGTGACCAGTGATGTTGGTGGAGCATTTGCTGATTTATGCCAGATTTTACTTCCATATAGTTCTTTTGTCATGAACTATTAGTGTAAACTGCATGTTTATTTAAAAAAGAAAGCAATATAAAATATTAATAAGATGAGAGAATTTGTTGTATTATCTACACTATATTATTATGTGTGATTATTTGCATAAGAGTAATCCCTTCCTGATGTAGGACGTAAGCGTTCAGTTTCTGTGTTGGAGTGCTAACACAGAGGCGATTACGCATTACACAATGCACTGTGTAATGCAGCAACGGACAGGTCTAACACAGCAAGAGATGCTCTGCTAGCTGCTCTCCCCGCTGGCCAAGAGATGAAAACTCTGAACAGAGCAGAGCACTCCCCTAATAATTTATATTTTCCTGAATGAGAGAAAACCTCTTTAAATCATCAAGAATGTCTTATTTATCTTGTGCTATATTTTTGTCATGGGTCAGCCAAGATGGTCCATCATTAAAATAGGTAAAATACATCTCGACTAAACCACCATTGAAAGGCAACAGCATGAATGTCCAGAGAGATATGACAGGTGAATACTTGACTCACCATTATGAGGAAGGAGTTTGGAATATAGAAGTGGGCATTTCATTGAAATGTGAAAGAGCTGTAGTTTGGAATTGAAGGTTCAAGAAAAATACACTGTAGTATAAGAGTCTGAATATTGCAAGTAAACTGAGGTGTAATTCATGTGGAAGATATAAATGAGTTTTATTTCAGGTTAAGGAATCAGATGCTTTCAGTGCAAAATTTTGAGGTTTGCATCCACATTACATTAGTATGAGAGCATTTGTACAGTTTCTGATTTTATCAATACAGTTTTGTGCTCCAAGTAATCAGGTTTACAATAATAATTACTTAAAGAGTAGCCATCATTTTTTTCATAGCAGTACACATGAAAGTAACACTTGTAATATACTGTATCTTATCAGAGAAATGTACTTCTTTCTCCTCCTCAACTGTCCTTTCCATCTCAATTCATGGGTAAAATCTGTATTCAGTGAAGATAGATTTTCACATCACTGAGATAGGAGATGCCAATTGGTGCTTTTAAAGTTCTATGGAGGGGGAGGAGGAAGGAGCTAGAGGCAGACACAGACTGCCGTCTCCTATCTCAGTAATGGGAAAGTCTGCATTCACTGAAGACAGATTTTTCCCATGAATTGAGAATTTGGAGAATTAATGATCAGTCCTTGAGGAGAAAGAAGCGCATTCCTCTGATAAGATATATTACAAAGTTTCTTATTTTCATTTGTACTATTGATTTATAAGAAATAAATTAAGACACCAATTTAAGCAGCCAACTATTGTACTAGTCAGAATAAGTCATTCTTAGGTTTAGTTACAAGTGACAGTCTATATTTCATGCTGCAGAAATCCACCAACCATCATTGTCAATAACCAACTGTTTCCCTAAATGCCGCTCTGCTTGAAAGCTTCTTGACAAGAGATCTATCAAAACAAAACACCGGGAAAGCAGAAGCAAGTGATATTTTCTTATTTTATCATGTTCATGGAATTATCTTTGTTACTGTTGGAAATCAGACGTTGCACTAAATATTTTGTAGTATATAAATTGGTGTATAATAAATTAATTACTATATAACAAATTAAGGTTGTCCAAAACTCTCTATTTATGCAGGGAATCATTGCAATTACTTAAAACACACTGACACATGCTGGGAATTCCCATTGAACAGTTTACATCCTGAGAACAGTAGTCCCAACAGGCAAAGTGCTTGCCTGCTTTCCTCTCAAGCTATACTACAAATACAGCTCAGTTTGCTACTCTCAAACATCAATCGACAGCACCAATTCAGGCTTTAGACCCAAGAATAAAGCAAACCTATCGGGATGAATTTACTGCTAAAGCAAATAGTAGAGCTGTATTCAGGTCCTAAAACAAAAATAAAATTACACATATTTTGTAGTAATATGATGTGACGACTTCTTGTAATTAAGCCACAGACAGCGACATGCAGATTTGCCTGAAAGTGTATTGGGGCATGTCTATGCAGTGTATGTATATCAGGACACCCCAATGCTACTCTTAGCTGATTTAGACATGATTTCAAACCCTGATTTCTGAAAAATAGGTATCATTTTATTGTTATACTAGGAACTATAAAGGTGTAAAGGTGATAAAATAGACCTGGCAGGTTTTCTTTAACAAAGACCCTATACATTTTACAGACTTTAGACACTGTAAAAGTTTAATTTATACTGTCCCTATCATTAGTAAAGACCGCAGAAACCATAATTAATTCATACCCCAAAATTGAATGCAGATCCCCAGACTTCAGACCCTAAAAATGAATAGATGCCCTAGACTGCAGACACCAGATCTGAAGGCTGAGACCCTGATCCCAAAAAAGTATTTAGACCCCAAGGTTGTGCCACCAAAATCGAGAAAAACACAATCCAAAAATCATAACAAAGCATTGTATTTGAAGCCAGCGGAAAACATGAGGGATGGTTTCTCAAAGAACAGGTCTTTTGGATGGTTTGAACTTTGTTTCATACATGCTCGTTAAACAAGAATCGGATTCATTTTGCATTGGAAGATTATTAAGGTAGCAAAATTTATCTGAATGTAACTCTTTAATATGAGCTTTCTGAAAAATATTGCATTTTTGAAACATTGTTCTAATCACAATAAAAGTAATATGAAAGGAAATGAATACTGCCTGAGCAAATGGCAATAATGCAGCCAGGTATATTTTACTCTGAAACATTGCGGCATTTCAGTGAAAACATACTTTAGAAGTCCAGTCGGGGATTATGCTTCTTGGTTGACTAGTCCAAGATGCCAGTCCCCGGCAGATTCTCCCCATCATGCTCCTCTAGAGATACCGATCTTTTCCTATGTGTGTGTATAGAGAGAGAGACCTGTCTGACCAAGGAAGTGGGACGGGGAGAAGCTGCTGCGGACGCGTCTTGGAGTATTCATCAGATGCATAATCCCCAGCCATGTTCTCAAAATACAAGGACATCAGTGTCTGACACATGCTGCCCATGGCTTTTTGGTATGTATCCTGCCTAGTTCTTTTTAACAGTATGTAAGAAAAGCAAATACACTGGATTAAATGTCTGGAAATCTGCAAAGTGTTATAATATCAAAGTTTTAAAAAAATCTCATCCTCCTGTTGTGGGAAAAAAATATTAATTGACCTAGGGTGTCCATTTTAAATTAATATCATGTCAATTTCTATACTAGATTTTCAGTGCAAAATTTACCTATGGCAGTGCAAATCTTTGCAAAAATTTGTGATAAATTCTGCTGTAAGTGGCAGACAAATTAGTGTGTGGACATTATCTTCAAATCTACATCTTTACTGCAACATTCTTGCAAAAAGATTGGGTGCCCATTAAATATAGATCAGTGCCTTGTTAGTGATTGTTTAATCCTGGAGAATAGCTACTGAGCCAGGACCTGAAAGTATTGCTCAGACCTCTGGGATAATTCCTCTATGTCTGGCGACATTGAGATATACTGTAAATGTATAGCCGATCCACCAATCATTCTTTGCCCGTCCCATTATCTGCTGGCAGAAAGTGAAGTGAATTCATTTATTAGAATTTTTCAGGTTGCAGTTTTTTAAATTAATATGTCTTTATCTTAAAATCTATCCTTGTGTAAGAAGCTCACATCAGTATTTCCATTTTCTCAAAGGGAAACTAGGTGGTGAGTAAATTAGCTATCTCAGAGACATGTCATACTTGTATTGGTTTGATGTCCCTAGCCTTAGTCCTATAAGGACTTTATTAAGCTGTAAAGCCAGGACATGTTGCTTGGAGGCGACATGGCTAAACTGTTGGCATATTAGTGCCAAGAAGAATATATGCATACGTTATACTATATAGTTGTCGCCACATTATACGGTAAACTGATCTTTCTTCTCACCAATGATTTTATACCATGCTCAAAGTCAAAAGCCTACACCCCTCAGTGATTTCATTGAAAGAATATTATCTTCCCTGATAGAGATTGACATGAGGACATGATAGTATGCAAGAGGATTATATAACAAGAGTAGATACTACTCCAGGGCAAGAAAGACCATGCAAGGTGATTGGCATATTCATGATGTATATAGAAGTCATTTCTCTCTTAATATACCTATTAAAAAATAACAATAGAAAACCCCCAGTAAAATAGGATTAGTGATGCCTTTAATTTGAGGTGACAGATCCACTTTAATCCGCACAGTGCATGAAGTGAATATCAGGTAGAGGTTACATAATATAACAGAAGGTTGCGGATGTGTGTACGGAACATGAGAACCTGTTACTGCTCATTTGCATTTGGGAATACCAGAGAGAAGATCTGTTAATGTAGAAATGCGCCTAATGAAATGATTATTTATTCAGCTCCTTATCAAAAAAATAAATTAAAGTGATTTAACAAAAAAATGCTCAGAGTGCTGAAAAGGTAAAATAAAAAAATCCTAAAATGTACCGTATTTTTTGGACCATAAGACGCACTTTTTTTCCTCCAAATTTGGGAGGAAAGTGTGGGTGCGTCTTATGGTCGGAATGTAACATGTGGGGAGGGAGACAGGGGGCAGCGGTGGAGTGGGATCAGCAGGAGGCAAGAAAATATCCCCTCTGCTGCAGGAAACAAGCGCTGGGGAAACCCCTGGTCCCTACTTAAGTGCAGTGAATATTAATCAGCCGCTTCCCCGCCCACCTATCAGCTGAGCAGTGAGCGGGGAGCAGCAGATCACAGAGCCACAGTTTCCCCAGCGCCTGATTCCTGCAGAAGCTGGGCAGATCAGTGTCTGAAGGAGAAGGAGGCAGCAGGAGCAGCTGGCATACCTGACAGCCTGGGGCTGTGCTGATGGGAGGCTGAATGCTCCTGTGAAGGACCTGTGATGAGGTCATGAAGAGGGTGGGCTGGAGCATCACATGACCAAAGCCCTGCCTCTTCATGATGTCATCACAGGTCCTTCAGACACACTGTACAACAGAGAATTAATTAAAAGGTTAGGCTACTTTCACACTTGCGTTTTTTGTGCAGCGCATCATGCGCACATGAAACGCATACGTGTCACATTTCTATCAACTCTGTCTCTATCATCTCTGTCTCTATCATCTGTCTCTATCATCTATCTCTATCAACTCTGTCTCTATCATCTGTCTCTATCATCTCTGTCTCTATCATCTGTCTCTATCATCTGTCTCTATCATCTCTGTCTCTATCATCTCTGTCTCTATCATCTCTGTCTCTATCATCTGTCTCTATCATCTCTGTCTCTATCATCTGTCTCTATCATCTATCTCTATCATCTCTGTCTCTATCATCTCTGTCTCTATCATCTCTGTCTCTATCATCTGTCTCTATCATCTGTCTCTATCATCTCTGTCTCTATCATCTCTGTCTCTATCATCTGTCTCTATCATCTCTGTCTCTATCATCTGTCTTTATCATCTGTCTTTATCATCTCTGTCATCTCTGTCTCTATCATCTCTGTCTCTATCATCTGTCTCTATCATCTCTGTCTCTATCATCTCTGTCTCTATCATCTCTGTCTCTATCATCTCTGTCTCTATCATCTGTCTCTATCATCTCTATCATCTCTGTCTCTATCATCTGTCTCTATCATCTCTATCATCTCTGTCTCTATCATCTCTGTCTCTATCATGTGTCTCTATTTCTATGCAGCATGTATTTCTATGCAGCCGCACGATCCAGTCTGAGTGCCGGGTGTTCATGCGAGTGACCCCGGCCTTATACTCACCCTCCAGCATCTTCACATAGTAGTTTACAGACTGGTCCCGCAGCACCATCTCCTACCTGTAGCTTCCAACATAATAACATACTATTATATATAATAACACCACATATAATAGTATGTTATTAAATATTTTACCACATTTTTGCTTCAAATATATTTTTCCCTATTTTCCACCTCTAAAACCTGGGTGCGTCTTATAGTCCGGTGCGTCTTATAGTCCGAAAAATACGGTAATCATGATTACTCAGGTAGGATTCTCACTCTCAGCAACCTTGGGATAAATGGAAGGATTACATGAGCTGTATGTTTGTGATGGGGAGGTCTGATTGTGTATTATAAATTCAAGGAAATGTTTACTTGAAAAAAAGTTATTTCAATGTGCTTGAACATTCTTATTTATCATCTCATGGTCAGGCATGAATAACAAGTTAGTGCTAGTCTCCAAGTTGCCCATTGTCATGTGTATCCAGTACTTCCAACAGATGACGCAAAGCATCACTTATAATGCTGTGAAACAGACATAAGAGCACAAGAAGTAATTCATCATTAAAAATTTCTTGAGTACAGATTTATATTTGTATAATTTATATTTTAAAAAAATATATATAAAATAGCAACTAGTTAATAGCAATATACAAAAAAAAAAAAAAACAAGACCACATCATGTATGACATAATGTCTGTTTAAACATGTCTTGAAAATCATATAGACCTAGTGAAGCCCACCAGAACTGTAAGAGACAATGACAAAAGGTCAATAAATGATATAGTTGTAAGAAACAGTCACAAATAAATTCTGCATAGCACAACATACTATGGTGATTTGGAAAATAAGCATATGCAGAAAGTGGCGTAAATGTAAAACAATTGTTAAAGGGTATTCCTATTGAAAACTTTGTACATTTTAATTCTTGCTAGTTGAGGCTCTATTAATCTCTGTTGGGTCACCTAATCAGTTATCTAAAACCTTAAAGAGGTGTTCTCAAAGGTAAAAGTTATCCCCTATCCCTTGGATAAGGGATAACTTTCCAATTGCCGGGAGTCTAACCACCATGGCACCCACCGATACCGAGACTGAATGGAAGGAAGGTTGATCAATAAAGGTTGATCATTCGCACCATTGCCCCATTGATTGTTAATGAGAGTGCTGGAGATTGTGGAGTGCAGAGCTCGCCTGATCTTCGGAGCTCCTGATAGGTTGAATGGAGAGGCAGTGTGCATGATTGACATCTGCTTAATTCAGCCGGGATCGGTGAGGGCCACGGTCGTTGGACCCCAGCTATGGAAAGTTATCTCCTATTCTTTGCATAGGAGATAACTTTCAAACTTGAGAACAACTTTTTAATTGATTGAGTTTGTGTTTATGTGTTTGAAAGTGGTAAGTGGCAAATCTAAGTATCAGTTCCTTGTGATTTGAGTTTTGATGGAAAATCCTTTTCTTTACCTTCTGAGCCATGTTACATACATAACCAATACCAGAGAGGGAATTTTTTGAGATGGATAGCAAAAGATGTGTAACAAGTATTGATGAGCAGAACACTTGGGATTCAAATTCACCAGCTTTCCGAAGTTTCACAAAAAGTTTGTGTCGTTGGAAATAAATTTGCAGTAAATTGAATTTTCCTTATCTATCCAGACCCCAGAGCATAATCAATGTAAGATGAAAAAAATCCAATACTAGACAACCCTTTAAAGGTATTTTCTTTTAGTGTACTTGCACACGGGGGGTTTCAATTAAACAATGCTTTCACACCGGAATTTTGACGTAAAAGCGTTGACAAGTCACAAAATTCTGGTTTAACTGAGTTGCACCTAAATTTTGTGACTTTTGGCATCTTCACACAAAATTCTCCCAGCTCCTGTGAAATGGGTGGAGCTGGGGTGAGACGAGGTTTATTGGGGACGTGACACCACAGCTTGTTTAATTCATGATGAGCTGTGGCTTTCCCTACACCATAAATCTCATTTCAGTACCTGACTAGAGTGAGATTTCTGGTGTAGTGCACACCACTCGTCAGAAGCTCCAGATTCATGAAGAGCCATGTGGACCTCTTTTATGAATCAAGAGCGTTTGGCTCCAGCATTCCCCTAGAAACGCTAGTCTTGATGTAGCGGATCTAATGTCTTTTTCAGGCAGGTCCACTCTGAAACCCAAGAGAAAAAGTACTTAGAAATTGCTAACATGTGATTAAACATGTCAATTTCTATATAAAAATGACTTTCTGGGCATATGTTTAGGCTTTTGAGTTTATTTAACCACTTAAGATTTTAAAAAACGACAACTGGATAAAAGAATTATGGTGACCAATCTTCAGGTGGCTTCCACTTGAAAGACGCTCTATACTTTACAAGTCACTGGGAATGCTTAAGCCCTTCACAATCTTAAGACATCCTTTTACGTTAAAAGTCAAGTCACTGCCTTTGATGAAGGCTTGCACGACAAGCCCACATCGATTCCCGCACATGACAGCTCATTTAATCCTCAAACAGCTGCGGTTCGATCAGAGCTCCATCCGCAGCTGTTAACCTGTAAAATCTTGCTGTCAATCTCGGACAGCGGCATTTAACAAGCTCTGGCAAAGAGCACGTCATTCCAAGCTTCCATCAGCGCTCCCCGATGTAATCAATGGGTCTGCCATGACAGCTGGGGGCCTGCTGATGACCACTATGCCTGTTATTACTATTCTCCTGTGGACACCATCCACATTTTGGTGTCACTACATTTGTAAAAGTCAGATCTATCAAAATATAACATAAATCAATCAATCAATAAATGGAGTAACAAAAAATATCAATATGCCAGAATTACCTTTTTTTAGCCTCCGCAACATTGCAATAAAATACAATAAGAGGCTATCAAAACATTGTATCTACCACAAAATGGTATCAGTAGAAACGTCAGGTCAGGGCGCAAAAAATAACCCACCACACAGCCCCAGATCCAAAAAAATGAAAACGTTACGTATCTCAGAAAATGATAATGCAAGTGAATTTTTTTTCTTTCAAATGTCTGAATTTTTTTTCTCTTAAATAAAAAAAGACATATTTGGTATCTGCATACTTGCACTGAACTGGAGAATTATATTGCCAAATCATTTTTTACCATAATGTGAACATGTTAGATAAAAAAAGCCAAAAAACAATTGTGGAATTGCCCTTTATTAGCAATTTCAATGCACTTGGATTTTTTTTGCTTTCCAGTGCATCGCATGATAAAATGAATGATGTCATTCTAAAGTACTTATCGCAAGGTTGTGAAGGGTTACAGATGCCTGGACATCTTTTTTGAGTGTTTTCTTACCATTTTTGCTTTAGCCCAGTTTCTTCATTGTTGAATGGAGAAAAAAATAAAACCGGAAAATAGTAACAAAAGATGATCCAAAAATGTTGGAGAAAAACTAAAAAAAAAACAGATACGGGTCAAAGCTTATAAATGACTCAGGAAGTGTCGCCAAAAATGCTAATCTGCCGTGAAGCATTTTCCTCTTGGAAAAGTTGATGGATTTGTCCGAGTTTAAAATATGTTGTTTGCACATATCCTGGAAGGGGCTAGCAAGAGGACTATGATAATGGGCACCTCTCCTTAGAATAGGTCATCAATATCAAAGCCTTAAGGTCATAAACACGGCAACCCCCTCAATCAGCTATTGATAGGTCCAAAAGATGCTGAAAGCACACAGTTTACTGTATGTAACCAGTATAGGAAAGTTTTGCAAAAGCTGAAGAGCCACAGTTCTGGAATTGATGTTCTAATATATACCGGTAAATGTTATATTAGAATCAGACATTTGGATAGATAACTTTGAAACTTTGATGTTTGAAAACTTTGGAAATCCTTGATCAATTTAATAAATGAAAAAAAATGCGGTAAAAGTCTGTTGTGGGTCTGGTTACATGCTTTTATAGTACTGTCAGCTTGTTTTGTGAACAAAGATACAAACACATTTTAAAGCAATTTCAATTTCATTTCCCACTGAGTTTTGCTTGCAAAGCCTTTACAGGTTAGACATTTATTTGTTTGGTTTTATTATTCGAGCCAGGAGGTAGAAAAGTGTTTTGTTTCTTGAAAGAGGTATTAAATTGACCAATTTATTTGGCATTTCTGACTTTTTTTTAACAATATTTCAGAAGCTAGATTTAATGATGGATTTTGTTTTTCATATATTAATTACCCTTGTCCACCACCCTATACTCTTATGGGTTTTGATGTATGTAACTCTGACAGAGTAGGCAAAGCTCATAGAAAATATAGTCTTACCGAAGGAGGATTTAATTTCTATGGGTAACTTTTTGAAAGTTAGCACTAAACCTCTTGTTCCTTTAACCAGGAGCAGCAGAGTCCCATAGTCCATGCGGACGTACAATGAAGCTATGCAGTACCGTAAGGGCTTATTCAGATGCTCATATTTTTCAAAGATAGCACTTACACCTAGTATAGTCTATGGGGCTGTTCATATGTCTAATATTTTTTTCTAAGTGGTCCGTGCATAATGACGGACACATGCGATTGTTAGATCAAAATCAGCAATGTAAGACTATGGATCTGTGAAAAAAATTGAACAGCATTCAGATGCCATTCGAGTACTGTCTGTTTTTCACAGACTGCTAAATAGGAGAAATAAAAATTGATAAAATTTGGACCAAGCTCGGATAAAACTTGGATGATACTAATGAAAATCTGATGACACTCTGATCAAAATTATTAAATAATCTAGTTCTGTTTTTCGGATTGCACTCGGGCCAATGTTAATCTGAGTACTTGATCATCTGCAATTTTTTTCTCTGCTCAGATCCTCTCAGGACAGATCTTTAACCACTAAATGTAACTAATGAATCACAGACAACACAAGAATGCATGTGCAATTATTGTCATAAAGTATTTCTTGCAGAAGCAAATTATACGGAAACCTGAGTTCGATTGTCCTTTTTTGATGGTTCCATGTGAAATAGGAGGAAGCTGAATTCTCCTCATATAGAGTAGAACAAGTGTAGACTAGAAAATAATCCAAGGCTGTTAGCTTCTTTAATATTTTATATGTTTCTAAACTATAGTGCTGCAACGTTTGCATTCACACCAAGAGATGAGCGAACCTTTCAAGGTTCAACTCGGCAAATGTCTCGATGTGAACATATCCGAACCACATTGAATTCAATAGGAGGCAAGACTAAATGCATAGACAACACCTTCGGGGGGAGCAAAAAGCTGCCAAAACAGCTCAAATTAGGGGCAGACATCAGGAAAAGTGGCAGCAATCGACCCATCAGTTGCCCTGTAAATAAAAAAATTGATGT
Source organism: Oophaga sylvatica (assembly GCA_033576555.1). Classification (NCBI taxonomy): domain Eukaryota; kingdom Metazoa; phylum Chordata; class Amphibia; order Anura; family Dendrobatidae; genus Oophaga; species Oophaga sylvatica. Next base: position 79,804,171 of record JARQOD010000006.1, read on the forward strand.
GAGTTTTTCTGTATTTTTTATAACCAGCTAGGCAAAACTGACAGCTGTTGCTGCAATCCTCAGCTGTCAGTGTTAGCAAGGCTGGTTATCTAGAATAAAGTGGTCCTCATGCTGTGTTTTTAATTATTTAAATAAATAATTTAAAAAACGGTGATGGTTCCCCCTCATTTTTGACAACTAGCCAAGCTAAAGCTGAGGGGTTGGTATTCTCAGGCTGGTAAGGGGCCATGATTATTGCCCCCATCTTAAAAATAGCAGCCCACAGATACCCAAAAATGGCGCATCTATTAGATGCGCCAATTCTGGCACTTTGCCTGGCTCTTCCCACTTTCCCTGTGCCCTGTTCCCACTTGCCCCCTATGCCCTGTTCTCACTTGCCTCCTATTTATGGGGTTGATGTCCTCTTTGTATTGTATGGTGAGCTCACCATTACTAATCCTATAGTTATATTGTAAATAAACACACACCCAGAATAAAGTCCTTTAAAGAATCTAAATTAAACCATACTCACTTCATCGCCCAGTCCACAGAAGCCAATCTCTCCTGTAACAGAATAAAAATAATGAACAACATTATTCCTTACCTGTCCATCGAGAAGATAATAATCCATTTGTCCCGCAATGAGTTTATTTCTGCTACATCTAGATGGCAGGCTGTATTGTTGCATGATGTGCCATCTAGCAGAGACACTGAACAGCGTGTGCTAGCACTGCTCAATGTCTCGTGGTGAACTCCTATGACTTAACTGACGTCACGCTGATGTCAGTGAGCTGAACTGAGTTAATTTTCTGTGGACTACCAGGGCCTTTCTGTCGGCACCACGAGTGTCATGTCAGTCAGGTCATAGGAGTTCACGAGATACTGAGCAGTGCTGGCGCACGCTGCTCAGTCTCTGCTGGGTGGCACGCTGTATAGTCACATAATGCAACAGTGCAACATGCCACCTAGATGTCGCAGAGCTAAACCCATCTCAGGACATATTGATTATTGTCTTCTTGGTTGACAGGTAAGGAATATTATTGTTTATTATTTTAATTCTGTTACAGGAGACATTGGCTTCTGTGGACTGGATGATGATGTTATTCTGGGTGTGTGTTTATTTACAATATAACTATAAGATTAGTAATGGACAGGCGTTTTATAGACGGCTCTCCATTACTAACCCTTGGGCTTGATGTCACCTGACAATACAAAGATGACATCAACCCCACAAATATGAACCCCACCTGCCACCACCACAGGACAAGTGGGAAAATGCTTGTAAAGCGCCAGACTTGGCGCATCTAATAGAATAGTCTGCAGGCTGTAATAGGCTGCAGGCTGCTATTTTTAGGCTGGTGGAGGCTAATATTTTTGGCCCCCTACTAGTCTGAGAATACTAACTACCAGTTGTCTGCTTTTGCTTGCCTGGTTGTCAAAAATGTGGGGACCCCACACCACGCCAATTTTTTTTCATTGTTTATTTGAATAATTAAAAAATATAGCATAGGGACCCCTCTATTCTTGATAACCAGCCTTGCTGAAGCTGACAGCTGAGGGTTACAGGCAACAGCTGTCAGTTTTGCCTGGTTGGTTATCAACAAAGGAACCCCATGTAATTTTTAAAAAAATGTATTTATAGCGCAGGCAGTGGCTGATGAATACTCCCATCAGCCGACGCCTGCTCTAGCTGTTAACAGAATACAACTCTCAACAGTGACCCCTGCTAGTGTACTGACCAGAAAAACCATTATTAATGTATGTTATATGTCATATGGTAAGTGTGTTCTCTATGCCTTACATGATTAAACTTGTGACACCGACTCCTTGTTTTGCCTTGGGAGGAGGTAAATTATTTAATACTATGCTGCCCTCTCCTGCCTTGTTTTGATATTACAACTTGTAGTATTATGCTGCTCTCTTCTGCCTTAGTTTGGCATTGCAACTTGTTTTTCTGATTTGAAACAAGTTGCGGTTGGTGGGGGTGTGAGACTGAAAACGGTGGAGTTACGAGCGGTTCCCGTGGTGAGAGGAGGTAGGAAATTGGGGCTCCTCGTTTGGGACCAGCGGGAAGTGCAAATAGCACCCGATTCGGAGTGCCCTGCGTTTTCCAGCGACAGAGTGCTGAGACTGCAGAACTGCACAGCAGATTTCCCGGATACTCTGATCCTATTAAGGTCAGTTAATCCTTCCCCTTCCCACAGCACAGTTAGTCAAATGGAAATTTACTGCCATCCTCCCAAGGCCAGGACCGAGAAAAGGCTTTGACAGTCGTAATGTGTAAGAAAAATTATATATATATAATATATATATATATATATATATATATATACCCATGACTGTTATGTTGGAAAATATAAGAAATGTTACCAATCTTCAGTAAAGTTCATCTTTCAAGTTTGCACAGGACACCCGGTGTATGCTACTTTTGTCCGTGGCCTCACACCTTGCGGGCATCAACATAACCCACAGTCTCATATATCAGTCATCTCCCTTTATAATTGCCACCTAACCTAGGGATTGTTAGAGCCATCAGAGTCACCGTGACTGAACCATCCTCCAAGATACTAGGCTCTGCATCTCACAAGGCGGTGCGACAATTAAATTATGGCGTCACGAACAGGATAAATCTTCTGTGCCTGCATGTACTGTAACTGTTTACTAAGCCTGTTTTAACAGAGTTCACTACTCTAAAAGTGAAACTCACAATGGCAGACGAAAATGAATATGAGCCGCTTAGCAAGTGCACTTCTGATAAAGCCTCCACTGCATTTATGCTTCTCACCATGCCATATTATTTGGGAGCTCCCTGAATGCCACATTATAATTGAGAAACCAACACATTACAAGACTTTAGAGAAAAAATGACTGCTTTGATTCGCCTGTACCCCATGACCAATGACCAAAAAGTGGAAATCTTGAGTGGCCAACTCCAAGGTGCAGCTTTGAGAGAAATCAAGTACTGGCCCAAAAGTTCAGAAAAGGACTGTAGAACAAATTCTGGAGTGCTGAGGTCCGCTCCGCATCAGAATTAAAAATGCGTTTTTTTGGAAAAAAACAATAAACCGGTGTCACAAGTTTAATCGTAAGGCATAGAGAACACACCATATGACATATAACATATATTAATAATGTTTTTTCTGGTCACTACACTAGCACTTATCTTAGCATGAGCACTAGACAATGATGCACTGGTGAACAGCACAAACACTACCACTGATTCCCAGGTGCCTGTACGTGTCACACTCATGACACACGGATGCCATCCATGTGTAATCAGTGTGCACATGTACGGGACATTTTGCAGCCCGTGCGGCTACCATAAACACTGACGTCTGAAAGATCCCTTAGTGAATTTGATCATTTACCAAACTTTTGCTTGCTTTTGCCGATTTTTAGGGAAAAAGCTTGGGAATCCGAACACGAATCCATATTTGAGATGGCAAACGTTTTCTGAACAAGTTCACTCATCTTTACTCACATCCCTTTTGCTTCAGTTAGAGAAGTATTGTATAGTAAATTCTTTACTAAAAATTAATGTATAACTGTCAGAAATCTATAAGTGATCTATGGGCTCCCTAGGGAACAAATGTCCTTGCGTTTCAATTCCAACACTTTTGTATATTACAATAATTAAATGGAAAATTCACTTGGAATTATTTAATAGCTAATACTCTGCACCTGTCACTGATGCAAGTGAATCCCTCAGTGCTTTTCTAGCTTTACAGCAGTTCATTTCTAAACATGGGAATTATTTATGAGTTACTTTTACTTGATGTTAGGACACTAAATCCATACAGGTACTTTATTCATTGGTGATATTGATTCTACCCATTCTAAATTTTCTAGCAAATTTTAGGACATTACGAATTTGTTTGGACAGGAAATTAAAGACAAAATTGGTATTTTGCTTGTGACTTGGCAGGTATTTCTGCTGATATGCGTACAGACCTTATGGACAGTTATAATTCTTACTTTTCACTTCTGTTTACCTCAATTCTTTTAAATTTAAACATTTCCTTTTTATCCTTTGTATCCTTGTATTTGGGTTGGAAACCTTCCAGAAATCCCAAGGGAGTCAGTAAAAATAGGTCACTTTTTAAAAAGTAAAAAATATAAGGCTTCCTTTCTGTTTTTGAAGCTGAAGAAAATTATACAAATCATTTTCAGTGTAATTACCATAATTTTACAGTTTATAGTAAATGCAACTAATGTCTTCTTATCATAATTATGGACTTATCACTTAGAATCATAATGCTTACTTATTATTTTCTAAGATGTCCATAAAAAATATTGTCTGCCTGTGATTCTTTGATAAGCTGTCCTGAAAAGATAAAAAGTCAAGTTGGCAACCCTAATGGTTTAGTGCACGCCAGTCTTAGTGAAGCTTTTGCTGGAGTACACTGACCTGATTTTATTAGGTTGCCGCTTAGTGAATCAGACAAGTCTGGTAGTCAGTGTGCGCCATCGCCATAAATCTACGACAGTCAGGGTCTGGCATATATTTCTTGATTAAGTTTTTATGTCACTTTAGTAGCGGAAGTTATTATGAATTTGATGGGCGTGACAAAGCACTGTCACACCCATGCTACTCCCATATTGGCATAGCTGGCCGGAACTACATGTAAACACCAAAAGTCGCAATATTTTTGCGCAAATGCTGAGTTACGCAAACATATTGCAACTTATTAAGGTTTTTTTATGCCAGATTTCTGGCGTAAGACACGTTAATGATGCTCCCCATGTTGTACCTTAGTCAAAATCAGAAAAGAATCTAAAGTATAATGTTAGCACCTACTGTACGTAAAGCTCCTCACTAAGACCAGATTCATAGAAGTGTATGAAAATGTTTCAATTTTTCAGTCAGAAAGAAAAAAACAATATTTCAACAATATTGTCATCAGTATGTTCGTCAGACATCTGAATTAACTAGATATGTGGACATATAGTAAAGTGTTCATTTTTGCTTAAATTATAAGAGGCTGTAAATGATATAGTCCTCATGAAGTGGGTCTTGGCTTTATCTAATGAACACAAATGTGTATTTTGGCTCCTTTTTGATTAGATCCTTAACCCTTTAATCCCATCCGACGTTCTATTCCGTCCATGTGACCTGGTACTTAATTCCCAGGGACGGAATAGTACGTCACATGCGATCAGCTGCGCTCCCGGCACTATGTGCCAGGAGCGGTCATGGACCGCTCCCGGCACATTAACCCCTGGCACACCTCGATCAAACATGATCGCGGTGTACCGGGGGCACAGGGAAGCATCGCGCAGGGAGGGGGCTCCCTGCGTGCTCCCCTGAGACCCTCAGAACAGCGCGATGTGATTGCGCTGTTCTGAGGCCTTCCTCCCTGCAAGACCCCAGATCCAAGATGGCCGCCGGGTTTTGCAGGGAGGCGGCTTCCTCAGTGCCTGCTGAGAGCAGGTGTTGAGTAAGCCTGCAGCAGTGCCTGTGAGATCGTTAAAGAAGCCTGCAGCAGTGCCTGTGAGATCGCTGGTCTCACAGAGTGCTGTGCACACTGTAAGACCAGCGATCTGACTTTATACTGTGATGTCCCACCCTGGGACAAAGTAAAAAAGTTAAAAAAATGAAAATCAGATGTGTAAAAAAAAATCCAAAATAAAGAAAAAGAAAAATATTCCCCAATAAATTAATTTCATTTAAATAAAAAAAACAAAGCAATAAAAGTACACATATTTGGTATCGCCGCATCCGTATCGGCCCGCCCTATAAACCTGTCCCATTAGTTAACCTCTTTAGTGAACCCCTTAAAAAAAAAAAAAAATCAAGGCTAAAAAACAATGATTTATCATCATACCGCCGAGCAAAAAGTGGAATAACACGCGATCAAAAAGACGGATATAAATAAACATGGTACCGCTGAAAACGTCATCTTGTCCCGCAAAAAATGAGCCGCAATACAGCGTCATCAGCGAAAAAATAAAAAGTTATGGCTCGCAGAATAAAGCGATGCAAAAATAATTATTTTTTATATATATAATCGTTTTTATTGTATAAAAGCGCCAAAACATAAAAGAATGATACAAATGAGGTATCGCTGTAATCGTACTGACCCGAAGAATAAAACTTTATCAATTTTACCACACGCGGAACAGTATAAACGCCCACCCCTCAAAAGAAATTAATGAATTGCTGGTTTTTGTTCATTCTGCCTCCCAAAAATCATAATAAAAAGCGGTCAAAAAATGTCATGTGCCCATATATGGTACCAATAAAAAAGTCACCTCGTCCCGCAAAAAATAATACCTCACATGACTCTGTGGGCCAAAATAAGAAAAAATGATAGCTCTCAAAATGTGGTGATGCAAAAACTATTTTTTGCAATAAAAAGCGTCTTTTAGCGTGTGATAGCTGCCAATCATAAAAACCCGCTATAAATAGTAAATCAAACCCCCCTTTATCACCCCCTTAGTTAGGGAAAAATAATAGAATTAAAGAAATGTATTTATTTCCATTTTCCCATTAGGGTTAGGGTTGAGGCTAAAGTTAGGGTTAGGGTTGGGGCTAAAGTTAGGGTTAGAGTTGTGGCTAAAGTTAGGGTTAGGGTTGGGACTAGGGTTACGGGTGTGTTAGGGTTAGGTTTGTGGTTAGGGTTATGATTAGGGTTGGGATTAGGGTTAGGGGTGTATTGGTGTTAGGGTTGGAGTAAGAATTGGGGGTTTCCACTGTATAGGCACATCAGGGGCTCTCCAAACTTGACATGGCGTCTGATCTCATTTCTAGCCAATTCGGCGTTGAAAAAGTCAAACAGTGCTCCATCCCTTCTGAGCTCTGCCATGTGCCCAAACAGTAGTTTACCCCCACATATGGGGTATCAGCATACTCAGGACAAATTGTACAATAACTCTTGGGGTCCAATTTCTTCTGTTACCCTTGGGAAAATAAAAAATTGGGGGCGAATATCATTTTTCTGGAAAAAAATATGATTTTTTATTTTTATGGCTCTACGTTATAAACTTCTGTGAAGCACTTGGAGGTTCAAAGTTCTCAGCACACATCTAGATAAGTTCCTTTGGGGTCTAGTTTACAAAATGGGGTAACTTGTGGGGGGTTTCCACTGTTTAGGCACATCAGGGACTCTCCAAACGCTACATGACACCCGCAGACCATTCCATCAAAGTCTGCATTACTAAACATCACTACTTCTATTCCGAGCCACTACGTGCGCACAAACAGTGGTTTCCCCCACATATGGTGTATCAGCGTACTCAGGACAAATTGCACAACAACTTTTATGGTCCAATTTCTCATGTTACCCTTGGGAGAATAAAAAATTGGTGACTTAAATATCATTTTTGTGGAAAAAAATAGGATTTTTTATTTTCATGCTTGGGCATTATAAACTTGTGTGAAGCACTTGGGGGGTTCAAAGTGCTCACCACAGATCTAGATAAGTTGCATAGGGGGTCTAGTTTCCAAAACGGGGTCACTTGTGGGTGGTTTCCACTGTTTAGGCACATCATGGACTCTGCAAACTGAACATGACACCCATCAAAGTCTGCATTCCAAAACGTCATTACTTCCTTTCTGAGCCCTGAAATGCGCCCAGTTTTTTCCCCCCACATATGGGGTATCAGCGTACTGAGGACAAATTGGACAACAACTTTTGGGGTCTAATTTCCTTGGGAAAAATCAAAAATTGGGGACTAAAATATCATTTTTGTGGAATTTTTATTTTTTTCACACCCAGGCATTATAAACTTTAGTGAAACACTTGGTGGTTCAAAGTGCTCACAACAGATCTAGATAAGTTTCATAGGGGGTCTAGTTTCCAAAATGGTGTCACATGTGGGGGGTTTCCACTGTTTAGGCACTTCAGGGGCTCTCCAAACACGACATAGCGTCCAATCTCAATTCCCGCCAATTTTGGTTTGAAAAAGTCAAACGGTGCTCCTTCCCTTCCAAGCCCTGCTGTGCGCCCAGACTGTGGTTTTCCCCCACATATGGGGTATCGGCGTACTCAGGAGAAATTGCACAACTTTTTCTGTCCATTTTCTCCTTTTACCCTTGTTAAAATAAAAAAATTGTTTGTAAAAGATCATTTTTGTAACTAAAAAGTTAAATTTTCATTTTTTCCTTCCAAGTTGCTTCAGCTCCTGTGAAGCACCTGAAGGGTTAATAAATTTCTTGAATGTGGCTTTGAGTACCTCGAGGGGTGCAGTTTTTAGAATGGTGTCACTTTTGGGTATTTTCTGCCATATAGACCCCTCAAAGTGACTTCAAATGTGAGGTGGTCCCTAAAAAAAATGGTTTTGTACAATTTGTTGTAAAAATGAGAAATCGCTGGTCAACTTTTAACCCTTATAACTTCGTAACAAAAAAAATTTGGCTTCAAAATTGTGCTGATGTAAAGTAGACATGTGGGAAATGTTATTTATTAACTATTTTGTGTGACATATTTCTCTGTATTAAGGGAATAAAAATTCTAAGTTTGAAAATTGCTAAATTTTTGCCATATTTCCATTTTTTTCATAAATAACTGCAAATTATATCGAATAAATTTTACCACTATCATAAAGTACAATATGTCACGAGAAAACAGTCTCAGAATCGTGAAGATCTGTCGAAGCGTTCCAGAGTTATAGCCTCATAAAGAGACAGTGGTCAGAATTGTAAAAATTGGCGCGGTCATTAACGTGCAAACTACCCTTGGGGTTAAGGGGTTAATATGGTTTCTGTTATGATTTGGTAGCTGAGGAGAGCAGGCAAAAACGGCAATGCACCAGAGAGGTTGGAATCTACTGGATTGCAGTACCCTGACTAACCACCACAACTAAAGGCAGCTGTGTAGCGTTTCTACGTTGGTCCTAGACGCCTCGTCACAGCCTGAGAGGTTAACTACACCTAAAGATAGAAAGGGGAAAGCTATCTGCCCCGGAGCAGATCCCCAAAGAACATAGGAAGCTCCCAAACATGTAATGGCGGTTAGACAAGAGGAAATACAGACACAGACAGAAAATAGTATGAGCAAACGTTGGGGCCCAATCTGCCTAGACAGAAAAGGATAGGAAGGATACTCACTGCAATCCAAAAAAACCCCTAAAAAATGACAACGCTACTAATTGCAGAAACACCTGAGATCACACGACCTCTACCACCCAAATTAGTTCTCTGGTGTAACAAAACTAAGCAGCAGCCACTGAAAAAACTGGAAAAGGCAAATGAACAAATAACAGTGGCTCCAGAGGAAATGAAAGGAGCCCAAGCCCCGGGGGGGGGGAACCTGGCTAACCTCACAGAAAAGCAGAGAAATATGCAAATGGTAAGCACAAAAACAAAAAACAGAAAATATCTTATCTGAGAGCAGGAGAAGAGGCAAGACTCAGCAAGCTTCCAAGTGAACCAGGAAACAACGTTGAGACAAGAACAATTGATCACCGGCAACCATGATGGGAGGGAACGTCCCTTATATCCAGCCAGTCTGTGATTCCTGATTGCCAATCCTCATTGAATGGTTCAGTACTGTTTGTAACCACCAGAGGGAGCTTCTGCTCAGAATTCATTTCTAAAACATTCACAACAGGTTTCCATATAGATACTTGGAGTTTGAATTGTACTTCTATAATTTTCTGATTTAAAAAAATGTCAGTTATGAAACAAATCCATGTATAAAAGTTGAGCCATGCTGCATCAAATGCAATTTCTATGAGGTTGTTCGTCTCTAGAAGATTTACTTCTAGTGCTAGGTCTACACGGCAACATCAGCAACCAACCGGACCTCCAGGCAAGTATGCAGAGGCCATTGGGTTCTGTACAAGGAAACAGATAGCCACCATATATTACTGCATATAAGTCCTGCATATGACTGTGCTGTGAACGAGCATTATTAGGAAGTATTTAGATTGAACCTTTAATCTACCGTATTTTTCGGACTATAAGACGCACCGGACTATAAGACGCACCCAGGTTTTAGAGGTGGAAAATAGGGAAAAATATATTTGAAGCAAAAAATGTGGTAAAATATTTAATAACATACTATTATATGTGGTGTTATTATATATAATAGTATGTTATTATGTTGGAAGCTACGGTAGGAGATGGTGCTGCGGGCCAGTGTGGTGTCTGTAAACTACTATGTGAAGACGCTGAGGGTGAGTATAAGGCCGGGTCACACATGCGAGAAACTCGCACGATTCGTGTGAGTCTCTCGCATGAACACCCGGCACTGCCGCCGGCACTCAGACTGGATCGTGCGGCTGCATAGAAATACATGCTGCATAGAAGACAGATATAGAGACGAGTGATAGAGAAGATGATCATGATAGAGACAGATGATAGAGACAGATGATAGAGAAGAGATGATAGAGACAGAGATGATAGAGACAGATGATAGAGACAGATGATAGAGACAGATGATAGAGACAGATGATAGAGACAGAGATGATAGAGACAGAGATGATAGAGACGAGATGATAGAGACAGAGATGATAGAGACAGAGATGATAGAGACAGAGATGATAGAGACAGAATGATAGAGACAGAGATGATAGAGACAGAGATGATAGAGACAGAGATGATAGAGACAGATGATAGAGACAGAGATGATAGAGACAGAGATGATAGAGACAGATGATAGAGACAGAGATGATAGAGACAGATGATAGAGACAGAGATGATAGAGACAGATGATAAGACAGATGATAGAGACAGAGATGATAGAGACAGATGATAGAGACAGAGATGATAGAGACAGAGATGATAGAGACAGATGATAGAGACAGAGATGATAGAGACAGATGATAGAGACAGAGATGATAGAGACAGATGATAGAGACAGAGATGATAGAGACAGAGATGATAGAGACAGAGATGATAGAGACAGATTATAGAGACAGATGATAGAGACAGAGATGATAGAGACAGAGATGATAGAGACAGATGATAGAGACAGAGATGATAGAGACAGAGTTGATAGAAATGTGACACGTCTGCGTTTCATGTGCGCATGATGCGCTGCACAAAAAAAACGCAAGTGTGAAAGTAGCCTAACCTTTTAATTAATTCTCTGTTGTACAGTGGGTCTGAAGGACCTGTGATGACATCATGAAGAGGCAGGGCTTTGGTCATGTGATGCTCCAGCCCACCCTCTTCATGACCTCATCACAGGTCCTTCACAGGAGCATTCATCCTCCCATCAGCACAGCCCCAGGCTGTCAGGTATGCCAGCTGCTCCTGCTGCCTCCTTCTCCTTCAGACACTGATCTGCCCAGCTGCTGCAGGAATCAGGCGCTGGGGAAACTGTGGCTCTGTGATCTGCTGCTCCCCGCTCACTGCTCAGCTGATAGGTGGGCGGGGAAGCGGCTGATTAATATTCACTGCACTTAAGTAGGGACCAGGGGTTTCCCCCAGCGCTTGTTTCCTGCAGCAAAGGGGATATTTTCTTGCCTCCTGCTCATCCCACTCCACCGCTGCCCCCTGCCCCCTCCCCACATGTTACATTCTGACCATAAGACGCACCCACACTTTCCTCCCAAATTTGGAGGAAAAAAAGTGCGTCTTATGGTCCAAAAAATACGGTACTAATTAAAAATTGGACACAGTCATAAGTTTGCAATGGAAAAACACATAAGAGCCCCAAATACAGTTACCGTACTTTTCTTTCTGCAAATTTATATTTACGTCCCATGAAAAATTACGTAGCAGACTGATACATTAAAGATGTATATCTTTGTACCGTGTTAGCCAGTAGATAGAAAAATATTTAGACTTGAGAGTCCTCAGTGGTTGATACCTTTTAATGGCTAACTGAAAAGATGTTAACAAATTGCAAGCTTTCGAGACTACTCGGGTCTCTTCATCAGGCTAAACTAATACAAAATTGAAGAATCACATATTTATGCACAACACAGCACAGAAAAAATGCAATAGGTAAGACAAGTGACGTAAAGCAGAACTGTCATTATGGGAGATAGAGATGAACATAAATATTGGAACAGTTCATAGATAAGGAGTGTGAAAGTTTTATTGCCCTCTGATTGGAGTCTGGTAATGTTTTGTGATGTTCTCACAGGGTCTTTGGAGTAAATTCCTTAATTGATGTAAAACGTCATAAATCCGTGTGACAGGTTCATTCCAGCATTAAGAGTGTCAAAGGTCACCATCAATTTGTATTCGCAAACTCTTCTGTGTCTCTGAGATGTGAAACTACCTTTCAGTGCAAGTAATTTCATATCCAACATGCTATGACCATTTTTGTTCCCCTGGTCATAGCATGTTGGATATGAAATTACTTGTACTGAAAGGTAGTTTCACATCTCAGAGACACAGAAGAGTTTGCGAATACAAATTGATGGTGACCTTTGACACTCTTAATGCTGGAATGAACATGTCACATGGATTTATGACGTTTTACATCAATTAAGGAATTTACTCCAAAGACCCTGTGAGAACATCACAAAACATTACCAGACCCCCAATCAGAGGGCAATAAAACTTTCACACTCCTTATCTATGAACTGTTCCAATATTTATGTTCATCTCTATCTCCCATAATGACAGTTCTGCTTTACGTCACTTGTCTTACCTATTGCATTTTTTCTGTGCTGTGTTGTGCATAAATATGTGATTCTTCAGATTTTGTATTAGTTTAGCCTGATGAAGAGACCTGAGTAGTCTCGAAAGCTTGCAATTTGTTACCATCTTTTCAGTTAGCCATTAAAAGTTATCAACCACTGAGGACTCTCAAGTCCAAATATTTTTTTGTAGCAGACTGATGTATTTCTGGCGCACATACATAAGGGACATACAGTACAGACCAAAAGTTTGGACACACCTTCTCATTTAAAGATTTTTCTGTATTTTCATGACTATGAAAATTGTACATTCACACTGAAGGCATCAAAACTATGAATTAACACATAGACTTAACAAAAAAGTGTGAAACAACTGAAAATATGTCTTATATTCTAGGTTCTTCAAAGTAGCCACCTTTTGCTTTGATGACTGCTTTGCACACTCTTGGCATTCTCTTGATGAACTTCAAGAGATAGTCACCGGAAATGGTCTTCCAGCAATCTTGAAGGAGTTCCCAGAGATGCTTAGCACTTGTTGGCCCTTTTGCCTTTACTCTTTGGTCCAGCTCACCCCAAACCATCTCGAATGGGTTCAGGTCTGGTGACTGTGGAGACCAGGTCATCTGGCGGAGCACCCCATCACTCTCCTTCTTGGTCAAATAGCCCTTACACAGCCTGGAGGTGTGTTTGGGGTCATTGTCCTGTTAAAAATAAATGATGGTCCAACTAAACGCAAACCGGATGGAATAGCGTGCCACTGCAAGATGCTGTGGTAACCATGCTGGTTCAGTATGCCTTCAATTTTGAATAAATCCCCAACAGTGTCACCAGCAAAGCACCCCCACACCATCACACCTCCTCCTCCATGCTTCACGGTGGAACCAGGCATGTAGAGTCCATCCGTTCACCTTTTCTGCGTCGCACAAAGACACGGTGGTTGGAATCAAAGATCTCAAATTTGGACTCATCAGACCAAAGCACAAATTTACACTGGTCTAATGTCCATTCCTTGTCTTCTTTAGCCCAAACAAGTATTTTCTGCTTGTTGCCTGTCCTTAGCAGTGGTTTCCTAGCAGCTATTTTACCATTAAAGCCTTATGCACAAAGTTTCCTCTTAACAGTTGTTGTAGGATGTGTCTGCTGCTAGAACTCTGTGTGGCATTGACCTGGTCTCTAATCTGAGCTGCTGTAAACCTGCAATTTCTGAGGCTGGTGACTCGATAAACTTATCATCAGAAGCAGAGGTGACTCTTGGTCTTCCTTTTCTAGGGCGGTCCTCATGTGAGCCAGTTTCTTTGTAGCACTTGATGGTTTTGGCAACTGCACTTGGGGACACTTTCAAAGTTTTCCCAATTTTTCAGACTGACTGGCCTTCATTTCTTTAAGTAATGATGGCCACTCGTTTTTCTTAACTTAGCTGCTTTTTTCTTTCCATAATACAAATGCTAACAGTCTATTCAGTAGGACTATCAGCTGTGTATCCACCAGACTTCTGCACAACACAACTGATGGTCCCAACCCCATTTATAAGGCCAGAAATCCCACTTATTAAACCTGACAGGGCACACCCGTGAAGTGAAAACCATTTCCGGTGACTACCTCTTGAAGCTCATCAAGAGAATGCCAAGAGTGTGCAAAGCACTCATCAAAGCAAAAGGTGGCTACTTTGAAGAACCTAAAATATAAGACATAATTTCAGTTGTTACACACTTTTTTGTTAAGTCTATAATTCCACATGTGTTAATTCATAGTTTTGATGCCTTCAATGTGAATTTACAATTGTCATAGTCATGAAAATACAGAAAAATCTTTAAATGAGAAGGTGTGTCCAAACTTTTGGTCTGTACTGTATGTCCCTTACTCATAGCTCAGTTACTTCTAACTTATGTACATCTGTATGTGTTTACATTATTCTTAAAGCGAACCTGTCATATTATAAATGCAATCTAGTCTGTAGGCAATATGCCATAGAACAGGAAAAGCTGATCAGATTGATATATAGGTTCAGTATAACTTGTATTTTATTCAGTTATATTTCTGTCAAGAGGGTGGTCCTTCTGTGGTTAACAGACAGTCCTGCAGAACACAACCAGGATGCAGACAAACATTGTCTTAGGCTGTAATGACATGAACGGAGTTCAAATAAACCCCTGTTGTCTTTTTCCTGAACATGTCCATTTGTTCAGAGAAGCACAGAAATGCAGACTCATTCGTGTGCCCATCTGAACAATTGGACATGTTCAGAAAAAGCATAAGCAAAGTTAATGTGAACTCTGTCTCATTGCAGACAATGGCCACTTCAGAGACCCATTGGAATCCTGTCCGAGTCCAATTTTTAGGGGAATTCATACAGAACCCACTACTACATTACAGAAATGCAGTGTGAACTGGGCCTAATACAAGGAAGGCTGTCATTTACTGAGTAGAACCACTCACTTGACTGAACAGGAAAGTTTAAATAGTTACATGTAAGTAGCAATTGAGTTGTTGCTATTACATAAAAATTAAAGGAATTTACTAGACTTGTTAGATGTGAGGAGTATTAGGCCTGTATTGGTTTTATTATTTGAATGTTCTTAATACATTATTAAATACGCTCTTTATGGCAGTACGATGGCCACCTTGTTCTTCATGGTCTCATCCACATGGGCCTCCTTGTTCTTCATGGTCTCATCCACATGATAAAATTTTTTATCACATTTGTACTTTTTGTACAGATTGATGCAGTCAGCAAAAAATGTTTATTGGATTAAAATAAAACAGTACCTTTTAAAAACAGTCATAAATGTGTTAAACACACACCACATAATCCAAGAAACTTGTAAATTGATTTTTAAATTACTTAGGTTAGCTGTTAGTATCAGATAAATCTGATGGTAGCGTGATATTACTATAATTAACACTTGGAGATTTCTGAGAGCGAAGGATTAAAATAAAAAGAAAATGCATATGGAATTGGAACAAATGATTATTATCTTGCCATTTTTTATTAGTTCAATTCTAAATAGTTGTCTATCATTTTAATTAAAATTAAATATACATTTCTCTACTACCAATAAGGATATGTGCGTACCCATTGAGTTTTTGAAGCAGAAGATGCTTTGGGAAAATGTCAAAGGTGTTTTTTCTGAAGTCTCTTCTTTGGCATCTTCTTGGTGGTTTATGCGCCGACTTTGCTGTATATATATATATATATATATATATATGTATATTATGATATATATATAAACTAGTAAGCAGTTTCCAAATGTAAGCCGCCAGAAGAATGGACTGATTACTTCTTTTAGCCGCTTCTCTGCTTTCGAAAGCAGTTTCAAGAAGCTCAAAAAGACAGAACATTTACACAGCAAGTCGTTTTTACATTACAATGAATATGTTAGTTATTTTTAGCATTCTCTAAGCGCTTTCCATCTGAAAAAGACATTGTGTACAAATACCCTAAAAAAATACAGAATTAAAAAAAAATCAAGGATATATTCTTTTAAGATTTTTTGATCATTAAAATTGTAAACTTAAAATATTAAAGCAGTCATCACAGCATTTACCAAATGCATCTGTAAAGACCTACAGACCTGACAGATGCTAAAATGTGTCCTTTACATGTCTGTCAGGGAGATATTCATTGTTATACCTTTTTAGCTACATAGGAAAATATATTGTGATGTGCAAGTATTGCGCCCCCTAGGCCAGTAACAGTTCCTCCTGATTGCACCCTTAAAATAAATAATGCTACTTGAGTGCATCATTAACAAAATAATGCGACCATTAGAAAGTGTTAAAGCCCCATTTGTGCACCAAAACTTCTCTGCTCAACCACAGAATCCAACTATACTAACTCATGCTACATGCATCTTAAAAGCATCCTCAGAATCCAACCTTTTCTCACCTTTGAAACTGCAAAAACTTACTGTTGCTCTTATTCATTCTTGTCTGGACTACTGCAACATGTTACTCATCGGTCTCCCTCTTACCAAACTTTTTCCTCTCCCATCTGTCCTGAATGCGGCAGCCAGGGTCATATTTCTATCTAGCCACTTCACCGATGCCTCCACCCTGTGCCAGTCATTGCACTGATTGCCCATTCGCTGCAAAATACAAGACAAACTTATTGTTGCGCTCGCGCCCTGACTGGTTGGCGCGAGCGTGGGGGGTGTGGCCCCATTGTGCCACAAACCAGACTACCCTGGAAGGGGCGTGACTTAGCAGCTACCTTGGTGTTCACTGGAGCCTCTGATGGTGAGGTCAGGCTTGTGAGGCAGGTACCTGCCAGGTACCACTCCAGGGTGGTGTCTGGCTGTGGCTGCTGATCCCACTGGGAACAGAACACTATGACGGGTGTGGTCAAGAGTCAACGGGCACGACTGGTACTATGGCGGGCACGGCAGGTACTCTTGGCAGACAGGCGGGCAGGGCTGAGACACTGGCAGACAGGCGGGCACGGCTGAGACACTGGAAGACAGGTGGGCACAGCTGAGACACTGGCAGACAGGACACGGCTGAGACAGAAGGGACAGGAACTGACTTGGAGGGCACAGATGTTGTGAATACTCTGGAGGTGACTTCTGAGATGGGGCTCCCTCCGGTGGTTGCTGAGGGTAATGAACTAATTGCTGAATGGCCTTCAGCTGGCTCTGAATGGTCTGATATAAGTGACCTGAACTCCCTTCAGCCTTGCCGGTAATCAATTGTTCTTCCACGTCTTGCTTGGAGCTCAGCTTGCATTCCTGCTCTCATTCAGATAAGTGATTTGCTGTTTTTTTTCCTCTGGTTGGATTTTCTTTGCTGGGTTGCTGCTTGGCAGTAGATTTCAGCCTGTCCCCTTTTGGGGCCTGGCGTTGCAATTGTGCTCAGTTTGTGTTTGCACTTTTACTCTGTTCCTATGTCACTTTTTATTTGCTGAATTGCTGTGTGTTACACCAGTGATCTGATTTAGGAGGTAGAGATCGTGTGATCTCAGGTTTTTTGTTAATCAGAACTGCCATTACATGTTTGGGGGCTTCCTATTTCTTTGGGGATTCTGCTACGGGGCAGATAGCATTCATCTTTCTGCCTTTAGGTGTAGCTATCTCTCCGGCTGTGATGAGGCGTCTAGGATCACCGTAGGTACGCTCCACGGCTACTTCTACTTTTGCTGTTAGTTTAGGGTCCTGCAATCCAATAGTTTCCAGCCTCTTTGGTGTATTGCTTCTTTGGCTATTTTTGCAATTTCTCCTCAGCTACCGAAACATAACACACAGGAACACGGGCAGGTAAGAATGGAACAAGGGAACAGATAGGGACCTATTCAGACTGGAGAGGCTGGGGCTGGTTCAGAACGGACAGAGACACAAACTGGAATGAGAGATATATGGGAACAGGTAGGGACCTGTTCAGATTGGTGGAGCTGGAACTTCAGGGAGCGGAGCAGGAGTAGAACCACAAAGAGTGGAGCAAGGCAGAACCGCAGGTAGGCGAAGCAAGTGTAGAGCAGAACTGCAGGTAGGCGGAGCAAGTGCAGAGCTGAACCACAGGTAGGCAGAGCAATTGCAGAGCCGAACTGCAGGTAGGCGGAGCAAGTGCAGAGCCGAACCGCAGAAAGGCGGAGCAAGTGCAGAGCCGAACTACAGGTAGGTGGAGCAAGTGCAGAGCAGAACCGCAGGTAGGCGAAGCAAGTGCAGAGCAGAACCGCAGATAGGTGGAGCAAGTGCAGAGCAGAACCACAGGTAGGTGGAGCAAGTGCAGAGCTGCTGGGTGCGGCGAGCATAGCAGAGCCGCTGGGTGTGGCGAGCCGAGCAGAGCCACTGGATGCGACGAGCAGAGCAGTGCTGCTGGGTGTGGCGAACAGAGCAGAACCACAATAAACACAAGGATACACACAGCAGGTGGGAAAGGCTACAGACTAGGATGCTAGGGACACAGAAATAGGACTGAATACAGACAAGGTCAGGTACAGGAACAGGTATAAGAACTAAGGACGTAGGCCTGGGAATTCTGCTACCAGGGTGGAGGACTAAGCAAGAAACACTGGTAAAGACCAAGGAAAGAAAGCACAGTAAACAGATCTGGGTATTAAGCCCCCAGAGAAGGCAGAAAACAGGACAGTACCTGGCAGCTCAGCAGCAAGACACTGACTGAGATAAAGTGTTGGTCAGGCAGTCTCCAAGGAGTGGGGCTGCCTTAAGTACCAGAGGCTTCTTGACAATTGACTGGGTACACCTTAGGAAGGTGCACACTGACTCTATAAGAACCAGGAAGTGCCTGTTGTGAATGTTTTGGAAATGAATTTTGAGCAGAAGCTCCCTCTGGTGGTTACAAACAGTACTGAACCATTCAATGAGGATTGGCAATCAGGAGTCACAGAGTGGCTTGATATAAGGGAGGTTCCCTCCCATCATGGTTGCCGGTGAGCAATTGTTCTTGTCTCAACTGTGGTTCCTGGTTCACTTGGAAGCTTGCGGAGTCTTGCCTCTTCTTCTGCTTTCAGATAAGATATTTTCTGTTTTTCTTTTTGTGCTTACCATTTGCATATCTCTCTGCATTTCTGTGAGGTTAGCCAGGTTCCCCCCCAGGGGGCTTGGGCTCCTCTCAGTTCCGCTGGAGCCACTGTTATTTGTTCATTTCCTTTTTCCAGTTTTTTCAGTGGCTGCGGCTTAGTTTTGTTACACCAGAGAACTGATTTAGGTGGTAGAGGTCGTGTGATCGCAGGTGTTTTTGCAATCAGTAGCGTTGGCATTTTTTAGGGTTTTTTTTGGATTTCAGTGAGTATCCTTTCTATCCTTTTCTGTCTAGTCAGATTGGGCCCCAGCGTTTGCTCATACTATTTTCTGTCTGTGTCTGTATTTCCTCTTGTCTAACCGCCATTACATGTTTGGGGGCTTCCTATGTTCTTTGGGGATCTGCTCTGGGGCAGATAGCTTTCCACTTTCAATCTTTAGTTGTAGTTAATCTCTCAGGGTGTGACGTGACGAGGCGTCTAGGACCAACGTAGGAACGCTCCACGGCCGCCTTTAGTTGTGGTGGTTAGTCAGGGTACTGCAATCCAATAGATTCCAACCTCTCTGGTGTATTGCCGTTTTTGCCTGCTCTCCTCAGCTACCAAAATATAACAGTGCCGGTGCCACCCCCCTATGCACACAGCCAGGAAGCATGCACGGAGCAGACAGGAGACATGAGGCACACAGCATGGAACCGGCAGAAAACAGAGTTCACAGCATGGCCTGGAGTAGTGAGTAAGTTGATGTGTAAGGCAGGTGGGGGATTGGAGGCCATGCAGTGATGCCGGCAGGGTTGTTACACTTATCTCTCTCACCGACAAAACTCTCCACAGTTCTGTGCCACCTTACATATCCGTCAGCTCTGTCTGACTCTATTGCCCCTTGCTCTCCTTTCTGAAACTGACCTTAGACTAACATCCTCCATAATCTGAACTTTGCACCTGCGTCTCTCATACTGTGCCATATTTCTAGATTGCACCATCCCGGACAATCTGATTAATACTCAGCCCCCACATTTTTAAGCATGCATTAAAAACACATCTCTTTAGACAGACCTATCACTCCACTTCTTCCCATTTCCCTCTTTCTAAATTTTCTTTAGAATCTGGTCCCTCATACTCATTTGTCTAAACATCCTCCACACAAACAATAGCACTTGGTAACTGTACTTAGACAGATATTGGCTGATGACTGGATCATACAGCTTTATATGACAACTCCTATTTATTATAATAATGGCTGGGCCATAGATGACAAACACTTTTACCTATTGTCTACCCCCTATTTACTTATAGACTGTAAACTTACGAGCAGTGCCCTCACTCCTGTTGAACTAAGTGTTACATAGTATTGTCTTTACTGTTTGTGCATGTCCCCTCTTATTTGTAAAGTGCTGCGTAATATGGTGGCACTGTACAAATAAAATTGTTATATCAGCTTCAAATTGACATTGATACAGCTCAAAGTAGCGCTTGCCCAGAAGTCTGGGGCTCCTGGCCAGAAGTCTGGATCTTTAAGACTACTGATGCAACATTTCAAAAGAAAATTGAAAGTTCTACTTTTTTTCTTATGAAATTTGGCACCTCTAAAAAATTTTTTGGCCCCACAATATGCCATTGGCTGTACTTTACTATGCAAAATGCCAATGTACTGTCAATGGTATACCTTTTGTGTGACATGCAGTCCTATAAAAGACATGTACCGACATGGCAGAATTGGGACTTTACAGTCAGTGCATTTACAAACAGACATCTCTGGCATGTTCTAAATGTATAGCCCAAACACATTGTGAACAGAACCTTAGTTTTTGAAACAAATGTCATGGCATTAAAGGGAACCTGTCATGTGAAAAATGCTATTAAACCTGCAGATATGGAGTTAATCTGTGTAGTTCTTTACCAGGAGGAAATGAACTTTATTCAACTCGGCAGCCTCTGGCTTTCAGTCATAGAGGAGTGGCTTCAGTCACCACACAGTAGATAGTAAGTGGCCACTCTGTTCATGTCCTGGCACCGACTGACAGCCAGCTCTGTATTGATGCACTGCTGCTGAGCTGGCTGTCAGTCAATGCTGGGGCATGGGTCCATCCAACGCTCATTATGTATTGTATGGTGACTGAAAGTTAATTTCCTCCCGGGACCAAGGCTTTTAGTGCGGCAACTGCATGGCTTCTGAAGGCTATTAACCTGCATATTAACCCCATAACTGCGGAATAATAGCATTTTTTCACATAACAGGTTCCCTTTAATATAAAATACTACACACATCATGATGTACCTGTTATACAAGTGTTTAAATTAAAATGAGGAACATGTTATTAATAAAAAAGAAATCCTGTCTAAAAAACAGCTTAACAGCGGATTAAAATGTCTACAGATGTTGTGATGTTGCATTGAGCCAATGTTGATATAAAAGTTCTATTATTAATTCCATGAATTTATTACAAATCTACCTTTCTTTGAATCCATTCAGGCTTTTCAGAAGTTCTTCTCTTTCCAGTAAGACAATTGTGAAATAAAGTATTAAACAGGTAAATCTAAAAAGGTGACATTGCCAAGTGCTTTCAAATATTTCTCTTTGACAGCTTAGGAGCAGCAAGGACATCTTGTTGTAAGTTTGATAGAACTGATGCCCATTCAGTGTAGACAGAAATTTGATGAAATTGTGGTGAATGTTCACAACAGCTTTACCTACTGTAGAAGATGACCTAGAAAAATAATTAAGCACACAACCTTAGTGTTACTGAATATTGCATGAAAGCATAAAACTCTGCACATTAATGTTCTAATGAGCATAAAATGTAATGTCATTTTCTTAACTGGTGTTTCTTTGTCTTATGATATGCAAAATCACTATCTAAAATTCCTTATAACAATGAACAAAGCTAGTAAAGATTGATCGGTGTCCAGCAGAGCCATTGCTAGGGTCCTAAAAGATCAGGGACCCAAGCCCCAAAGTACTTGTCTCCCCATACGACCCCCACATCCAGCACTTAAAATAGGATCTATACATACCGTATATAATTACAGTATACTACTGTTGCTAATACTAAAATACACATTAGGGCCTGTGCACACGTTGCGGATTTGCCTGCGGTTCCGCAGCGGTTTTTGCCCTGCGGTTCCACTGCAGTTCCGCCGGCAGGGCACTGTGTAATGTAAATCTATGGGAAAAAAAAGCTGTGCACATGATGCGGAATTTTCCGCGCGGATTTGGTGCGATTTTAAAACCGCAGCATGTCAATTCTTTGTGCGGATTCCGCTGTGGTTTAACACCTATTCCATTACAGGTGTAAAACCGCAGGGCAAATCCGCACAAAAACCGCGTCAAAACCGCATCAAAAGCCGCGTCAAAACCGCATCTGCGTTTTCTGCCAAGAAGTGCGGATTCTGTGCGGAAAAATCAGCAGGCAAATCCGCAACGTGTGCACAGGCCCTTACAAAGACTAACATTACCAAAAGTACTACTATACTAGGCAAAAATAAAATCGCTACACAATATCCATTACCATGACCTCTACATAGTGAATACATTTTATAATATGATGACTTATTACTTCTACATAAAAAACACACTGTATAAAGGCCAATATGAACACCATACACATTCAACTACATAATGACTGAAATACATTAAGCGATTACTAAACAAAAGATAAACTGATAAACCTACATATATATTATAAGCAGAAGGTAAATGGGCCACAAATAGGAAAACCAATAGAAAAAAGTGCAAGGCATGGAAATATAATAAAATAATTTAACAACAATTAAAAAAGTATTAAAAGCATACAAGACATTCATGGCTCATGAGAGATGGTAAACAGCATAATATACCTTTGAAGGTGCATAAAACCAATTATAATGAGGTAAAGAGGATAAATACAAAATATATTATACCATATACAATCTAGATGTTACAGACCGTATACCAATACGAAAGGGGCATCATAATACAACATGTTAATGTATCATAGAAGAACAAACTATGTAAGTCCTTAAGTATGGAATATAGAGTAAAGCACAGCGCCAGAGATAGAAAGAAATCTCACCAGTCTATGAAAAACCGCACCCAATGAGCGTTCTGGACGAAGATAGATTGGAAACACTGTTTACCACTCCCTCATCAACCATGAGAACCTTGTGTCTTGTATGGTTTTAATACCTTTTTAATTGTTGTTGAAATTAAAATTATTTTATTATATATCCATGCCTTGCACTTTTTTTATAGGTTTGACTAAATAAAAAACAACTTTATTTAAAATAATGAAATTACCACCATACAGTGACTATATAGTGGTAGATACCAGTCCTGCAGAGCATATAAACGATTATGGTTCAGATATAAACAATATGGTGCCTCACAGATTATACTCCCTCTGATGGAGTTGTTCTTTTTTTCTCGTCTTTTCCATCTTGTCCAGATTGACACATTTTTTTTCCAAAATTAAATGATAGTCTTCCATAGAAAATAATGCCCCCACTGGCTACCTAGAAAGTTATAAAGCCTCCTCATGCTCCTTTGAAGGCTACAATATCCCAAGTGCCCCCTTCAAGCAACACATGCCATTGAATGTCCCTTTAAAGTAATATCGCCCCCCAAAAAAGTTATAATGTCCCACGAGTGCCTTCATAAAAATTAAGAATACTCCCAATTAAAGCAAATAATGTCTTCTGAGTGCCCACACAGCTTTGTATACACAGTATGATTGCCCTACAGCCCCTATATACAATAGTATTGCCCCAAAGCCCTTTATTATATATTATGAGGCCCCAGAGCTCCCTATATACAATCTAATGGCTATGCAACGTCTCTATGTACAGTATGATGTCACCACCTCTTTTTTATTTAAAATATTTACGCCCCACGGCCCCTTATATGTTGTATGATGGTCCCAAGAGCTCACTATTCATGGTATTATTCCACCCACTGCATCCTATACTGTGACGAGGGTAACTGTGTTTTGAACTTTAGACTTTCAGACTCCATATCTCACCATCCACTACAGCTTCGAACGTGACACTACCGTCATTTTATAGACAATCATCGTGGCTGTCTGATACAGAAATTTGACTTGTAATTATTAAGCATATGATTAGTTATGCAGCGAACATACACTGTGTCCAAAGCGCTGCTAGTTCCGGATCGTGGGCACCCGGCCTTATATACATGTACTGCCTGTGAGAGGAAATTGAAGGACTATGATGAGAGGACAGCTGTGTTAGTACAACTGAAGTGAACTTCATCTCATTCCAGTGCTAGCTCTGATGTGTTGGTTCTGATCTCACGGTAGAGCTGTATGTGATTATGAGAGTAAAGTATCAGTCATTACTTGGTCTATACTGGTGATGCCCACTTTCATTTAAAATAAGCACAGGAGACAGATTCTCATGCATATCATTGTCCGCCCATAGATCTTAACAGCTCATTTGCATATGAGAAAAATCTTGATTTCTCTGGAATAAGCATTGTATTACAGACAATTTTATTCAGTTTCCTATGATATTGCTACAATATGTTGATATGTTGATTTTCAGCTTCCTATGATCCCATATTGACGGCTTAGGAGGGTTGATCCTACTGACAGATTTACTTTAAAGAAAATCTGTCAGCTGGTCAAAAGTGATCAGTTTGTGGTTTTATTTTGCTCCCGCTGCTCCTCTGTTTTGTTTTGTTTTTTTTTCAGCCTGCCAAAGAGTTCCAGAGATATGGGCATTTTTATTTAGTGCTGATTTTTATGATCTTTACTGTTGGGACGTTGCTCAGAGGATTCTCTAGGGGCATGTTCTTAGGCTGCTTTGCATTGTTACCCTGTGAGCCATGACCCCATGTAAAGATCAGAGAAATCAGCAGAAAATAAAAAAGCCGAAAATGTCTGGAATTTGAGGTGGATTTAAAAAAAATTGTTAAATGAATATGATGCTGCCTTTGTCTTTACATAGTGATTCAAGTATACTGTGCCAAGTACTGCTCATTTAAGAGGAGGGCGGCCCACTCTTTCACAGTGGCGCATCGGAGGATTCTCCTGTTCTCCTGTGGGCCAGTCCAAGCCTGCTGGTGACAGTTCCTTTTTAACAGTCTATACAAAACAATGAATTGTTTTTCATCAAGGGGTTAATAAATAAACTTTGATGGACTAGTGTTAGTTATTAATATATTTTACGGAAAGCTAAATCAGTTCGCTAGATTCCACACTGAACTTATACTAAAGAAATCACTTCATTTTTTATATTGTTGATAACTTTTTCATTGCTTTTATGTGTACCATAAAATTATAATCATCATAACATAGTAATTTTATTTTGCAAGCTATTACAGTATTATTTGATCTCTTTAAATGTTATAGCTTGTTCAGTTTCATGAAATGCTTCGCTGCAGATCAATTTGATTTTGTGGCTAAAAAATTGTATAGGAGAATACCTCTAAGGTGCTGAAGTTTATTGCACTTTCATCATATTTTGTACCTTAGAGGTATAAGCAATAAGGTTTTTTTTTATTGGTATAGCATTTTCAGTTTGTTGAAAGAAGCGTGTATGAAAGGTATTGGCTTACATTTGTTAACTGTTAATTACACCTTTAAAGGGAACCTGACATCACAATTTAGTATGTTAAACTAAAGGTATGACCATAATGGCGGTTTTATGCTGATTTAATAAATACCTGTAGGGAAGAAATCTGCATCATGGTTCTTGTTTAATTCACGTTAGATGTTTTGGTGCAATATGTACATCGTGCATCAGGGCGGGACTTTGTGGTGGAAGTGTGGGTAGGGTTTTTGGCTTTGCGCGACCTCTGCTTTTGTGTAAGCCTCCTTCTTTAAAGTTCTTGCTAGTGTTGCCCCTGCCACTGGTGGCACTTGCGAAACATTCATCTTCCAATGGTCTTCAGCAAAATGGCAACATAGTGTGCATGCACAGACTGAGATCTCGACTTGTCATTGAGTCAGAGGCAGGATTACACTGGATAGTAACACAATTGATGACATTTGATAGGGGCAATTCTTTCTTTCTGCGCACCAATGTCTGCACAGGTCACAGGGTATTCCTAAAACATTTTAGTATTGAAGGCAGTTGGTAATTTTCTGACTGAGATTTCCCTATTCATGTGACTACGTAGGGCTGTATTTACAAATCGTGCTGCCTTATTAGTGAATGTATTAGACTAAGGCAACAAAGCTACATATTTTGTGTGACATTGAAATAGCAGTGTCTTATTGCAGAATTAAATGTAATGATTTCTATGGTGTCACAATGCAATCTGCTCAACTCCATTTAATGTGCAGCAGTCGCTCCAGTGAATATAAGCTGATCTGCAGCACCTGGTAGCGGCAGGTACACATTGCATGGAGCTGTGCAGGGCATCTCTGTTATTTACCTAATAACAGCTGATCAATGATGGTGCTAAGTATTGAACCATCATTTATGTAATTTCGATCACCTATCCTAAGGATAGGTTATCAATATCATTTGACTTCATTTTTTTCTGCACATTCTAGAAGCCATCATTTTTTAAAAGGAATCTGTCAACAGGATTTCACTCCCAAATTATATGTGTGAGATGACGGGGAATATGCTGCTGACCATCACCTAACATTAACCGTTTGCATGTAATTTGCAGCTGCTGTTCTATTCTATTAGTGAGGTACACGGACATTGAGAATTTTGTTGCCTGCAGTACTAATCACCAACCACAGGAGGCCACTGTTTCTCCCGTAACCGCTTGATGACCCTGGCGTAAATTGGTTTGTGCAGAATTTTTACCCAGTTCTGTGAGGAGAAATAGAAACATCTATTCTGTTGGCAGAGACTTGATTTATGGACTCTGTTCTGCTGAGTTGAACTGCAAATCAGGCCAGGGGGCAGTGCAACCAACTAGGAGGAAGTGCCTGACAGGAAGTGGTTCGGTGGCCATCTTGGGAGAGCAAGGAGAGAGTTGGAAAGGAGGACGTGTGACATATCCGACGAGCGCCATCCATGGAGCATGGTGTTCCAGGATGCCAAAGTCTGCATCGGGTAGCAGAGGATAACGACCTGTTCCAGTTTTGCCAGCAGGGATGATCTTTGGAGCCACGACGTCCACAAGAAGTAGTGAATATGAAATCCCCAGGATCCAACATCCATGACAGACCCGGATTCCCTCCAGCAACTCAACTGTGGTACCACGCTTCGGTTAGAAACTCGGCATAAATAATTTTGGGTTTGACATTGTACTAACAGATTCCCTTTAAGGGGTTTATAACCTTGTTGATTGCATAACTAAGAATGTAAATGCATTTAATTCTGCACTCATACTTGATACTGATACTGAATAAACCAAGATGATTTAAGAATAAGTCATCTAAGAATTCGTCACAAGATAGTTTATAATAACTCATCTAACTTTCTCTTTCAAAGCTCCTCTCACCTGATAGCAATGAAACAAAGAGCTTGTAAAAGCTCAATGGTGCAACATTTTTAATTAAATAAAATTGAACAATTGATTTTTAGCCCCAAATACATGCATGTATATAAGGTCCCTTAAGGTGGAAAACTATTTTAATCTACATATTGCTGTTATGATCAAGGGTTATTTTGTATCTGACTCGTCCAGTAATAGTCACTGCTAAAATTCCAAGAATAAATGGTTGTTTTCATAAAATGTTTGTCTGCTTTGGTTTAGAAGGTTCATTTGTGGTTTTGGGTTGTGTTTCCATTAGACTAATGCACTTTGTAGTTACCGCATGAAGTTTATCAAGTTTGCTGTTTAGATATGCTGGATCATGACTTCCGTTATTTTGTAGTAATAGAGCCACAGAAAGCTACATTGCCAGGAACTTCAGTTCCTATTTCAACATGTCTTGTTGCTTTTATTTTTTTTTCTGTCTGACCTGAACCCTTCAGTGAGAAAAAAATGTGGTCAGGCAGATTTTACTTTAACGTTTGCAGTTCTGTACAACTTATTTTTCAGAACTATTTTTGACAGTTGAGAGATCTGTATAGAAGAGATGAGGAAGTATTGGTATATTTTTCCTTATTTTATAGAAGTAGATTCTCTTTTATTATTTGGATAAGTATTTTAAATAGTAAACAGTAATGTCTGTTAAATAAACTGGAATGATGGTAGATAATGCTTAAAGGGAACCTGTCATTAGACTCATGCTGCCCAAACCATGTTCAGACTGAATCAGAGCCTGGCTGAACAATTATAGCCAGGCAAATTTTTCTCTGAAATGCATAATTTGAATTATCAACCATATGCAAAGACGAGACTATTCTGGCCCCACTCCATGTGATTCATAGGTCTCTTGTTAACATGGAAGAAACCTGTGTATTACCTTGACTGGCATAGGTTAAAGCCATGTAATAATGAGAAAATGACACAGGGAAAAAAATTAAAAACATTAAGAAAGAGAAATGCAAAAAGCCGTGAAAAGTCATGACACCAGCTGAAATCTATCAGTAATTAGAAAGCAATACTGCCACTTAATGAAAAATAATATCAGCTGGTTCAACTGATGGTCTATATAAAGATGTCTCATTACCAATGTGCCACACACAAAACATCTCATTATGGGTAAAACCAGTGAGCTGTCTCAAGACCATCACAACATTATTGTTGCAAAACGTACTGATGGCATTGGTTACAGAAGAATTTCTAAACTACTGAATGATCCAGTGAGCACTGTTGGGGCCATAATCCGAAAGTGTTAAGAACATCATTTCACCATAAACCTTCCATGACCAGGTGCTCCCCGCAAGATTTCTAACAGAGGAGTAAAAAAATTATCAGAAGAGTTGTCCAAGAGTCAAGGACCACCTACGGAGAGCTACAGAATGATCTGGAATCAGCAGGTACAATTGTTACAAAGAAAACTATAAGTAATGCACTCAACCTGTATGGCCAGTATACACACTCACCAAGCAAGACTCCATTGCTGAATAAAAAGCATGTTCAAGCATGTTTAGTTTGCGCTACAACATTTAGATAAGCCTGTGAAATACTGGGAGAATATAGTCTGGTCAGATGAGACCGAAATGTAACTTTTTGAATGCCATAATATACATCATATTTGGAGACCAAAAGGCACTGCATATCACACCAATCCCCACAACAATGAAGTTTGGAGGTAGGAACATCATAGTGTGGGGCTGTTTTTCAGCATACGGCACTGGCAGACTTCATATCATTGAAGGAAGGATGAATGAACAAATGTACCAAAACATTCTTGATAAAACCCTGCTACCATCTACCAGAATAATGAAGAGTAAATGAGGTTGGACATATCAGCAAGAGACAATGATCCCAAACACACAGCCAAGGAAACTCTCAATTGGTTTCAGAGAAAGAAAATAAAGTTGCTAGAATGGCCCAGCCAATTACCTGACCTGAATCTAATAGAAAATTTTTGGAAGGCACTAAAGCTCAGAGTTCATAGAAAGAGCCACAAAACCTTCAGGAATTGAAGAGTGAGTGTTTATGGGGAAGAATGGCCCAAAATCACACATGAGAAATGCATGTGACGAGTATCTACATAAAAGAGGCATCTCTAAGCTATCGCCAGCAAATACTTTTGTATGAAGTATCTCTTCAGGAAAGCCTACAGCCTGCAATGACCCTGCTGCCTCCTCACCACTACCGGAGTTATTGCCTCAACCAACACCAGAACTGCTGCAACCCCCCGACCTACTGTCTCCTGCCCCACAATCCTGTAGAATGTAAGCCCGAAAGGGCAGGGTCCTCTCCCCTCTGTATCAGTCTGTCATTGTTAGTTTGTTTACTGTAAGTGATACCTGTAATTTGTATGTAACCCCTTCTCATGTACAGCACCATGGAATCAATGGTGCTATAGAAATAAATATTAATAATAATAATAATAATATTAAATAAATTTCGGTAAACATGTTCAATACTTTTTCACTGTGACATTTCTCATTATTACACATAACTTAACCCCTTAACGACCGCCGATACGCCTTTTAACGGTGGTCATTAAGGGTACTTAAACCACAGCGCCGAATTAACGGCGCTGTGGAAAAAGCCTATAGCGCCCCCCAGAGGCGTATTTTCTCCGGGGTCCGACCCCAGAGAACATGAATCGGGTCGGTTTTTACCGACACCGATGTTGCGATCGCCGTTATTAACCCTATAACGGCGACCGCAACAAAAAAAAAACTGTGCCATTTAATTTCTCTGTCCTCTGATGTCATCGGACATCAGAGGACAGAGAAAAATGGTCCCCGAGACCCCCACTGTGGCCCCCAAACCCTCCTTATGGCCCCGGGGCCCTCAGGTGTCCCCCGGTGCCGGCGCCATGCTGCAAAATGGCGGGCGCATGAGTGGTGCGCCCGCCGCGAGGTGACGGGGGGATGGGCGATTTTTTCTTGGGTCTCGGCTGCCTGGGGTAGCCGAGACCCCAGAGAACACAATAGGGGCCCCCCCAGTCACCACTCTTTTGCGATCGCCATGTACTGGCGATCGCAAAAGAGAAATAACAGCCGCGATCCCTGCCTGTAAATTTCTCTCCCCTCTGATGTGATCGCACATCAGAGGGGAGAGAAATAGTGTCCCGGGACCCCCGATCTCCTCCCCCCTGTACCTGCAGGGGTCCCGTGTCCTCCGATCCTCCCCTCCGTGGTCCCATCCTCCCCCCTGGCCTCCGTTCAGGCCGGCTTCTTCATCCTGGCGGCAAATTCAAAAAAATATTCATTCATTCTCTAAAAGTACATTTTGATCACTGTGATAAACTATCACAGTGATCAAAATAAAAAAAACAGTACATAACCCCCCCATTTATCACCCCCTTAGTTAGGGACATATAATAAAAAATAGAAATTATATTTATTTTCATTTTTCCGTTAGGGTTAGGGTTATAATTAGGGTTAGGGTTAGCATTAGGGTTAGGGTTATCATTAGGATTAGGGTTATAATTAGGCTGGGTTCATACTGCGTTATGGCAGTCCGTTAGACGGACTGCGTTACACCGCGGTATAACGCGGTGTAACGCAGTCCGTTAGCGCTGCCATTCACCGCCATTTGAGGGCGCATCGCGACGCATGCCGTAAAGCGGCATGGGTTTGCGACGTGCCATCATTCAGTGATGGAGCCTCGGACGCGGGCTGCAGCGTCTGGGCTCCGTCACCGCTAGCGCAGATGAATCATCTGCTGATTCCTCTGCGCTAGCGGGTATAGCATAACGCGATCGCGTTATGCTATACCGTTACCAGCCCGTCAACGCTATGTGTTGAACGGGCTGGTAAAACGCAAAATGAAGCTAGCCTTAGGGTTAGGGTTATAATTAGGGTTATAATTAGGGTTAGGGTTACAATTAGGGTTAGGGTTAAAATTAGGGTTAGGGTTACAATTAGAGTTAGGGTTACAATTAAGGTTAGGGTTACAATTAGGGTTGGAATTAGGGTTGGGATTTAGGTTAGGATTAGGGTTGGGATTAGGGTTAGGGGTGTGTTCGGGTTAGGTTTGGAGCTAGAATTGAGGGATTTCCACTATTTAGGCACATCAGGGGGTCTCCAAACACGACGTGGCGTTCAAAAAGTCAAATGGCGCTCCCTCCCTTCCGAGCCCTGCTGTGCGCACAAACAGTGGTTTACCCCAACATATGGGGTATCATCGTACTCACAACAAATTGCACACCAATTTTGGGGTTCTAATTTCTCCTGTTACCCTTGGGAAAATAAAAAATAGCTGGCTAAAAAAATCATTTTTGAGAAAAAAAATTATTTTTTATTTTCACAGCTCTGCGTTTATAAATTTCTGTGAAACACTTGGGGTACAAAGTGCTCACCACACATCTAGATAAGTTCCTTAAGGGGTCAAGTTTCCAAAATGGGGTCACTTGTGGGGGGTTTCCACTGTTTAGACACATCAGGGGGTCTCCAAACACGACGTGGCTTTCAAAAAGTCAAATGGCGCTCCCTCCCTTCTGAGCCCTGCCGTGCGCCCAAACAGTGGTTTACCCCAACATATGGGGTATCAGCGTACTCAGGACAAATTGCACACCAATTTTGGGGTTCTAAATTCTCCTGTTACCCTTGGGAAAATAAAAAATAGCTGGCTAAAAAAATCATTTTTGAGAAAAAAATGATTTTTCATTTTCACGGCTCTGCGTTTATAAATTTCTGTGAAGCACTTGGGGTTCAAAGTGCTCACCACACATCTAGATAAGCTCCTTGGGGGGTCTAGTTTCCAAAATGGTGTCACTTGCAGGGGGTTTCTACTGTTTAGACACATCAAGGGCTCTGCAAACACAACATGACGCCCACAGAACATTCCATCAAAGTCTGCATTACAAAATGGCGCTCCTTCCCTTCCAAGCACTCCCATGTGCCCAAACAGTGGTTTCACCCCACATATGGGGTATCAGCGTACTCAGGAAAAATTGCACAACAACTTTTTGGTCCAATTTCTCCTGTTACCCTTGGGAAAATAAAAAAAATAGCGGGCTAAAGAATCATTTTTGAGGAAAAAAATGATTTTTTATTTTCACGGCTCTAGGTTTATAAATTTCTGTAAAGCACTTGGGGGTTCAAAGTGCTCACCACACATCTAGATAAGTTCCTTAAGGGGTCTAGTTTCCAAAATGGTGTCATTTGTGGGGGGTTTCCACTGTTTAGGCGTATCAGGGGCTCTCCAAACGCGACATGGCGTCCAATTTCAATTCCAGCCAATTTTGGTTTGAAAAAGTCAAACGGTGCTCCTTCCCTTCCAAGCCCTGCCGTGGGGACTAAACGATCAGGTTTGTGGAAAAAATATGACTTTTTATTTTCATGCCCGGGAGTTATAAACTTCTGTGAAGCACTTGGGTGTTCAAAGTGCTCACCACACATCTATATAAGTTCCTTAGGGGGTCTAGTTTCCAAAATGGTGTCACTTGTGGGGGGTTTCCACTGTTTAGACACATTAGGGCCTCTACAAACGCGACATGGCGTCCAGCCAATTCTGAGTTGAAAAAGTCAAACGGCGCTCCTTCCCTTCCAAGCTCTGCCATGTACCCAAACAGTGGTTTACCCTCACATATGGGGTATCAGCATGCTCAGGACAAATTGCACAAAAACTTTTGGGGTCTTGTTACCCTTGGGAAAATAAAAATTGGGGTGAACAGATCATTTTTGTGGAAAAAATATGATTTTTTATTTTCACGGTTCTATGTTATAAACTTCTGTGAAGCACTTGGAGGTTCAAAGTGCTCACCACTCATCTAGATAAGTTCTTAGGGGGTCTAATTTCCAAAATGGGGTCACTTGTGGGGGATTTCCACTGTTTAGACACATCAGGGCCTCTACAAACACGACATGACGTCCAGCCAATTCTGCGCTGAAAAAGTCAAACGGCGCTCCTTCCCTTCCAAGCTCTGCCATGCACCCAAACAGTGGTTTACCCCCACATATGGGGTATCAGCATGCTCAGGACAAATTGCACAAAAACTTTTGGGGTCTTGTTACCCTTGGGAAAATAAAAATTGGGGTGAAAAGATTGTTTTTGTGGAAAAAATATGATTTTTTATTTTCACTGTTCTATGTTATAAATTTCTGTGAAGCACTTGGAGGTTCAAAGTGCTCACCACACATCTAGATAAGTTCCTTAGGGGGTCTAGTTTCCAAAATGGGGTCACTTGTGATGGGTTTCCACTGTTTAGACACATCAGGGCCTCTACAAACGCGACATTGCGTCCAGCCAATTCTGCGTTGAAAAAGTCAAATGTCGCTCCTTCCCTTGCGACCTCTGCCGTGCGGCCAAAAAGTGGTTTACCCCCACATATGGGGTATCGGCTTATTCAGGAGAAATTGCACAACAAATTTTGTGGTTCATTTTTTCTTTTAACAGTTGTGAAAATAAAAAAAATTGGTTCCGAAGTAAAGTTTTTGCAAAAAAATTTAAATGTTAATTTTTTCCTTCCACATTGCTTCAGTTCCTGTGAAGCACGTAAAGGGTTAATAAACTTCTTGAATGTGATTTTGAGCACCTTGAGGGGTGCAGTTTATAGAATGGTGTCACTTTTGGGTATTTTCTATCATATAGACCCCTCAAAGTGACTTCAAATGTGATGTGGTCCCTAAAATAAAAATGGTGTTGTAAAAATGAGAAATCGCTGGTCAACTTTTAACCCTTATAACTTCGTAACAAAAAAAAATTTTGTTCCCAACATTGTGCTGATGTAAAGTAGACATGTGGGAAATGTTATTTATTAAGAAATTTGTGTGACATATCGCTCTGATTTAACCCCTTCACCCCCAAGGGTGGTTTGCACGTTAATGACCGGGCCAATTTTTACAATTCTGACCACTGTCTCTTTATGAGGTTATAACTCTGGAACGCTTCAACGGATCTTCGCATTCTGAGATTGTTTTCTCGTGACATATTGTACTTCATGTTAGTGGTAAAATTTCTTCGATATAACTTGCGTTTATTTTTGAAAAAAACGCAAATATGGCGAAAATTTTTAAAATTTTGCAATTTTCAAACTTTGAATTTTTATTCCCTTAAAACAGAGAAATATATCACACAAAATAGTTAAGAAATAACATTTCCACATGTCTACTTTACATCAGCACAATTTTGGAACCAAAATTTTTTTTTGTTAGGAAGTTATAAGGGTTAAAAGTTGACCAGCGATTTCTCATTTTTACAACAAAATTTACAAAGCCATTTTTTTAGGGACCACCTCACATTTGAAGTCACTTTGAGGGGTCTATATGGCAGAAAATACCCAAAAGTGACACCATTCTAAAAACTGTACCCTCAAGGTACTCAAAACCACATTCAAGAAGTTTATTAACCCTTCAGGTGCTTCACAGTAACTAAAGCAACGTGGAAGGAAAAAATGAATATTTTACTTTTTAGCCACAAAAATGATCTTTTACAAACTTTTTTTTTATTTTCACAAGGGTTAAAAGGAGAAAAAGGATAAGGTTGTTATGCAATTTCTCCTGAGTACGCCAATACCCCATATGTGGGGGAAAACCACTGTTTGGGCACACGGCAGAGCTCGTAAGGGAAGGAGCGCGTTTGACTTTTTCAAACTAAAATTGGCTGGAATTTAGATTGGATGCCATGTTGCGTTTGGAGAGCCCCTGATGCGCCTAAACAGTGGAAACCCCCCACAAGTGACACCATTTTGGAAACTAGACCCCCTAAGGTACTTATCTAGATCTGTTGTGAGCACTTTGAACCCTCAAGTGTTTCACAAAAGTTTATAAAGCCTGGGTGTGAAAAAAAAAAAATCAATTTTCCACAAAAATGATTTTTTAGTCCCAATTTTTGAATTTTCCCAAGGAAATTGGACCCCAAAAGTTGTTGTCCAATTTGTCCTGAGTACGCTGATACCCCATATGTGGGGGGGGGAAACTGTTTGGGCGCACGGCATGGCTTGGAAAGGAAGTAGTAACGTTTTGGAATGCAGACGTTAATGGGGGTCATGTTCCGTTTGCAGTGCCCCAGATGAGCCTAAACAGTGGAAACCCCCCACAAGTGACCCCATTTTGGAAACTAGACCCCCTAAGGAACTTATCTAGATCTTTGGTGAGCACTTTGAACCCCCAAGTGCTTCACACAAGTTTATAATGCCCGGGCATGAAAATAAAAAAATCCTATTTTT
The DNA here is from genome assembly GCA_033576555.1 of Oophaga sylvatica. Taxonomy (NCBI): domain Eukaryota; kingdom Metazoa; phylum Chordata; class Amphibia; order Anura; family Dendrobatidae; genus Oophaga; species Oophaga sylvatica. The sequence continues at coordinate 79,839,751 of JARQOD010000006.1, forward strand.
TTCCCACAAAAATTATCTTTTAGTCACTAATTTTTTATTTTCCCAAGGGTAACAGGAGAAATTGGACCACATAAGTTGTTGTACAATTTGTCCTGAGTACGCTGATACCCCATATGTGGGGGGGAACCACTGTTTGGGCGCACGGCAGAGCTTGGAATGGAAGGAGCACCATTTGACTTTTTCCAACCAAAATTGGCTGGAATTGAGTTTGGATGCCATGTTGCATTTGGAGAGCCCCTGATGTGCCTAAACAGTGGAAACCCCCCACAAATGACCCCATTTGGGAAACTAGACCCCTAAGGAACTTATCTAGATTTTTGATGAGCAATTTGAACCCCCAAGTGCTTCACACAAGTTTATAACGTAGAGCCGTAAAATTTAAAAATCATATTTTTTCCACAAAAATGATCTTTTCACCCCAATTTTTATTTTTCCAAGGGTAACAAGACTCCAAAAGTTATTGTGCAATTTGTCCTGAGTGCGCTGATACCCCATATGTGGGGGTAAACCACTGTTTGGGTGCATGGCAGAGTTTGGAAGGGAAGGAGCGCCGTCTGACTTTTTCAACGCAGAATTGGCTGGACGCCATGTCGTGTTTGGAGAGCTCCTGATCTGCCTAAACAGTGGAAACCCCCATAAATGACACCATTTTGGAAACTAGACCCCTCAAGGAACTTATCTAGATGTGTGGTGAGAACTTTGAACACCAGGTGTTTCACTAAAGTTTATAACGTACAGCCGTAAAATAAAAAATCTTTTTTTTTTTTTACAAAAATGATTTTTTCGCCCCAATATTTTATTTTCACAAGGGTAACAGAAGAAATTGGAACGCAAAAGTTGTTGTCCAATTTGTCCTGAGTACACTGATACCCAATATGTGGGCGAAAACTACTGTATGGGCACACGTCGGGGCTCGGAAGGCAAGTAGTGACGTTTTGGATTGCAGACTTTGATGGAATGGTCTGGGGGCGTCATGTCACATTTGGAGAGCCCCTGATGCACCTAAACAGTGGAAACCCCCCACAAGTGACCCCATTTTGGCAAATAGACCCCACAAGGAACTTATCTAGATGTGTGGTGAGCACTTTGAACCCCAAAGTGCTTCACAGAAGTTTATAACGCACAGTCGTAAAAATAAAAAATCTTTTTTTTTTTTTGCAAAAATGATTTTTTCGCCCCAATATTTTATTTTTACAAGGGTAACAGGAGAAATTGGACCCCAAAAGTTGTTACCCAATTTGTCCTGAGTACGCTGATACCCAATATGTGGGAGAAAACTACTGTATGGGTACACGTTGGGCTCGGAAGGGAAGTAGTGACGTTTTGGATTGCAGACTTTGATGGAATGGTCTGGGGCGTCATGTCGCATTTGGAGAGCCCCTGATGCGCCCTAAACAGTGGAAATCCCCAACAAGTGACCCCATTTTGGAAAATAGACCCCACAAGGAACTTATCTAGGTGTGTGGTGAGCGCTATGAAGCCCCAAGTGCTTCACAGAAGTTTATAATGTACAGCCGTAAAAACAAAAAAATATTTTTTTTGTACAAAAATGATATTTTCGCCCCAGTTTTTTATTTTCCCAAGGGTAACAGAAGAAATAGGACAAATTGCACAATAACTCTTGGGGTCCAGAGTACGCTGATACCCCATATGTGGGGATAAACTACTGTTTGGACGCATGGCAGAGCTCAGAAGTGAAGGACCACCGTT
>JARQOD010000006.1:79841560-79941497 GCA_033576555.1 Oophaga sylvatica
GTATCGCAGCTAGAAAGATTGCACCTCAGTCAACAATCTATCTCTTCATCAAGAACTTCAAGGAGAGACGTTCCATTGTTGCCAAAACGGCTTCAGGGAGCCCAAGAAAGACCAGCAAGCGCCAGGACCGTCTCTTAAAAGTGTTTCAGCTGTGGGATCGGGCTACCAGCAGTGCAGAGCTTGCTCAGGAATGGCAGCAGGCAGGTGTGAGTGCATCTGCACGCACTGTGAGGCAGAGACTCTTGGAGCAAGGCCTGGTCTCAAGGAGGGCAGCAAAGAAGCCACTTCTCTCCAGAAAAAAACATCATGGACAGACTGATATTCTGCAAAAGGTACAGGCAGTGGACTGCTGAGGACTGGGGTAAAGTTATTTTCTCTGATGAATCCCCTTTTCGATTGTTTGGGACATCAGGAAAACGCCTCATTCGGAGAAGACAAGGTGAGCGCTACCACCAGTCTTGTCTCATGCCAACTGTTAAGCATCCTGAAACCATTCATGTGTGGGATTGCTTCTCAGCCAAGGGAATCGGCTCTCTCACAGTCTTGCCTAAAAACACAGCCATGAATAAAGAATGGTACCAGAATGTCCTCCAAGAGCAACTTCTCCCAACCCTCCAAGAGCAGTTTGTCGATCAACAATGCCTTTTCCAGCATGATAGAGCATCTTGCCATAAAACAAAGGTGATAACTAAATGGCTCAGGGAACAAAACATAGAGATTTTGGGTCCATGGAAACTCCCCAGATCTTAATCCCATTGAGAATTTGTGGTCAATCATCAAGAGACGGGTGGACAAACAAAAACCTAAAAATTCTGACAAAATGAAAGCATTGATTGTGCAAGAATGGACTGCTATCAGTCAGGATTTGGTCCAGAAGTTGATTGAGAGCATGCCAGGGAGAATTGCAGAGGTCCTGAAGAAGAAGGGTCAACACTGCAAATATTGACTTGCTGCATTAACTCATTCTAACTGTCAATATAAGCTTTTGTTACTCATATGTTTGCAATTGTTATATTTCTGTCTGTGATAAAAACATTTGTCAAACACACATAAAAACCAGAGGGCAGCAGATCATGTGAAAATATAATATTTGTGTCATTCTCAAAACTTTTGGCCATGACTGTAGATCCCTATCAGTATGTCTTTGGCGTGTGGCAGGAAACCAGAGAATCCATGAGAACCCCGCACAAACATGGGGGGAGGACATTCAAACTCCTTGTAGATGTCCTTGGTGGGATTTGAACACAGAATCTCAGCATTGTAAAGCAGCTGTGCTAGCCACTGAGCCACCGTGTTGCCAATCTTCCACAAATCTAGCAAAGGTCAGGTTGAGTTGCTGCTGGCTCTTGCCAACACTACCTGATCTGCAGTCCACTCTGTCTATATATTCCTTGCAGGCTTACACCTGCCGCTCTATATAGGTCTGTCAGGCAGTGTAATGGATTTTTAGACCACAAAGCCACGGCTGTTATCAGAATTACTCTTGATTAACCCCAATTGCAATGATGTCTCTGACTTCTAAGTGATTAATACATGTTAAGTTCCAGTCATCCTTCACTTTAATTGCAACCTACTGTAGAATAACAACACAGTAACTTATTTGAAACAGATCAACGCGTTTCTTTCTATCAGACAGCATTAGATTAGATTAGATACCAAAAGCATCTTCTTGCTTGCAGGAGAAATGTTTACTGTCAACTATCAATGTCTCATCTAACTTTTCACTTACTTACCTGGTAAGATTACCTATAAAATTCATGATCCCGACTGTGGTGTATGGTGGAGGCAGCACAGGTGTAAAATACTGATGACCATTCACTGACACATTTATCATCCATTGGAGGTTGTGAGGGGAGGGGGGACAGATTAATATTATAAATTCACAGATAATGTTTGTGTAAGGGCCCCGTCACACTCTTCAATGTCCCAGCGATCCCACCAACGATCCAACGTGGATGGGATCGCTGGGACATTGTTAGCTGATCGCTGGTGAGCTGTCACATGGGCAGACTCACCAGCGATCAGGACCAGCGAGCACACTGGTATCCAGTGTACACATCGGGTAACTAAGCACCGTGTGGCACCTAGTTACCCGATGTGTACATTGGATACCAGCTCCCAGCTTCTGCTGTAGAGCGCTGGAAGCTGGTGTCCAGGCTAAACATCGGGTAACTAAGCACTGCGCGGCGCTTAGTTACCCGATGTGTACATTGGATACCAGCTCCGAGCTTCTGCTGTAGAGTGCTGGGAGCTGGTATCCAGGCTAAACATCGGGGAACTAAGCACCACGCGGTGCTTAGTTACCCGATATGTATCCTGGATACCAGCTTCCAGCTTCTCCTATACAGCGCTTGGTTCTCGCTGATCGTTGGTCTCCCGCTGTCACACGCAGCGATGCGTGCTGGCCAGCGGGACACCAACGATGAAAAAATGGTCCAGGCCATTCGACGACGATCAGCGATACCCAGCAGGGGGGCTGGTCGTCGCTGCGTGTCACACTAAGCGAGATCGCTGGCTAGGTCGCTGTTGCATCACAAAATCGGTGTCGCTTCAGCGATCTCGCTAGCGATCTCGCTTAGTGTGACGGGGGCTTAAGGTATCATTCACACAGATACGGGTAGTGCATGATGCCAGCTAATAGCTTATTGGTTATGGTGGACTGATCAGCAATATGTAAGTGCACCCCAGAAAGACAAACACCCTATTTTCCTCTATTAACCCTAATGAGTTACCGTTATTTTAATTATTAATTTCATAAATCAATAGTGTTATGATTTGGTAGCTGAGGAGAGCAGGCAAAAAAAGGAAATACACCAGAGCAGTTGGAAACTATGAGATTGCAGTACCCTGACTAACCACCACAACTAGAGGCAGCCGTGGAGCGTTCCTACATTGGTCCTAGACGCCTCGTCACAGCCTGAGAAACTAACTATACCTAAAGATAGAAAGAGGAAAGCTATCTGCCCCGGAGCAGATCCCCAAAGAACATAGAAAGCCCCCAAACATGTAATGGCGGTTAGACAAGAAGAAATACTGACACAGACAGAAAATAGTATGAGCAAACATTGGGGCCCAAACTTACTAAATAGAAAAGGATAGGAAGGGCACTTACTGCAATCCCAAAAAAAACCCTGAAAAGAACCAACTCTACTAATTTCAAAAACACCTGAGATCACACGACCTCTACCACCTAAATTAGTTCTCTGGTGTAACCAAAAACAAAACAGCAGCCACTGAAAAAACTGGAAAAAGCAAAAGTACAAACATCAGTGGCTGAACTGAGCTGAGAGGCAAAAGCCCCCAGAGGGGACCCTGAAGGCCCCCACAGAAGTGCAGGACAAAATGCAAAAATCAAGCACAAAAACAAAAAGAAGAAAATGTCTTATCTGTTAGCAGGAGATTCAAACACGACACAGCAGGCTACCAAGGAAACAGGAATCAAGGATTGAGACCAGAACAATTGATCACCGGCAACCCCGATGGGAAGGCGACTCCCTTATATAAGACCAGTCAGTAACACCTGATTCCCAATCCTCACAATCTTCACTGGACAGTCCAGTACCGTTTGTAACCACCAGAGGGAGCTTCTGCTCAGAACTCATTTCCAGCCTATTCACAACACAATAGTACATGTGAAACATTTGTGATGCATCCTATTAGAAATCAAATATTTGCTGCTTGAACTGTTTGTTCATTCTTAAAATTCTCAATTCAAGGGTTAAATGTGTCTTCAGATTTCCCCATTTCTGAGATAGGAGATGGCAGTTGGTTCTCATATTGAGAACTGTAACTGTCGTTTCAGGAGACCTTACATGAGATTGGCCATGTCTACCTCCAGCTCTTCCCTTCGTCCCTTCATAAAAATTTAGAAGTACCATCGCCTCCTATCTTAGTTAGGCTGGCGTCACACTGCCGAGTTTGATGCGAGTTAGTCGCACGACTTTCTCGCATCAACACCGGCACGGCCGCCCGCTCTCGGACCCGAGTGTGTGGCTGCATGTATTTCTATGCCGCCGCGCACTCGGGTCCGGGAGCGGGCGGCCGTGCCGGGTGTTGATGCAAGAAAGTCGTGCGACTAACTCGCATCAAACTTGGCAGTGTGACGCCGGCCTAATGGGAAAATCTGTCCTCACTGAATACAGATTTTACAAATTTTACCCATGTATTAAAAATGAAATATCAGTCCATTAAGAATTTCTTCAGTCCATGAGGAAAATTTTGCAACTTCTCAGATAAAATATAAGATAAAATTACTTATTTTCATGTGTACAATTGGTTTATAAAATAAAAATTAAAACTACGGTTACTTTTTAAGAGCTCGGCTATATAATGCAGTGACACCTTATATGCGCATTATCTGTGTGCATTTATTATACTAAGTAACCACCCGCACCCCTACACAAACTACACATCCTAGACATATTTTACAAAAGAAAAAGACCCAGCCATTTTAACTCTTTCAGTTTCAAGCCACATGGAGTACCGGGCTGACTATTCAGTGTCATTCTTCAAATTTCCTTAATGTCTACAACCTTTTTATATTTTTAGGTTTTACTGCCTAAATAGCATACCATGGTGCCTGAAAGATTGTGAGCCTTTCATTCCTAAATATAAGTGAAGAGAAACAAATAAAAAAAATGAAATACATCAGAAAACAAAAATCAAATACATGAGTCAAAACATTAGACTTTGTCATTTTTATTGAGGAAATATCCAATATCACACTTGCGAGTGCCAAAAGTACATATACTTTTGTTACTCACAGACTGATGATTTTGGATAATTTTCCTCAATAAAAATGATAAAGTTTAATGCTTTTTTACTTGCATTATCTGGTGTGACTCCCTAGTGAAGCAATAACTGCACCTACACATTTCAAGTAATTGTTGATTAGTCCTACACATCGTCTTGGAGGAATTATAGCCAAATCCTCGTTTATAAAACAGTTTCAATTCTGTTTTGTCGGTGGGTTTTCTCCCATGAATTGCTCACTTCAGGGCCTTCCACAATATTTCTACACGATTCAGGTTAAGACTTTGACTTGACCATTACAAAACTTTAACTTTATTCATCTTTAACCCCTTACTGTCCAATGACGTGCACAGTCCGTCATGGCCGGATGTCAGTTCGGGCACCTGGACGGACTGTGCACATCATGCCTGTGAACTACCACTGCGTGTAAACACGCAGTGGTAGTTCAGTGCCGACAGCTGTCACAGACAGCTGACAGGCACGGCAAGCGGTGCGGGGACCCATGCCGTCGGTCCCCGCACCCACAGCACTGTGATTGGTCAGTCAATCTGACTGACCAAACACAGCAGTGAACGGGAAGGAGATGCAGAAATTTCAGCATCTCCTGCCCGATCAGTGCAGGAGCTCAGTGCTGCAGTGGCCAAGCTTCCTGCACTGACATCCAGGAGCGGCGCCCCTGCCGCTCCTGGCTGTTAACCCCCTGACTGCTGCGATCGAGAGCAAACGCAGGTTCAGGGGGGGAGGCAGAGGGTCGGGAGCTCCCTCTGCCTCAGATCGGTGTCACCGCGATGTAATCGCAGGGCCCGATCTCTGCCTTGATGACCCGGGGTTGTCATGACAACCTCCAGGTCATCTAGCTACGGAAAGCCGCTGTGACCATGCTCACAACATGGTTATTCTGCCACCGATATATGTAAGAGACAGCTCTGATCCTTGTGAGTGACAATCTCCGATATAAACAATGGTAGATAGGAACTCGCTATAACACTTCCTTCCTAATCTTAATCGTGCACAGATATCTTCTTGAGAAGGTGAACTTGAATGTAACTGAAAGGTTTATTGGCATTACAATACTTTGTGCAGATGAATACATACAATTTCCTTTAGGCAAGAGGTATCAAGGTGGCTTCAGAAGAAAGGACATAGAGGTCTAAAAGGAATGCTGTGTTGAAGCTCCTAGCATGAATGATGAGAAACACAGAATGACGAAGCACACAAGATGGATGCCGGAAAGGGAAAAACAGTTGGGAGGAGTGAGAGAGAGCAAAGTATTATGGGAAATAGAACCCAAGACAGCACTAAACAATAACCACTAGGTGGCAGCAAAGTACACAGTAACTATGAAATGTCACATTAATACTGGCTGAACAGCATACTCCCTGTCTGAAATCTTAGGATTTCACAATATAAACAACCTGTGCGATGTCCTTGAAGAAGAATATCGTAACCTGAAAAATAACAGCAGAAACTGGCAATGCAACAATAAAAACAGGTGTAGACTAGTAAATGTGAACTGTCTACTGAAGTAATCCAATCGATCACCCATCTTCGGATTGGAGAAGCCGCATTATGCCAAACTGTCTCCAACCCATTTGTAATCCACTGGTCAAGATTTCCTCTGCAGAGAGAGAATTGTGACACACATGCCAGCCACGGCAGTCAGATTTGGTTGCTTTGTTGCGATAACATTGTACAATGTGCACTAATCTGGCAATGGTGCGTACAAGTTTCATCCATCTGGAAAAGCGTTCAAAACGCTGACAGCCCAAGCTACACCTTTCTCCTAATCTGGTAGAAAGGGCACTTCTGGACGGATTTCGGGATCGTTGTCAGGATCCTGGAGACTGAAGATGTTATCGCTGGAGGTCTCTTCAGCTTGGTTTTGCAAAAACTCTGGACCTGTTAACCAAGAAGAATTTGTGAAGACACTAGAAGATACTGGTCGCGTTGCATGATCTTGACTTGTATGAAGAGATGATTGAGCGTAGCTTCGTGGTATGCAAACCTTGTCTAAGGCACACAGGGATTTCTTCCAAGACTCCCACTTTTGTTGTTTGTCAGTGGGCAATGGGGTATCCCAGTCTTTAACAGTTTCTGAGAGCTGTCTTAACAGTGCCTTGCCTTGTATGTCAAAGGAGCTACAAACCCCAGAGGATCATAAAGCCTGTTCACTACTGAAAGAACTCCACGTTTGGTGAATTGCTTGTCTGCATGACTGGCCTGAAAGATGAATGAATCCTTCCGCAAGTCCCATCGCAATCCTAAGCTTCTTTGAACAGGCGGGTTGTCGAGACCCAGGTTCAAGTCTCTGAATTCCACAGCATGGTCGCTAGGGTGGAAGGCTTCCATGACGGCGGCGCTGTTGGATGCGATTTTGTGTAGTCTCAGATTTGCCTTGGAAAGCATACCTTGTGTCCTTTTTAGCAGATCGATGGCCTCTTCAGCCGTGGGCAAGGACTTTAGGCCGTCGTCCACATAGAAATCTCTTTCTACGAAGTTTCTTGCATCCTTCCCATACTCTGATTCACCATCGAAGGCTGTCCTATGTAAGCCATATGAAGCAACCGCTGGTGAAGGACTATTGCCAAACACATGCACTTTCATGCGGTATTCTGTCACTTCCTGCTTGGTATCATTGTCTCTGTGTCATAGAAACCGAAGGTAATTTCTGTGGTCTTCTCTTACTACGAAACAATGAAACATCTGTTCTATATCAGCGGTGATGGCAACCGGCTCCTTCCTGAACCTCATGAGCACTCCTACAAGGTTATTAGTCAAGTTGGGACCAGTGAGGAGGACGTCATTCAGGGATATGCCTTGATATTTGGCACTTGAGTCGAACACCACTCTGATCTGCTTGGGTTTCCGCGGGTGATAAACTCCAAAAGAGGGTAGATACCAGCATTCTTCATCCTCTAGCAATGGTGGAGCTGGTTCCGCGTGGTCATTGTGAAAGATTCTTTCCATAAAGGCCACAAAGTGATCTTTCATTTCAGGCTTGTTTCGGAATGTTCGTTCGAGTGAGTAGAATCTGGATAGAGCCTGCTCCCGGTTGTTAGGGAGTCTAGCTCTTGTATCTCGAAATGGCAGGGGTGCGATCCAATGGTTAGACTCGCCCTTGAAGAATCCACTATCCATTATTTTCATAAACTCCTTGTCTTCTATAGATAGAGCTATTTTGTCATCTTCACGTGTTGTGCAGAACACAGATTTTCCTATGTCATCATAGGCAGTAGGAACAATGTCGTACTCCTGAATGGTGTTGATAAACTTCTCCTTCACCTCGTAATGATGAGGACATGGTTTGAAGTGAGTTGTGCGACTATTGTTTAGCACATAGGTTTTGAAGGAGTTTACCCTGGATGGTTTGTGGCATTTTTCCATGCATACATCACCCATAATCACCCAGCCTAGGTCGAGTCTTTGTGCATATGGGGCATCATCTGGACCATTGCATTGTTGACGCACCTTATGGACCCTCAGGATATCCCTTCCGAGCAGGATCAGGATGTCAGCATTCGTGTCTATAGGAGGAATTTCTTTAGCTAGGTGCTTTAAATGGGAATGGTGAAGTGCAGCCTTTGGAGTGGGAATCTCCTGTCTTTCATCAGGTATATGGTCACACTCAGTTATTGTCGGCAAGGGTATAGGCATGTTCTCTTTGATTGGAGAGATAACATACCCAATGGCTCTTCTGCCAAATGTCTCTACCCGACCGGAGCAGGTATTGAGAGTGTATGGTGTTGCTGGTCCTTGTATGCCGAAGATGTCAAAGAATTTGGGCTTTGCTAGAGACCTGTTGCTTTGCTCGTCTATGATGGCGTACATCCTAGTGGCTTTCTCAGGTTGCCCCTCAGGATACACTTTGACAAGACACACCTTGGCACAACACTTGGGGCTGCTTTCTTCTCCACATACTTCCATGCATGAAGAGGATACAGCAGTTTTAGTTGGCTCATGGCCTTGTGGCTCCCCGCCATACCTTGACTCGGGCTTAGATACTGAAGGTTGGGCATTGTCTTCAGATGTATTTGGATGCATAGCTGTCACATGCTCATTGCTACTGCATTCAGCACACTTAACAATGGTTTTGCAGTCTTTAGCGATGTGGAATGAGGAGGCACAACACTTGTAGCATATTCCAAGCTCCTTGAGGATGTCTTTGCGCTCCTGCACGGGTTTTGCCCTGAGCCCACGGCATTCTCTCAGGGAATGAGGACTTCTATGGATAGGGCACATAAGACTGAGATTCTTTGCATTGCCTAGAGGGAAGCCTTGCTTAGTAGATGACGATGTTGCAAGTGGAATGTCTGTCTTTCTCACAGATACCGTCCCTTTGAAGTCTTTATATGCACTCGTTGTTTTACCTTGCTTTGAGAATGATGATGAACAGGTCAAAGCAGGTTCGGCAAAGTCAAAGCGGGATCATTCTTCTTCTGAGCTTGGTCGCTGATAAACCTGGCAAAATAAGAGAAAGATGGAAAAGACACTTTATGCTCTCTCTTGTACCTTGATCCCAAGTCTGCCCATTTGTCTTGCATGCCGTGTGGTAGCTTAATGACCACCGGGTTCACACCATGTGCGGTGTCTAGGTAGCTCAGTCCTGGAAGACGAGGGTCTAGTTTGGCTAACTCCAATTCCTTCAGCAGATCACTTAGCGTCCCTTGGCGTGTAAGGATGAGACACTTGAGGCCAGAATGATGTTGCACGAGGGTTTAGGTGTAGTTTAGTCTCTGGAGGGTCTGCTTGTCGTAGCTGAAACTGTGGGTTGGTGCTGAAAGTTACCTTGTCACTATTAGGCAGTAGAATCTGTGGCTGGGCAGGAGCGTCTACGTAGTAGCTTGGGAGAAGTACCGGTGTGTGAGGGTTTAAGGCTTCTGACTCGTGATTTAGGTCATAATTAGCAGGATGTGTGGATGTTTGGTGTTTTAACACGTAATCCTTGGTACGTATAGCCGGATCTTCTATTTCTTCTAGGAAAGGACAGTCTAAGGTGGTCTCGTCAGCTACTGCTTGCTCAAACACCTTTAATTTAGCCATGGCAGCGGCTTCTTCCTTTTCTGTTTGGAGAATTTTCATCTGGGCCTCTGCCTCTGCTTCCTTCACTTTCAGCTGGGCTGCTATCTCTGCTTCCTTCACTTTCAGCTGGGCTGCTATCTCCGCTTCCTTCCTAGCAAATGAACTCCTTACTCTGGCTTCTTCTGCATCAGCACGGATTTCTATTAGCCTCTCAGATAACGCCGATCTTTTGGAACGAGAAGATCTGGAGGATCGAGATGTGATTTTAGTTGAAGTCGATCGCTGTGACCTCACTTCTTGCAGGTATGTGATGCGGCACTCTGCCTTGTCTTTGGCATCTTGCACGATAGCATTGTTTCTTTGGAGTAAGGTCTTTCGCTCAGTTAACTCTGCTAAGGCATCGTCCATATCAGAATTACCCAGAAATGTGGCATACTTTGTGGATAGTCGCTGATAGCAATCATAGGCTTCAGATAACCGATGCAAGGCTGTGGTTAGGTCTGCTGCGTTATTCTTATGGCGTGAAATAGCTGCAATACACCGCTCGGTTCTTTCCCATAAGATACTCAAGTTATTGAGGAACTCATCTCTAGTTGCCTCAAAGTTCTCTCTGACCTTTTGCGTGGGTTTATTTGTGCGCTTAGGTCGGACACTTTGTTCAGGGATCAGCATAGAGTCTGCTTCTCGTGCGTCTGTGTTGTCTGAGACGTGATGCGTCTGTTCTGATTCCACATCACAGGGATCCATACTATCTTTCATGGACATGTTTCTATACTTGTGAGATGCGGATGGCGCACACTTGCTAGCAGACTGTATAATATACACACAGGCTCAAAGGACTTGGGCTTCCTATGCAAGCAGGAGTAAGAGGTGTCTTTCCTGGTTAACAGTCTGTGAGGTAAACATGCAATAGGCCGCAACAACAGCTCCTTTTAGACTTTTCTGCCACCGATATATGTAAGAGACAGCTCTGATCCTTGTGAGTGACAATCTCCGATATAAACAATGGTAGATAGGAACTCGCTATAACACTTCCTTCCTAATCTTAATCGTGCACAGATATCTTCTTGAGAAGGTGAACTTGAATGTAACTGAAAGGTTTATTGGCATTACAATACTTTGTGCAGATGAATACATACAATTTCCTTCAGGCAAGAGGTATCAAGGTGGCTTCAGAAGAAAGGACATAGAGGTCTAAAAGGAATGCTGTGTTGAAGCTCCTAGCATGAATGATGAGAAACACAGAATGACGAAGCACACAAGATGGATGCCGGAAAGGGAAAAACAGTTGGGAGGAGTGAGAGAGAGCAAAGTATTATGGGAAATAGAACCCAAGACAGCACTAAACAATAACCACTAGGTGGCAGCAAAGTACACAGTAACTATGAAATGTCACATTAATACTGGCTGAGACAGCATAATGGTCATAGCAGCTTTCTCCATTGGTATAATGCATTGCAATGCTGGAGCATTGCAATGAATTGTACCTGCAATCAAAAGTGAAAAAGTGAAAGTCCCATAAAGGGGCAAGGTAAAAAAAAACATTTTTTTAAAAAAATTTGTAAAAAACAAAAAATTAAAACATTAAAAAGGAAATTCCCCTAATAAATACACATTTTTATGTAAAAAAAAACAACTAAAAACAAAAAAAATACACATTTGGTATCGCCGCGTCCGTAAGAATCCCATCTATAAAAGTGTAACCCTAGTTAACCCCTTCAGTGAAAGCCGTAAAAAAAACACAAAAAAAGTAGTAAAGTGCAATAACACGCGATCAAAAAGACAGATATAAATAAACATGGTACCGCTGAAAACGTCGTCTTGTCCCGCAAAAAACAAGCCACCAAACAGCATCATTAGCGAAAAAATAAAAATGTTATAGCTCGCAGAATAAAGTGATGCAAAAATAATTATTTTTTCTAAAAGTCTATGTGCACACGTTGTGGATTGTTAGCGTTTTTGCCGCGAAAACGCGGCAAAAACGCTTACCCAACGCAACTCATGCTATCCTATGGGATTTAGCAATGCTGTGCACATGCTGCTTGTTTTTTCCGCGGCCAAATCGCATCGCGGAAAAAAACACATCATGTTCATTCTTTTTCCGGAATCGCGGCGATTCCACCGCTATAGGAATGCATTGAACCGCTTACTTTCCGCATGTGGCTATGCCCAACATGCACAAAGTAAGCGGTTCATGTGCGGATGGTACCCACGGTCTGGAGGAGAGGAGACTCTCCTCCAGGCCCTGGGTACCATATCCCTGTAAAAACAATAATCAAAATAAAAAATAATGATATTCTCACCTTCCGGCGGCCCCGCAGCTTTCCCGCCTCTCAGCGACGCTCCGGGCAACTCCCGTTTCCAGGCGTCCTTTGCAACAATGACCCCAGATGACGTAGCGGTCTCGCGTGATGCTACATCATCTGGGGTCATTGTCGCAAAGGACGCCTGGGAGCGGGATTGGCCGGGAGCGTCGCTGAGGACCAGGAAGGCTGCGGGGCCGCCGGAAGGTGAGAATAGCACGATTATTATTTTTTTTATTATTTTTAACATTAGATCTTTTTACTATTGATGCGACATAGGCAGCATCAATAGTAAAAAGTTGGTCACACGTGTCAAACACTTGTTTGACTCGTGTGACCAACCTGTCAATCAGTATTCCAAGCGATGCTACAGATCGCTTGGAAAACGCTAGCATTCTGCAAGCTAATTATGGTTGCAAAACGCTAGTTTCTGGCGGGAATACGCATAAATATAAAAATGCGTATTTCCGCGGCAGGGAAGTGCAGGATTGCCGCGGAAATTTCCGCGGCAATTCCCAACGTGTGCACATACCCTCAAAGTTTTTATTGTGTAAAAAACGCCAAAACATAAAAAAAGATATAAATGAGGTATTGCTGTAATCTGTTATGTTTCGGTAACTGAGGAGAAATAGCAAAAACGGTAATACACCAGAGAGGCTGGAACCTATTGAATTGCAGTAACCTGAACTAACTACACAACTAGAGGTAGCCGTGGAGCGTTCCTACGTTGATCCTAGACGCCTCGTCACAGCCTGAGAGATAACTACACCTAAAGGCAGAAAGATGAAAGCTATCTGCCCCGGAGCAGATCCCCAAAGAAAACAGGAAGCCCCCAAACATGTAATGGCGGTTAGACAAGAAGAAAGCACGGACACAGACAGAAAATAGAATGAGCAAATGCTGGGGCCCAATCTGTCTAGAGAGAAAAGTACAGGAAAGAATTCTGACTGCAATCCAACAAAAACCCTAAAAAATACCAACACTTCTGATTGCAAAAAAAAAACTTGAGATCACACGATCTCATCCACCTAAATCAGATCTCTGGTGTAACAAACGCTATTGAACAAATAAAAAGTAACAAAGGAGCAAAGCAAAAGTGCAGACAAAAACGGAGCACAATTGCAGCGCCAGACCCCCAAAAGGGGACAGGCTGCAGTCCACTGCAAGCAGCAAACCAGCAATGAAAATCAAACAGAGGAAAAAAAAAACAGCAAACACTTGGAGAGCTGGAACCTAGCAGTGCTTCAAACAAGACCAGAGGAACAATTGATAACCGGCAAGGCTGCTGGGAATTCGGGCCACTTATATCCTACCATTCAGTGCCAGCTGAAGGCCATTCATTAATCAGTTCATTACCCTCAGCAACCACTGGAGGGAGCCTCAGCTCAGAAGCCGCATCCAGCATATTCACAACAGTAATCGTAGTGACCCGAAGAATAAAGCTGCCTTACCAATTTTACCACACGCGGAACGGAGGGAAAAAAATAAAAATTTCTGAATTGCTGGTTTTGTTCATTCTTCTTCCACAAAAATTGGAATAGGAAGCGTTCAAAAAACGTTATGTGCCCCAATATGGTACCAATAAAAACGTCAGCTCGTCGCGCAAAAAATAAGCCCACACATAACTCTGTCGACTGAAGAATGGAAAAATTATAGCTCTCAAAATACGGCGATGCAAACATTTCTTAAAAAAAAAGCATCTTTTAGTGTGTGACAGAAGCTAAACATGAAAAAAGGGTATAAATCTGGTATCACTGTAATCGCACCGACCCGAGGAATAAATTTGCCTAATCACTAATACCGCATGAGGAACGGCGTAAAAAATAAAACCAATTCTTCACCTTTTGTGGATTTGTTCATTCTGCCTCCCAAAGATCACAGTGGTTCCCCCCCACATATGGGGTATCAGCGTACTCAGGAAAAATTGCACATCAACTTTTGGGATCCAATTTCTCCGTTACCCTTATAAAAATAAAAATTTGGGGGCAAAAAGATCATTTTTGTGGAAAAAAATATGATTTTTTTATTTTCACGGCTCTACGTTATAAACTTCTGTGAAGCACTTGGGGGTTCAAAGTGCTCACCACACATCTAGATAAGTTCCTTGGGGGGTCTAGTTTCCAAAATGGGGTCACTTGTGTGGGTTTCTACTGTTTAGGCACATCAGCCAAATGCGACATGACACCCGCAGACCATTCCATCAAAGTCTGCATTCGAAAATGGCGCTCCTTCCCTTCCGAGCTCTGCCATGCATCAAAATAGTGGTTTACCCCCACATATGGGGTATCAGCGTACTCAGGACAAATTGCACAATAACTTTTGGGGTCCTGTTACCCTTTGGAAAATAAAAATTGGGGGGTGAAAAGATCATTTTTGTGGAAAAGATATGATTTTTTAATTTAACGGCTCTACGTTATAACCTTCTGTGAAGCCCTTGAGGGTTCAAAGTTCTCACCCCACATCTAGATAAGTTCCTTGGGGGTCTAGTTTCCAAAATGGGGTCACTTATGGGGGGTTTCCACTGTTTAGGTGCATCAGGGGCTATCCAAACGCGTCATGGTGTCCGCTCTCGATTCCAGCCAATTTGACATTCAAAATCTCAAATGATGCTCCTTCCCTTCTGAGCACTGCCGTGCGCGTAAAGATTGGTCTTCCTCCACATATGGGGTATCGGTGTACTCAGGAGAAATTGCACAACAAATATCGTGGTTCATTTTCTCCTGATACCCTTGACAAAATTAAAAAAATTATGTCGAAAGAAAAATTTTGTGGAAAAAAGTTAAATGTTCATTTTTTTCCTATCACATTGCTTCAATTCTTGTGAAGTACCTAAAGGGTTAATAAACTTCTTGAATGTGGCTTTGAACACCTTGAGGGGTGCAGTTTTTAGAATGGTGTCACTTTTGGGTATTTTCTGTCATATTGACCCCTCAAAATCACTTCAAATGTGAGGTGGTCCCTAAAAAAAAATGGTTTTGTAAATTTTGATGTAAAAATGAGAAATTGCTGGTCAACTTTTAACACTTATAACTTCCTAACAAAAAAAAAATTTTGGTTCCAAAATTGTGCTGATGTAAAGTAGACATGTGGGAAATGTTATTTATTGACTAGTTTTTGTGACATATCTCTCTGATTTAAGGGCATAAAAATTCAAAGTTTGAAAATTGCAAAATTTTCAAACTTTTCTACATATTTCCATTTTTTTCATAAATAACCGCAAGTTATATCGAAGAAATTTTACCACTAACATGAAGCACAATATGTCATGAGAACACAATCTCAGAATCGTTAAGATCCGTTGAAGCGTTCCAGAGTTATAAGCACATAAAGTGACAGTGGTCAGAATTGCAAAAATTGGCCTGGTCATTAACCCCTTAACGACCAAGCCATTTTGTAGGTTAAAGACCAGGCCAATTTTTACAACTCTGACCACTGTCACTTTATGTGCTTATAACTCTGGAACGCTTCAACGGATCTTGGCGATTCGGAGAATGTTTTCTCGTGACATATTGTACTTCATGATAGTCGTAAAATTTCTTCAATATAACTTGCGTTTATTTATGAAAAAAACAGAAATATGGCAAAAATTTTGAAAATTTTGCAATTTTTAAACTTTTAATTTTTATTCCATTAAATCAGAGCGATATGTCACAAAAAAAGAGTTAATAAATAACATTTCCCACATGTCTACTTTACATCAGCACAATTTTGGAACCAAAATTATTTTTTGTTAGGAAGTTATAAGTGTTAAAAGTTGACCAGCAATTTCTCATTTTTCCAACAAAATTTACAAAATCATTTTTTTTAGGGACCACATCACATTTGAAGTGAATTTGAGGGGTCAATATGACAGAAAATACCCAAAAGTGACACCATTCTAAAAACTGCACCCCTCAAGGTGTTCAAAGCCACATTCAAGAAGTTTATTAACCCTTTAGGTACTTCACAAGAATTGAAGCAATGTGGAAGGAAAAAATGAACATTTAACTTTTTTTCCCAAAATTTTTCTTTCGACACAATTTTTTTAAATTTTGTCAAGGGTATCAGTAGAAAATGAACCACAATATTTGTTGTACAATTTCTCCTGAGTACACTGATACCCCATGTGTGGGGTAAACACTATTTGGGCGCATGGCAGAGCTCGGAAGGGAAGCAGCGCCATTTGACTTTTTTGGCTGGAATTGAGATTGGACGCCATGTCGCATTTGGAGAGTCCCTGTGTGCCTAAACAGTGGAAACCCCCCACAAGTGACCCCATTTTGGAAACTAGAACCCCAAGGAACTTATCTAAATGTGTTGTGAGAGCTTTGAACCCCCAAGGGCTTCACAGAAGGTTATAACATAGAGCCGTAAAATTAAAAAATCATATTTTTTCCACAAAAATTATCTTTTCATCCCAATTTTTATTTTCCAAAGGATAAAAGGACCCCAAAAGTTATTGTGCAATTAGTCCTGAGTACGCTGATACCCTATATGTGGGGGTAAACCACTATTTGGGCGCATGGCAGAGCTCGGAAGGGAAGCAGCGCCATTTGACTTTTTTGGCTGGAATTGAGATTGGACGCCATGTCGCATTTGGAGAGTCCCTGTGTGCCTAAACAGTGGAAACCCCCCACAAGTGACCCCATTTTGGAAACTAGACCCCCCAAGGAACTTATCTAAATGTGTTGTGAGAGCTTTGAACCCCCAAGGGCTTCACAGAAGGTTATAACGTAGAGTCATAAAATTAAAAAATCATATTTTTTCCACAAAAATGATCTTTTCATCCCAATTTTTATTTTCCAAAGGATAAAAGGACCCCAAAAGTTATTGTGCAATTTGTCCTGAGTACGCTGATACCCCATATGTGGGGGTAAACCACTATTTGGGCGCATGGCAGAGCTCGGAAGGGAAGCAGCGCCATTTGACTTTTTTGGCTGGAATTGAGATTGGACGCCATGTCGCATTTGGAGAGTCCCTGTATGCCTAAACAGTGGAAACCCCCACAAGTGACCCCATTTTGGAAACTAGACCCCCCAAGGAACTTATCTAGATGTGTGGTGAGCACTTTGAACCCCCAAGGGCTTCACAGAAGGTTATAACATAGAGCCGTAAAATTAAAAAATCATATCTTTTCCACAAAAATGATCTTTCCACCCCTGTCATTAGCATGTACTGAGCGCTTCTGATTCATAGGAATTTCCAGCATCGCTCCTGCTCTCTGCGTCCTGCTAGCCTGCTTTGCAACTTCTGCGATCCTCTCTGTGACGCAAAAGAGAACCTACAGATATTGCGATCCACTCCGTGACGCTAAAAAACCCTAGTCCCGCCTGCGCCGCTGTAATATGCGTCACAAACGAGTTCGCTCGTCGTTCGCAAAAGGTGCCAAACACCAGCGGGACGCCAACGATCAAAAAACGGTCCAGAACCCTAGTGAACGATCAGCGACATCACAGCAGGGGCCACATCGTTGCTACATGCCACACACAACGACGTCGCTAACGAGATGCTAAATAGTGACGTTTTAGCGATCTCGTTAGCGATCTCGTTAGCGATCTCCAGCATTGCAATGCATTGTAACTATAGTGAAAGCTGCTGTGACCATGATCACAGCAGCTTTCCGTAGCTAGATGACATCAAGGCAGAGATCGGGCCCTGCAAATACATTGCAGGGCGCCGATCTGAGGCAGAGGGAGCTCCCGACCCTCTGCCTCCCCTCCTGAGCGCTGCGATCCCGCTCGATCGCAGCAGTCAGGGGGTTAACAGCCAGGGGCGGTGGGGGCGCCACTCCTGGCTGTCAGTGCAGGAAGTTTGGCCACTGCAGCGCCAAGCTCCTGCACTGATCGCGCTGGAGATGCTGAAATTTCAGCATCTCCTGCGCGATCGCTGCTGTGTTTGGTCAGTCAGATTGACTGAGCAATCACAGCGCTGTAGGTGCGGGGACCGACGGCAAAGGTCCCCGCACCGCTTGCCATGCCTGTCAGCTGTCTGTGACAGCTGTCGGCACTGAACTACCACTGCGTGTTTACACGCAGTGGTAGCTCAAAGGGATGACGTGCACAGTCTGTCAAGGTGCCAAAACTGACACCTTGCCATGACGGACTGTGCACGTCAATGGACATTAAGGGGTTAACCTACAAAATGGCTTGGTCCTTAAGGGGATAATAGTGATGAGCGCGTATACTCGTTGCTCGGGTGGTCTCCGAGTATTTTGGTGTCCTCAGAGATTTCGTTTTTGTTGCCTCAGCTGCATGATTTGTGGCTGCTGGACAGGCTGAATACATGTGGGGATTCCCTAACAAACAGGCATTCCTCACATGTATTCAGGCTGTCTAGCAGTCGCAAACCATGCAGTTGTGGTGCAGAAAACTAAATCTCCAAGCACGCCAAAATACTCGGAGCCCACCCGAGCATGCTCGCGGAAACCCGAGTAACGAGTATACTCGCTCATCACTAATCTTTAACCATTGTATTGAAGAACGACTTGCATCTTTGAGGCGTTGTCTTGCAGCATGATCTACAGTAATAAGTTGACTAATAATAATGAGTGCCTCTAGTTACGAATTTCCCGATATATGAGCTGTCGCTCGGTTGATTTGTCGTTTTATAATGTGAGCCGCCATCTGAGTTAGGAGCGAGCGACCTTGGGTCCTAAAAATGTGAGTTGCCGTCAGTTGCACTTTTGACCTTTTCTTGTGAATCATTTTCCCTTGGTGGGTGGACTCTACTTTTAGCACTGCATGCATTTGACATGGGGCTGTACGTAGTATAATGGTTATTTTTCAGTTTATGCTGCCGCTATTTTTTCTGTGGCAGTACGTTATTTCACATGTGCAGCAAGGTACAGTATCCTGCACTATTATGTGCCCTCTCTGACTATGTGGAGTGTTAGTTTTAGGGATCAATATTTCTTATATTTATATGTGGCTCTTGTTTACTTGCTTTATTTATGAGCACATTATTTTCTGATTTATAGTGCTGGCTCCATATACTGTATAAATATCTTAGTATATATAAAAGCGAGGAAATTGTGGCAAAAAAGGCAAAAGTCTGTGAAGATGATTAAGTGAAGATGATTAAGTGAAGTCACTGTGTTAAAATACAAAAAAAGAACAGTACAATATTTTATTACACGTTTAATAGTTTTTCATACTGCACATTATTGTATTTGTTATTAATAAAGTAAATTTTTCTTATATAAAAAAAAGTATCAAGTGTAACTTGTATACTATTACACAAACAATAAATGCCAAAATACTAAAATGTTCTTAGTAAATTTAAATAAATAAATGTTCAACTGGGTAATATTGGAAATTATTGGAAAGTTCAGTTTTCCAGTAAAATAATGTTGTTGCGTGTTTGGTAGAGTGTAATTTCTAGGCTTGGAGTTTTACATAATGGCATTTAGGTTGGTAATGCAACTCCCTCTCTCCAGTATGGATTTGTGCCATTTAGCTGAGGTGAAGCTGCTAGCCTCATTATTGAGCATTGTAAAAGTGTGCATCTAAGGACTCATTGAGATACACTCATTTTTATATATATATAGATATATGTGAAAATAAGTGTGTGTGTATGTATGTGTGTGTGTGTATCAAGCCATACCCACTCCACAAAGCAACCAATCACTAAGCATCTTTTATTTTACCTGAGATGTTTAAAGATGAAAGCTGAGCTGTGATTGGTTGCTATGAGCAACAGTTTTCCTTGTAGACATTTGTGGTAACTGAGGTCTATTATTCTTATCATTTCTATGTTGTTATCGTCCTGTAAAGCTGGAAATAACACAATTTATTATCGTCCCGACACAGACCACCCTCTGACACAGACCATACCTCCCAACTGTCCCGAATTGAGTGGGACAGTCCCGATTCTGACCCTCCCACCCGCTGTCCCACAGTGAGAGAAGCCACCACGCCCCCCCATGCACCCCATCCTCGCCCTCCCAGCTCTCCACTTCAGCTTCTTACAGCAGAGCAATGACATTGCTGAACTGTCCTCCTCTGTGTGCACAGGACCTGTGATGAGGTCATAGGAGGGGAGGAGTTAGGTGTCACATGGTCAGGCTCCTGTGTGCAGGTCTCTGCTGTGCTGGTTGTCATGGTGCTGGATGAAGGTAAGTTTATGTGTGCAGAGTCAGGAGGGGTTTACAGTGTGGATGTAGCAGAGCTGTGTGTGCGAGGTGTACGGAGCAAAGCCGTGTGTGTACGAGGTGTACGTGTGCGAGGTGTACGGAGCAAAGCCGTGTGTGCACAAAGTGTACGGAGCGGAGCCGTGTGTCTGCAAGGTGTACGGAGCGGAGCCGTGTGTGTCCGAGGTGTACAGAGCGGAGCCTTGTGTGTACGAGGTGTACGGAGCGGAGCCGTTGTGTACAAGGTGGATGTAGCAGTGCTGTGTGTGTACAGGGCATATGAAACAGAGCCCTGTGTGTACGAATGTACAGAGCTGAGCCGCTCAGCTCCGAACACACAGGGCTCCATTCTTGAGCCGTGTGTGTACGGAGCGGAGCAGAGCCATGTGTGTATGGGGTGTTCGGAGTGGAGCCACGTGTGTGTGGAGTGGAGCCACGTGTGTACGGAGCGGAACCGCATGTGTACGGGGTGTATGGTGCAAAGCCGCATGTGTACAAGGTTTACGGAGTGGAGCCATGTGTGTACTGAGTGGAGCCGTGTGTGCACGAGGTGTACAGAGTGGAGCCGCATGTGTATGAGGTTTACAGAGTGAAGCTGTGTGTGTACTGAGTGGAGCCATGTGAGCGCGAGGTGTATGGAGCGGAGCCGTGTGTGCGCGAGGTGTACGGAGTCGTGCTTGTACAAGGTGTATGGTGGGGAGCATTCATACCTCCCAACCGTCCCAGATCCAGCGGGACAGTCCCAATTTTGAGAGTCTGCCCCGCTGTCCTGGCCAGGAGCTTACTTTTCCGTGGACACAGGAGTACTTGGTGGAGCCCCGAGGAGCACTTTAAAATTTGTTGTTCCACGAAAGTGACGTGCTAGAAGCTGACAGGAAATGAGGTAATTTCGGGAGGAGATCGTGACGGAACCATGGAAGCACTTCAGGGAATGCTTCAGATCCATCACAGTGTCCTCCTACGACAGCGCAGACAGCGGGATCGCCTTGGACTCGGGATGTCGGCCATGTGAGCGGATCATGATATGTTCTGCATGGGAGGCTCAGGTGGGCACTACAATGGGAGCTGGGCTGCTATAGTATCTTTATAGAATCTTTCTTTCTCTCTCTGTTTCTTTCTCTCTCTGAAATTTCTTTCTTTCTCTCTCTATTCTCTTTCTTTCCCCTTTTTTTCTTTCCTATCTTTCTCTCTCCCTCTCTTTTCTTTCTTTTCTTTCTTTCTTTTTTCTTTCTTTCTTTCTTTCTTTTTCTTTCCCCTCTTTCTTTTTTCACTCTCTGTTCTTTTTTTCTGTCTACTCTTTCTTTCTCTCTGTTTTCTTTCTTTCTCTCTGTTCTTTCTCTCTCCTTTCTTTCTTTTGCTCTGTTCTTTCTTTCTCTTTTTTCCCCTTTCTTTCTCTCTAATATTTTGTTTTTCTCTCTCTGTTCTTTCTTTCTCTCTGTTCTTCCTTTCTCTCTGTTCTTTCTTTATTTCTCTCTGTTCTTCTTTCCCCTCTTTCTTTCTATCTTTCTCTCTCTGCTCTTTCTTTTCCCTCTTTCTTTCTCTCTGTTCTTTCTTTTTTACCCTCTTTCTTTTTTTTTCTCTCTCTGTTCTTTTGTTCTGTCCCCTCTTTTTCCCTCTGTTTCTTTCTTTCTCGCTGTTTCTTTCTTTCTCTCTGTTCTTTCTTTCCCATCTTTCCTTCTTTCACTCTCTGTTCTTTCTTTCCCCTCTTTCTTTCGCTCTCTGTTCTTTCTTTCCCATCTTTCTTTCTCTCTCTGCTTTCTTTCCCCTTTCTTTTTTCTCTCTCTCTGTTTATTCTTTCTGTCCCCTCTTTCTTTCTCTGTTTCTTTCTCTCTATCTCTCTGTTCTTTCTTTCTTTCCCCTCTTTCTTTCTCTGTTCTTTCTGTCCCCTCTTTCTTTCTTTCTTTCTTTTTCTTTCTTTCCTTTCTTCTTTCTTTCTTCCTCTTTCTTTCTTTCCCTCTTTCTTTCCTTCTCTGTTCTTTTTCTTCCTCTTTTTTCCTCTCTGTTCTTTTTTTCTTCCCTCTTTCTTTCTCTCTGTTCTTTCTTTCTCTCTGTTCTTTCTTTCTTTCCCTTCTTCTCTGTTCTTTCTTTCTTTCTCTCTTTCTTTTTCTCTCTCTCTTCTTCTTCTTTCTACAGTACCAGCCACTGTGCCCATAATGCCAGCCACTGATCCCATAATTCCAGCCACTGTAACCTCAGTACCAGTCAGTGTGATCAGCAGTGCTAAATGGGTGTAGTTGGGGCGTGGACATGGGTGTGATTAGTTGTGAAATGGGTGTGGTCGGGGCGTGGCCTAAAATTTGCCGCGGCACGCTAAGCGCCTTTGTCCCTCTTTCCTCTCTTCAAAAGTTGGGAGGTATGCACAAACTGCAGGGGATGCCAAAGGGGAGCCCAGTATCACACAGAATAGGATTAGATACACTGCTCAGCAGACTGTATCACACAGGATAGAATTAGATACACGGCTCAGCAGACAGTAACACACAGGATAGGATTAGATACATGGCTTAGTAGACAGTATCACACAGAATAGGATTAGATTCATGGCTCAGCAGACTGTATCACACAGGATAGGATTAGATACACAGCAATAAAGAGTAGTCACGGTCAATTGGAGCGCACAAGACACAGAGTAGAGATGATTGTCTTTAATCTACAACGCGTTTCGATGGTACACACCGTCTTCATCAGGTGGCAGTAACCTAATGAAGACGGTGTGTACCATCGAAACGCATTGTGGATTAAAGATAATCATCTCTACTCTGTATCCTGTGCGCTCCAATTGACCGTGACTACTCTTTATTGCTATACTCTTTCCATTGGAGGTACCCGGCTGGAGCAGCAGTGGATCCTCTCTCCCATACTCTAACCATTTGGCCGTCTTCTCAGCGCTCCCATGCGACCGCAATCCTTCAGCCTTTTCAAGGATTAGATATATGGCTCAGCAGACAGTAACACACAGGATAGGATTAGATACACGGCTCAGCAGACAGTATCACACAGGATAGGATTAGATACACAGGTCAGTACCCAGTATCACACAGGATAGGATTAGACACACGGCTCAGCAGTCAGTATCACACAGGATAGGATTAGATACATGGCTCAGAACAGTATCACACAGGACAGGATTAGATACACAGCTCAGCAGAGAGTATCGCACAGGATAGGATTAGATACACGACACAGCAGTCAGTATCACACAGGATAGGATTAGATACACAGCTCATCAGATAGTAACACACAGGATAGGATTAGATACACAGGTCAGCAGACAGTAACACACAGGATAGGATTAGATACACGACTCAGCAGACAGTATCACACAGGATAGGATTGGATACACAGGTCAGCACACAGTATCACACAGGATAGGATTAGACACACGGCTCAGCAGTATTACACAGGATAGGATTAGATACATGGCTCAGCACATAATATCACACAGGATAGGATTAGATACACAGGTCAGCACACAGTATCACACAGGATAGGATTAGACACACGGCTCAGCAGTATTACACAGGATAGGATTAGATACATGGCTCAGCACATAATATCACACAGGATAGGATTAGATACACAGGTCAGCAGACAGTAACACACAGGATAGGATTAGATACACGGCAGCAGACAGTAACACGATTTAGTACACAGTCAGCACACAGTATCACACAGGATAGGATTAGACACACGGCTCAGCAGTCAGTATCACAAAGGATAGGATTAGATACACAGCTCAGCAGAGAGTATCACACAGAATAGGATTAGATACACGACTCAGCAGTCAGTATCACACAGGATAGGATTAGATACACAGCTCATCAGATAGTAACACACAGGATAGAATTGGATACACAGGTCAGCAGTCAGTATCACACAGGATAGGATTAGATACATAGCTCATCAGATAGTAACACACAGGATAGGATTAGATACACAGGTCAGCAGACAGTAACACACAGGATAGGGATAGATACACGGCTCAGCAGACAGTATCATACAGGATAGGATTAGATACATGGCTCAGCAGACAGTATCACACAGGATAGGATTAGATACACGACTCAGCAGACAGTATCACACAGGAAAGGATTAGATACACTACTCAGCAGACAGTATCACACAGGATAGGATTAGATACACGGCTCAGCAGTCAGTATAACACAGGATAGGATTAGATACACGGCTCAGCAGTCAGTATCACAGAGGATAGGATTAGATACACTACTCAGCAGACAGTATCACACAGGATACGATTAGATACACAGCACAGCAGACAGTATCACACAGGATAGGATTCAATACATGGCTCAGCAGACAGTATCACACAGGATAGGATTAGATACACAGCACAGCAGACAGTATCACACAGGATAGGATTAGACACATGGCTCAGCAGACAGTATTATTATTATTATTATATATATTATTATTTATTTAGCGCCATTAATTCCATGGTGCTGTACATGAGAAGGGGTTACATACAAAGTTATAGATATCGTTTACAGTAAACAAATTTACAATGACAGACTGGTACAGAGGGGAGAGGACCCTGTCTTTGCGAACTTACATTCTACGGGATAATGGGGAAGAAACAGAAGGTCGGGGGTGCGGCAGCTCTGGTGGTGGTGAGGCAGCAGCTCTGGTGGTGGCGGCAGCTCTGGTAGTGGTGGCGGCGAGGCGGCAGCTCTGGTGGTGGCAGCGAGGCGGCAGCGAGGGTGGTGGCGGCGAGGTGGCAGCGAGGCGGAAGCTCGGGTTGTGGCGGCGAGGCGGAATGGTTATTGCAGGCTGTAGGCTTTCCTGAAGAGATGGGTTTTCAGGTTCCGTTTGAAGGATCCAAGGGTGGTGGATAATCGTACATGTTGAGGCGTGGAATTCCAGAGGATGGGAGATATTCGGGAGAAATCTTGGAGGCGGTTGTGTGAGGAACGAATAAGTGTGGAGGATAGTAGGAGGTCTTGGGAGGATCGAAGATTACGTGAAGGAAGATATTGGGAGATTAGTTCAGAGATATAGGGAGGGGACAGGTTGTGGAGGCTTTGTAAGTCAGTGTTAGTAGTTTGAACTGGATTCGTTGGGGAATTGGGAGCCAGTGGAGGGATTTGCAGAGGGGAGAAGCAGGGGAGTAGCGAGGGGAGAGGAGGATTAGTCGGGCAGCAGAGTTGAGGACAGACGAGTGGTGCAAGAGATTTGACGGGGAGGCCACAGAGGAGGATGTTGCAGTAATCGAGGCGGGAGATGATGAGGGCATGCACAAGAGATTTTAGTAGATTGAGGGCTGAGGAAGGACGGATTCTGGAAATGTTTTTAAGTTGGAGGCGACAGGAGGTGGAAAGAGTTTGGATGTGTGGTTTGAAGGACAGGGCAGAGTCGAGAGTTACTCCGAGGCAGCGGATTTCAGGTGCGGGAGAGATCGTGATGCCATTTACCATAATAGATAGATCGGGTAGGGAAGATACATGAGATGGAGGAAAGATGATGAGTTCGGTTTTGTCAACATTGAGTTTTAGGAAGCGAGAGGTGAAGAAGGAGGATATGGCTGATAGACACTCCGGGATTCTGGACGCAGAGAGGTGACATCTGGGCCAGAGAGGTAGATCTGAGTGTCGTCCGCATACAGGTGGTACTGGAAGCCATGGGACTTTATGAGTTGTCCTAGGCCAAGGGTATAGATGGAAAATAGTAGGGGCCCCAGGACAGAGCCTTGAGGGACTCCAACAGAGAGAGGGCGGGATGAGGAGGTAGTGTGGGAGTGGGAGACGCTAAATGTGCGGTCGGAAAGGTAAGAGGCTATCCAGGATAGGGCAAGGTTTTTGATGCCAAGGGAAGAAAGAATCTGTAGCAGTAGGCAGTGGTCGACTGTGTCAAAGGCAGATGACAGGTCAAGGAGGAGGAGGATGGAGAACTGTCTGTTAGCTTTAATGTGAGTAAGTCATTAGTAATTTTGGTCAGGGCAGTTTCAGTGGAGTGGTGGGGGCGGAAGCCAGATTGGAGGCTGTCAAGGAGAGAGTTAGATGAGAGGTGGGAGGAAAGTTGAGCGTGGACATGCTGCTCAAGAAGTTTGGAAGCAAACGGGAGCAATGATATTGGGCGATAGCTGGGCATAGCAGTTGGGTCAAGGTTTGTTTTTTTGAGGATGGGTGTGATGGTGGCATGTTTGAAGGCAGAGGGAAAGGTACCAGAAGATAGCGATAGGTTGAAGAGATGGGTTAGGGCTGGGATGAGCGTGTTAGTGAGGTTGGGGAGCAGGTGGGAAGGGATGGGGTCAAGTGCACAGGTGGTGAGGTGAGATTTGAAAAGGAGGTGAGTAAGCTCTCCTTCAGTGATGTTGGAGAGGGAGGTTAGTAGGGAAGGACAGAGGTCTGGTATATGGAGTGGTTGGGGTGGTGGAACAGTAAAGGTTTGCCTTGTTTGGTCGATCTTATTTTTGAAGTAGGTGGCAAAGTCCTCGGCAGGGTTGTAGGATAATGAAGATACAAGGTTTGCAAAATAGGTCTGTTTAGCAGAGGTGAGGGCTATTTTGAAGGCAAGTGTAGCTTGTTTGAAAGCAGTGAAGTCGTCTGGCAGGCGTGTTTTTTTCCAATGCCGCTCCGCGACCCTGGATGATTGTCGAAGTTTTTTGGTGAGATTGTTGTGCCAGGGTTGCCTATTGATTCGTCGCACTTTGCCGTGCGTGAGAGGGGCGACTGAGTCTATGGCAGATGTGAGGGTGGTGTTATAGAAAGTGGTGGCGCTGTCTGTGTCGAGGAGTGAAGATATGGAGGACAGAGGTAGGAGAGAGTCTGAGAGTCTGTGAATGTCTAGGTGTGCGAGGTTTCTGCGAGGATGTGCCAGTGATTGGACATAGGGGGCAGGTGAAGAGGACAGGGATGAGAAGGTGAGTAGGTGGTGGTCTGATAGGGGAAGGGGAGAGATTGTGAGATTAGATAGGGAACAGAGGCGGGTGAAGATGAGGTCTAATGTATGTCCGTCTGTGTGGGTGGCTGTGGAGGACCACTGAGTAAGTCCAAAGGATGAAGCAAGTGACAGGAGCTTGGAGGCTGCTGGCTGGCGGGTGTCAATAGGGATGTTAAAGTCACCCATGATAATGGTGGGGATGTCAGCAGAGAGAAAGTGAAGAAGCCAGCTGGAGAATTGGTCAATGAAGGCAGTGGCTGAGCCCGGTGGTCGGTATATGACGGCCATTTGGAGATTAGAGGGAGAGTAGATACGGACCGAGTGGACCTCAAAGGAAGGGAGGATGAGGGAGGATGGGGTTTGGATACGGTTGAAGGAGCAGTTATTAGAAAGAAGGAAACCCACGCCTCCACCATGTCTGTTGCCAGAGCAAGGAGTGTGGGTGAAGTGGAGGCCGCCGTAACTCAGTGCAGCAGGGGAGGCCGTGTCAGCGGGCGTCAGCCAGGTCTCAGTGAGGGCCAGGAAGGAGAGGTTGCGGGAGGTAAAGAGATCGTGGATCACGTGGAGCTTGTTGCAGACGGAACGGGCGTTCCAGAGTGCTCCAGAGAGAGAAAGCTGGGGGGTAGGGTTTAGTGGCACAGGTTTTAAGTGTGAGGGATTGCGGTAGTTTCTCTTACTGTGAGAAGTATAGGGGTGAGGATTAGTGGGATGTATGAGGCAGGGGGGGCCAGGATTGGGGGATATGTCGCCAGCAGTGAGAAGAAGCAGAGAAAGGGAAAGCAGATGGGTGAAGGAGAGTGAGCGGCTTACGTTATATTTTAGTGGGAGAGGTCTGAGGTTAAGAAGCAGGTCTGCAGATGAGGCGATGTAGGGGGGGTAGGAGAGAGGGGGAGACAGTTATTAGGTTGGAGCTTGCAGGGGTTTGGGGATAGCGAAGGAGAGTGAAGATTAGTGGAGCAAAAACGGTGAGGGCAAATGTGAACATGGTTAAAGAACAGGGTAAAAGAAAGGCAAGTAAAATTAGAAGACAGGGATTATTCTTACCTTCTGACCGATTTCTGGACTCATTCTGGATATATTTCTGATGTAACACTTCAAAGATGTCACACTTAAAATGATGTCACATCTGACCAAGGCCATATCTGACCTGCTCCATTCAACTTATACCATTCAAATGTCCAAGAAATGAAGCCAGGTGAGAGAGAGAGAGGGGAGGAGAAAGGAACAGGAGGAGAGTTCACAGCAGGGAGCAATTAACAGATTGCAGTTAATAGAACATTTGCCTAGCATCACAGATGAAGAAAGACAGATTAAGATGGAGGTATAGGCTTATGAGTGAGGGTCACAGACAAATCAATATATATTCAGTAAATCTGAAGGATGCTACATGGAATTAAAATCGGGGAAAAAGCAGCAGCGTACCAGTTACAACAGAAAAAAGGAGTACATAGGATTCTGGGGTGCAGTGGGTATTCTGGATAGAGAGGTGGTTCAGACGTACCAGTTACAACAGAAAAAAGGAGTTCATAGGATTCTGGGGTGCAGTGGGTATTCTGGATAGAGAGGTGGTTCAGACGTACCAGTTACAACAGAAAAAAGGAGTACATAGGATTCTGGGGTGCAGTGGGTATTCTGGATAGAGAGGTGGTTCAGACGTACCAGTTACAACAGAAAAAAGGAGTACATCGGATTCTGGGGTGCAGTGGGTATTCTGGATAGAGAGGTGGTTCAGACGTACCAGTTACAACAGAAAAAAGGAGTACATAGGATTCTGGGGTGCAGTGGGTATTCTGGATAGAGAGGTGGTTCAGATGTACCTGCTCCATTCAACTTATACCATTCAAATGTCCACGGACATTATCACACAGGATAGGATTCGATACATGGTTCAGAAGTCAGTATCACACAGGATAGGATTAGATACACAGCTCATCAGATAGTAACACACAGGATAGGATTAGATACACAGGTCAGCAGTCAGTATCACACAGGATAGGATTAGATACACAGCTCATCAGATAGTAACACACAGGATAGGATTAGATACACAGGTCTGCAGACAGTAACACACAGGATAGAGATAGATACATGGCTCAGCAGACAGTATCACACAGGATAGGATTAGATACATGGCTCAGCAGATAGTATCACACAGGATAGGATTAGATACACGGCTCAGCAGTCAGTATCTCACAGGATAGGATTAGATACACGGCTCAGCAGTCAGTATCACACAGGATAGGATTAGATACACTACTCAGCAGACAGTATCACACAGGATAGGATTAGATACACAGCACAGCAGACAGTATCACACAGGATAGGGATAGATACACGGCTCAGCAGACAGTATCCACACAGGATAGGATTAGATACACGGCTCAGCAGACAGTATCACACAGGATAGGATTAGATACACGGCTCAGCAGAAAGTATCACACAGGATGGATTAGATACACGGCTCAGCAGTCAGTATCTCACAGGATAGGATTAGATACACGGCTCAGCAGTCAGTATCACACAGGATAGGATTCAATACATGGCTCAGCAGACTGTATCACACAGGATAGGATTCGATACACGGTTCAGAAGTCAGTATCACACAGGATAGGATTAGATACATAGCTCAGCAGCTAGTAACACACAGGATTGGATTAGATACACAGGTCAGCAGACAGTAACACACAGAATAGGATTAGATACACAGGTCAGAAGTCAGTATCAAACAAGATAGGATTAGTTACACGGCTCAGCACACACAGTATCACCCAGGATAGGATTAAATACACAGGTCAGCACACGGTAACACACAGGATAGGATTAGATACACAGGTCAGCAGACAGTAACACACAGGATAGGATTAGATACACAGGTCAGCAGACAGTAACACACAGGATAGGATTAGATACACTGCTCAGCAGACAGTATCACACAGGATAGGATTAGATACACGGCTCAGCAGACAGTAACAGACAGGACAGGATTAGATAAAAGGCTCAGCAACAGGATGTGCCAAAGGAGAAGACATTTTCATTCCAAGAATTCCACTCATTCCATCTGATTTGCCTTTTGATTTTAAATGCCTCCAGTTTCCACTTTGACTAACATTTGCAATGTCCATTAACAAGGATTAGGGACAGTCCTTGCAAGTAGTAGGGATCGATTTGCAATCTCCATGCTTTTCTCATGGTCATCTTTACGTGGCCTGTTCAAGAGTTGGAACTGCCAAAAACCTGTTCATCTTTGCTCCGCAAGGAAAAACCAAAAATGTTGTTTCTCAAAAGGCTCTTGTATGAGCTAAAAATAAAATACTATCAATACTTGGGTAATCGTTTAATTAATTTGTGTTGCAAATCTGTGGTGTTGAATATATGATGTGAAATGTTTTTATGTGCAATATAATCATTAGAATTTGTTATAACTAACCACAGTTAGTTACTATGCCCGGGCAACACCAGGCTCTTCAGCTAGTATTCTACATATGTTTTTCAGCTTTTCACGGATAGAACATGTACCCATGATATTCTATGGCGTTGTCACATGTCTATTTTTTTGCAGACTATATCCCCAATTCATCAAAGCTTTTCCACTGGAAAATTGGTGTAAAAAGCTTTGGAAAGTTACAAAATTTTTGTGTAATGCAAGGCTGCACAAATATTTTGCAGCGTTTGTCATTTTCAAACCATTTTTTCCAAGCTCAAAGTAGGCTGAGCTGGGATGGGGCAGGGGTGTGACACTGTGTAGAGACTCCTACTAATTAAATTGTTGACAAGCGGTGGCATTTTTACACCAGAAATCTTACTCCAGCCCCTGACAGGAGTATGAGTGGCTAGGTACATGACGGCATTTCGCGCTCATTCCGATTCTTTAAGAGGCACATGTGAAAGACTTCAGTCTTGATTAATTGGGGCCTAGGTGTCTGTAGAAAGTCAAGTACACATGTACATGTACATTTTTAATCCGAGTTATGGATCATAGTTACCTATACAGATGTGTGGATCTATGAAAATCACAGTCAGCCTGAAGATGCCATCCGCAATGGGTGTATTGTCTGTGATTAGGAGAAGCGTCTCAATTTTTCTTTTTTTTTGTATAACAGAAAATTACTGATGAAATCTGATGGTTAAAATTGATTTACTAAGCAAACACTGATGAAATTGTAATCCAAAACACCGATGAAAATCGTTCCATGTTTCAAACACCTCATTTTCATTGATAAAACATATACCCATAACAGTAAAAAAACAGACATTTCTGCTTTTGATTCAAGTCACAGATCAAACTGGTTGATTCAAATCAATGAGTCCATTAAAATAATAGCACATGGATTTCCAAGAAGAAGCTTGGAATTTTTTTAGTGTACGAGAAAACCTGATAATAAAAATAGAGACACGGACCAAAAATAGATGAAAATTGGATCCAGAAAGCAAAAAATACATTCTGTTTATTCTTGTTTGTGGACACATCCAGCCTAGAGGACACTGTTAAAAATTAACTTTTAATTAAATCATAACTTAAAAATTCAGCAGAGCAGCAAGAGCCCAAATCCAAACCTAACACCTACTAACAAGGTACAACAAACCACAAAAAAATCATTCCAATCCTTTAGTAAGAATGCAAACTAAAGTATGTGACTAGTGATGCTAGGACTAAATAAGTAAAGTGTCACAGTGCAAAAAGGTGAATGAAAAATGTAGAAACATCGTGGATCTCACCCAACTGAAGTGGAGCTATTATCCTAAAAAGAGGTTCCCTCCCCTATTTATTCTTGTTTGCAGAAAAAAAAATTAATGACGAGTCATACGGAAGTGACTGTCAAACTCTGGGAAGTTACAGTAGACTGCTTCCAGAAGTGAAACCCAAGAAATGTGGGAATATTGGACTTTTCTGTTGGTATAAATTAAAAAAAAACTGTTTGTTTTGTTACAGCTCAGATGGACAGCTTTGGTTACTTACATATGTTCTGTGTTTAATCCCTAATAAACACACCCAATTTGTATTGATGATGAGTTTTGTGGGTCTTTAGCGTAATTTCTCTTGATGTATTTGATAAAATACATTTTATTTTGCAGACATCTAAATTTCTGCCTATATTAAGTATTTAGATGACTGTAATATGTGGCCCCGTGCCTCTCAATGAATTTGGCACATCTTATTTCAGCAGGCATTTATTCAAAACTAGCATATGAAAAAACAGTTTGGAGAAATTGGTCCTTATGACCACATGATGCTTTTCAAACTCACCTATGGCAACTAACAGGTGTGGGCAACTTGAAAATCACACTTAAAACCAGATAAAAAGGGGAGAACTTTATTTAATATTTGCATTGTATGTCTGAGTGTGCCACACTAAGCATGGAGAACAGAAGAAGAGAACTGTCTGAGGACTTCAGAACCAAAATTGTTGAAAAATATCAACAATCTCAAGGTTATAAGTCCACTTCCAGAGATCTTGATGTTTCTTTGTCCATGGTGCACAACATAATCCAGAAGTTTACAAGTCATGGCACTGTAGCTAATCTCCCTGGATGTGGATGACAGGGAAAAATTGATGAAAGGTAACAACACAGGATAGTCCGGATGGTAGATTAGCAGCCCCAATCAAGTTGCAAAGAATTTCAAGCAGTCCTGCAGGCTTAGGGTGCATCAGTGTCAGTGCAAACTATCTGTCGATATTTTAATGAAATGAAACAATATAGCAGGAGACACAGGAGGACCCCACTGTTGACACAGAGACATAAAAATATAGACTGCAGTTTGCCGAAATGTATGTGAATAAGCCAAAATCCTTCTGTGAAAGTGTCTTGTTGATTGATGAGACCACGATAAAGCTTTTTGGTAATGCACATCATTCTACTGTTTACCAAAAATGGAATGAGGTCTACAAAGAAGAGAACACAGTACCTACAGTCAAATATGGTGGTGGCTGAAAGATGTTTTGAGGTTGTTTTGCATGAAATCTGAAGATTACCACAGGATTTTGGGTTGCTAAGTAGTGCCCAGTTCAGAAAGCTGGGTTTGCGTCCTAGGTCATGGG
The DNA here is from genome assembly GCA_033576555.1 of Oophaga sylvatica. Lineage (NCBI taxonomy): Eukaryota > Metazoa > Chordata > Amphibia > Anura > Dendrobatidae > Oophaga > Oophaga sylvatica. The sequence continues at coordinate 79,874,677 of JARQOD010000006.1, forward strand.
TCTTCCAGCAGAACAATGACCCCAAACATACTTCAAGAAGCACCTAGGAATGGATGGAAACCAAGAGCTGGAGAGTTCTGAAGTGGTCAGCAATGAGTCCGGATCTAAATCCCATTCAACAACTGTGCACTTAGGTAGGAAGGAAGGATAATCCCTGCGCTGCCGCAAGATTATCCTTCCTACCTAAGTGTATGTTTCAATCAGGTCCTGCACTGACCTGTGGATCTGCAGCAGCCGCCATAAATATATGTCTTTCCTTCACCCTCACCAGATGAGTAGTTCTCTTGGTGGGCAGCTCTGTGTAACGTTTGATAAGACCCTATTTGCGTTTTTTTGTCTCCCTCTTTTCTCTGACATTCAACAACTGTGGAGAGATCTTAAAATTGCTGTTGGGAGAAGGCGCCTTTAAATATTAGAGACCTGCAGCAGTTTGCAAAAAAAAGAATGGTTCAAAATTCCAGTTGAGATGTGCAAGAAGATTGCTGATGGTTAAAGGAAGCGATTGATTGTAATTATTTATTGCAGGGATGTGCAACCAAATATTAAGTTGAAGGTGCCAACAATTTTGTCTGGCCCATCTTGGGGTTTTGTAGGAAATTATGACCAATTTGCCTTTTTTCCCTCTCTGTTTTTCTTTTGTGATGTTCCATTCAAATGAAATATAATGTGTATAATTACAGTAATCCTCTTGGAGTAATATATTTTCTGGAACAATTTCAAGGGTGCCAACACTTCGGTCATGAATGTATATTCAGATTAAACTTTGCAAAGAAATATCTATTACATTATTACTTTGCCTCTGATTTTGTTGCACATTTCTGTGCTAGATCAACAGGGTAATATTTATGTGAAAAGTGAACCCAGCATTACAGTCAGAGGATGGTTACAATTATATTCAGTCTAGGAAATGCTTTGTGAACTAAATGTATACTGTCAGCATCTAAAGGAGTTGAAAGGGGAGGAGGAGAAGTATACTGGCATCAGCTGGAGTACTGACATTCCCCTCACAAAGCTCAGGGCATGAAGGAGAGGGAGAAGCAGAGAAACAAAAATGTGATCCGACTAGTTTACTGGACAGATGCCATAAGGTTGGCTCTGTCGCCCATAGCCTGTTATGGCATTCATTACAGGAATATTTTTTTATACAATACCAAGGTATTAGACATAGTATTATACTACGTTGTTCCATACATTTCTTAATTGTATCTGTTAGTTCATCAAAATATGAAATAAATGCATCTATATATTTACAGTGAAGGAAATAATTATTTGATTCCTTGCTGATTTTGTAAGTTTACTCACGGCCAAAGGCATCAACAGTCTGTAATTTTAAGGGTAGGTTAATTTTAACATTGAGCGAGAGAATATCAAAAATAAAATCCAGAAAATCACATTGTATAAATTATATAAATGTATTTGCATTTTGCAGTGAGAAATAAGTATTTGATCTCCTACCAACCATGGTCCTACAGACCAGTTAGACGCTCCTAATGAACTTGTTACCTGCAATAAAGGCAGCTCTTAAATAGTCACCTTTATAAAAGACTCCTGTACACAGACTCAATTAATCAGTCAGATTCTAACCTCTACAACATGGGTAAGACCAAAGAGCTTTATAAGGATGTCAGGGACAAGATCATAGACCTGCGCAAAGCTGGAATGGGCTGCAAAACCATAAGTAAGATGCTGGGTGAGAAGGAGACAACTGTTGGTGCAATAGTAAGAAAATGGAAGAAATACAAAATGACTGTCAATTGATATCGATCTGGGGCACCATAAAAAATCTTACCTCGTGGGGTATCCCTGATCATGAGAAAGGTGAGAGATCAGCCTAAAATTACACGGGGGAACTTGTTAATGATCTCAAGGCAGCTGGGACCACAGTCACTATGAAAACCATTGGAAACACATTACGCCGTAAAAGTTTAAAATCCTGCAGTGCCCACAAGGTCCCCCTTCTCAAGAAGGCACATGTGCAGGTCTGTATGAAGTTTGCCAATGAACACCTGGATGATTCTGTGAGTGATTGGGAGAAGGTGCTGTGATCAGATGAGACAAAAATTGAGCTCTTTGGCATTAACTCAACCTGCCGTGTTTGGAGGAAGAGAAATGCTGCCTATGACCCAAAGTACACCGTCCCAATTGCAAACATGGAGATAGAAACATTATGTTTTGGGGGTGCTTCTCTGCTGAGGGCACAGGACTACTTCATCGCAACAATGGGAGAATGGATGGAGCCATGTACCGTAAATTCTTGAATGACAACCTCCTTCCCTCCACCAAGACATTAAAAATGAGTCGTGACTGGGTCTTCCAGCAAGACAATGACCCAAAACATACAGCCAAGGCAACAAAGGAGTGTCTCAAAAAGAAGCACATTAAGGTCATGGAGTGGCCTAGCCAGTCTCCAGACCTTAATCCCATAGAAAACTTATGGAGGGAGTTGAAGCTCCGAGTTGCCAAGCGACAGCCTCAAAATCTTAATGATTTAGAGATGATCTGCAAAGAGGAGTGGATCAAAAATCCTCCTGACATGTGCGAAAACATCATCATCAACTACAAAAACCGTCTGACTGCTGTGCTTGCCAACAAGGGTTTTGCCACCAAGTATTAAGTCTTGTTTGCCAGTGGGATTAAATACTTATTTCTCACTGCACAAAGGAAAATAAATTTATATAATATATACAATGAGATTTTCTGGATTTTATATTTGATATTCCATCTCTCAATGTTAAAATTAACCTATCCTTAACCCCTTAATGTCCACTGACGTGCAGAGTCCGTCATGGCAAGGTGCCAGTTCCGGCACCAGGACGGACTCTGCACGTCATGCCTTTGATCTACCACTGCGTGTAAACACGCAGTGGTAGATCAGTGCCGATAGCTGTCACAGACAGCTGACAGGCACGGCAAGCGGTGCGGGGACCTTTGCCGTCGGTCCCCGCACTCACAGCGCTGTGATTGGTCAGTCAATCTGACTGACCAAACACAGCAGCGATCGCGCAGGAGAAGCTGAAATTTCAGCTTCCCCAGCGCGATCAGTGCAGGAGCCGGCGCTGCAGTGGCCAGGCTTCCTGCACTGACAGCCAGGAGCGGAGCCCCCACCGCCCCTGGCTGTTAACCCCCTGACTGCTGCGATCGAGCGCGATCGCAGAGCTCTGGGGGGGAGGCAGAGGGTCGGGAGCTCCCTCTGCCTCAGATCGGCACCCTGCACTGTATTTGCAGGGGCCATCTCTGCCTTGATGACCCGGGGGTTGTCATGACAACCTCCGGGTCATTTAGCTACGGGAAGCTGCTGTGATCATGTCACAGCAGCTTCCACTATAGTTGCAATGCATTGCAATGCCAGAGCATTGCAATGCATTGTAACTGCAATCAAAAGTAAAAAAAAGTGAAAGTCCCATAAAGGGACAAGTTGAAAAAAATCATTTTTTAAAAAAAATTGTAAAAAAAATATTAAAAACTAATTTAAAAAAAATCCCCTAAAAAATACACATTTTTATGTAATAAAAAAAATAAAAAACAAAAAAAATACACATGTTAGGTATCGCCATGTCCGTAAAAATCCCATCTATAAAAGCATAACCCTAGTTAACCCCTTCAGTGAAAGCCGTAAAAAAAAAAACACAAAAAAGTAGTAAATTATACTTTTTCCAAGCGGTATCATCACACCGCTTGGAAAAAGTGCAATAACACGCGATCAAAAAGTCAGATATAAATAATCATGGTACCGCTGAAAACGTCATCTTGTCCCGCAAAAACAAGCCGCTATATAGCATCATCAGCGAAAAAATAAAAAAGTTATAGCTCGCGGAATAAACTGATGCAAAAATAATTATTTTTTCTATAAAATTCTTTATTGTGTAAAAAACGCCAAAACATAAAAAAAATATATAAATGAGGTATCGCTGTAATCGTAGTGACCCAAAGAATAAAGCTGCTTTATCAATTTTACCACACGCGGAACGGGGAAAAAAAATAAAAAAACAAACAATTCCTGAATTGCTGGTTTTTGTTCATTCTGCTTCCACAAAAATCGGAATAGGAAGCGATCAAAAAACGTTATGTGCCCGAATATGGTACCAATAAAAACGTCAGCTCGTCCCGCAAAAAATAAGCCCACAGATAACTCTGTTGGCCGAAATATGGAAAAATTATAGCTCTCAAAATACGGCGATGCAAAAAATTCTTACAAAAAATTATTCCAAAAAAAAGCATCTTTTAGTGTGTGACAGAAGCTAAACATGAAAAAAGGGTGTAAATCTGGTATCGCTGTAATCGCACCGATCCGAGGAATAAAGTCGCCTAATCACTAATATTGCACGAGGAACGGCGTAAAAAAGAAAACCAATTCTTCACCTTTTGTGGATTTGTTCATTGTGCCTCCCAAAGATCGCAGTAAGGCGATCACAGTGGTTCCCCCCCGCATATGGGGTATCAGCGTACTCAGGACAAAATGCACAATAGCTTTTGGGGTCCTATTTCTCCTGTTACCCTTATAAAAATAAAAATTTGGGGGCAAAAATGTCATTTTTGTGGAAAAAAATATGATTTTTTTTATTTTCACGGCTCTACGTTATAAACTTCTGTGAAGCCCTTGGGGGTTCAAAGTGCTGACCACACATCTAGATAAGTTCCTTGGGGGGTCTAGTTTGCAAAATGGGGTCATTGTGGGGGGTTTCTACTGTTTAGGCACATCAGGGGCTCTCCAAGCGCGACATGACACCCGCAGAACATTCCATCAAAGTCTGCATTTAAAAACGGTGCTCCTTCCCTTCCGATCTCTGCCATGCGTCAAAATAGTGGTTCCCCCCACATATGGGATATCAGCGTACTCAGGACAAATTGCACAATAGCTTTTGGGTCCTATTTCTCCTGTTACCATTATAAAAATAAAAATTTGGGGCAAAAAGATTATTTTTGTGGAAAAAAATATGATTTTTTTATTTTCACGGCTCTACAGTATAAACTTCTGTGAAGCACTTGGGGGTTCAAAGTGCTCACCACACATCTAGAAAAGTTCCTTGGGGGGTCTAGTTTCCAAAATGGAGTCACTTGTGGGGGGTTTCTACTGTTTAGGCACATCAGGGGCTATCCAAACGTGACATGACACCCACAGACCATTCCATCAAAGTCTGCATTTGAAAAAGGCGCTACTTCCCTTTCGAGCTCTGCCATGCGTCAAAATAGTGGTTTCCCCCCACATATGGGATATTAGCGTACTCAGGACAAATTGCACAATAACTTTCGGGGTCCTGTTACCCTTTGGAAAATAACAATTGGGGGTGGAAAGATCATTTTTGTGGAAAAGACATGATTTTTTAATTTTACTGCTCTACGTTATAACCTTCTGTGAAGCCCTTGGGGGTTCAAAGCTCTCACCAGTCACCACACATCTAGATAAGTTCCTTGGGGGTCTAGTTTCCAAAATGGGGTCACTTGTGGGAGGTTTCCACTGTTTAGGCACACAGGGACTCTCCAAATACGACATGGCATCCAATCTCAATTCCAGCCAAAAAGGTCAAATGGCGCTGCTTCCCTTCCGAGCTCTGCCATGCGCCCAAATAGTAGTTTACCCCCACATATGGGGTATCAGCGTACTCAGGACTAATTGCCCAATAACTTTTGGGGTCCTTTTATCCTTTGGAAAATAATAATTGGGATGAAAAGATCATTTTTGTGGAAAAAATATGATTTTTTAATTTTACGGCTCTACGTTATAACCTTCTGTGAAGCCCTTGGTGGTTAAAAGCTCTCACAACACATTTAGATGAGTTCCTTGAGGGGTCCAGTTTCCAAAATGGGGTCACTTGTGGGGGGTTTCCACTGTTTAGACACACAGGGACTCTCCAAATGCGACATGGCGTCCAATCTCAATTCCAGCCAAAAAAGTCAAATGGCGCTGCTTCCATTCCGAGCTCTGCCAGGCGCCCAAATAGTGGTTTACCCCCACACATGGTATATCGGTGTACTCTGGAGAAATTGTACAACAAATATTGTGGTTCATTTTCTCCTGATACCCTTGACAAAATTTAAAAAAATTGTGTCGAAAGAAAAATTTTGGGAAAAAAAGTTAAATGTTCATTTTTTCCTTCCACATTGCTTCAATTCTTGTGAAGTACCTAAAGGGTTAATAAACTTCTTGAATGTGGCTTTGAACACGTTGAGGGTGCAGTTTTTAGAATGGTGTCACTTTTGGGTATTTTCTGTCATATTGACCCCTCAAATTCACTTCAAATGTGAGGTGGTCCCTAAAAAAATGGTTTTGTAAATTTTGTTGGAAAAATGAGAAATTGCTGGTCAACTTTTAACACTTATAACTTCGTAACAAAAAAAAATTTTGGTTCCAAAATTGTGCTGATGTAAAGTAGACATGTGGGAAATGTTATTTATTAACTAATTTTTGTGACATATCTCTCTGATTTAATGGCATAAAAATTAAAAGTTTGAAAATTGCAAAATTTTCAAAATTTTTGCCATATTTCCATTTTTTCATAAAAAAACGCAAGTTATATTGAAGAAATTTTACCACTATCATGAAGTACAATATGTCACGAGAAAACAATCTCAGAATCGCCAAGATCCGTAAAAGCGTTCCAGAGTTATAACCTCATAAAGAGACAGTGGTCAGAATTGTAAAAATTGGCCTGGTCTTTAACCTACAAAATGGCTTGGTCATTAAGGGGTTAAAATTACAGACTGTTCATGTCTTTGTCAGTGGGCAAACTTACAAAATCAGCAAGGGATCAAATAATTATTTCCTTCATTGTATGTTCTGTATGTAATTAGACACAGTCGCTTAGAGCTGTGTAGGGAAACTGAAATCTTGAATATCATGGTGCAGTAAAGGTTGCTCAAGGAGGTGGAAGACTGGAATTTCCCTAACTAATGTGTGGGGCATGGACAGTACAGAGATTGAAGAGAGACAGGATGGTAACACTGGATAAGCTGTGCATGCAAAAAAGATCCTCAGCCCTACTCTATGTACAGCAATTTACAGCTAAGAGAAGCAAAGTCCTATCCTCAATTAGTGTGATTTGTCCTTGTTTCTATGTTACTAGAGAAAGTTGTAACCTAACAATAGAAAGTGTACATCAAGATAGAGGAGAGTTACATCCTTCACCCCTTAACGCCTAAATTCTACAGGATTGTGTTTCTAGCTTTGGACTATACATGCTGTAGCTAGACATGTATTTTTCTTATATAAGCCTAATTACACATGTTAACTTTACAATGATATTTGCAAATTCATGAAATATTCCCCATGGTGAATAAAGAAAATGAAATATAGAAAATGTGTTTGTCCAGGTATAGATTACTTGCCTGCTTGTCTACTCTGTGAAAGTAATCAATATTGTACATGCTAGTCTTGCTATCAAATTCTACATTTGTCCAGTTCTAGGAGATGTTTGCTGAATTTATTTATTTGTTTCCATTTTTCCGGGAACATTCTCTGTGAAATACAGAAGATTACCTAGAGAAGAAATACACCTCTGTAACTAAGCCCCTATTGGTCATACTTGTAATACTCTTGGCTTCTTGGCTGTAGCTAAACGTTATCAGTACGACAGAAAACCATTTCACGCATAAAGATTTTGCTATGAAGTCTCTGCTCTGCAAATACAAAACTAAATGTAAGGATTTGGGAAAATTAAACCTATTAAATGTTGCTTTGGAAGCATAAATCAATGAGCAAAGGTTTACATTTTATGAACATTAACATCATAGCATTAAGGCTTGTGCTACATATCTTCCTTAGTTTGGACACTACAAGACCCACCAGAATTTCTACAACTTGATACTGGAAGTTGTAGATAGAGTTTATTGATGACTAGACATACCATAGGATGCTCAGGAAGTACTAGTAAGTAAAACGGATTATAAAATAGATTAAAAACAAAGGTCTGTTCACAAGAAATAACCATTGGCATCAAATAGCCACCGAACGGTATTTTACAAGCCTTTTTACACAGACAGTTGTAAACAATGTGCAATGATAGATCTTATTTTAGAATTATCATGAAGAAGCATTCTTAAGAAAGCTCCATCTTGATAATCTGAAATGAGGCGCTGCCAGTGGTCTCTTGGCATCTCAAAAATGGCTACCATGGACAGGCTTAGTCAATCCACTCCACTTTCTAGATACCAGGGGTTATCTTGGCCTTTACCCTTTAACACCTGTACAGGGAACTGGATTTAAATGGGGGACCCTTGGTTGGGGCCACTGCATATGCAGCTGTACGGTGGTGAGTCAGGTAGCTGGCTCAAAACCAAGACGAAGGATCTATATCTGAAACGCGCGTCGAGGTGTGCCTGCACTGCAGTTTGATCGCCATCTATGCCAGGCATATGATTATATTTGTGTTGAGGCTATTTTTTTGTATTATTTCTTCATGGTCCATTCATTGGTAATGGATATATTTTTGCACTGATATTTTGCACATTTGCACTTTCTTCACTTGCTTTTTATTCAACATTTGCTCTCACAACTTTAATGATTTTGATGTCATTTTCATTACACCATTGCATTTTTTAGCCTATACATATAAAGTGATTTTTCCATACTGGCATTTTGGTGGTCTATAATATATCTATATATTTTTATTGGAAATATATTCTTTTATATATAGTATTGATTTTATATATTTTTTCTTTAATATTCTGTAGTGCGGACACTCTTGTTTGAATTTATGCCACTCATTTCAATAAAGGCAAATTTTTAATATTTCATGTCTTTCCTGTCATCAATCTATCCATATTTGGTGGTTGTTTTGTTTCAAAACCAAGAGGGCAGAAAATGTACAAAATCAGAAAATGCAAGTATAGTCTGTAAAATAGAGCAAAAAGAAGGTTGGCACACTACTATAGGGATGGCGGTGCTAGTGGACGGAATCAAGGATCCCAATACATAATGTCTCAAAAAGAACACTGCACTCGCTGAAAAATATATTGCATCAAGTGAAGTTTTATTTATCAAGTGTACAGTAAGCGACAAGTAATTGACGTTTCGGCCTCTACCGGGCCTTTATCACAAAGTCGCTGCAAAAAATAGATAAAAAGTATATATTATAGTATAAACAGTGAAAGAATAAACATAGAAAATTATACATATTTACAATGATATATACAGATCTATGTCACTCACGGAAGCATTATAGAACAGAGTTATAACACGGGATCATATAGTGTAGATGGAGGCTTGAAAAGATGAGAGGGAGAAGTAGAGATCATGTGTCTACCATATAGAGAGCTGGTAAGTATATGGAAACATACCCATGATGTGATTGCATTGCAGAATGTTTCATATTAGGTTCACAGAAAATGGAGTCAAGAGGAATTCTCCTATTGGTAATGAGAGGGTAAAGCAATGAATAATATCACATAATTAAATAAGTTATATTGATATAACAGAAATGGTGTGGACTCCAGAGGGAGTTATTGGTATATAACAGTGTAACTTTACCAGAGGGCAGTGCTGGATATGGGTAATGATACGTGAGTCTGTGCGACAAAATTCATATAATGGGGTGAAGTACTGGGAAATGGAGATAAAGATAATTCTAATTAGTTTATGATACATATAGAGTGTACTGGATATATTGAGTAGTATTTACCAATGCTTGTCTTAGCCTGACACCAATGGATATGCAAGTTGCGCTGAATATTATAGATATATGTCAGGAACAGAAATGCTGTGAAAATAGGATTTCCAAATTGAAAGACAATGTCATATTAATTAAACATAGATAGGAGGTAGCAAAAAACGCTCACATATGATGGAAGTAAATCCAACACGTTGGTGGTATAGTGGACGGTGCTGGCACATCCGTGCCTTAGCAGTAAGGTGCTGGGTTGAGGTCTCAGTGGCGCTGTCTGGAGCGCTGGTAAGCGCTATAAAGAAAGGGTTGTATAATAAGGAGCCTAGTATTGTCAGAATAATACTTATCTTGGCGTCGGTGAGTGCTCACATGCGTCGTGGTGTGTTAAGCGCCAGTATACAGCGTTGGTATTATGGTGGATGCTGGCACAGCTGTGTCTTAGCAGGAGGAGGCTGTACTGAGCTGGCAGGAGCGCTGTATAAAGCGCTGGGTGGTCACATGACCGGATGTGACGTCAGACGCCGGCGCATGCGCAGTAAGTGCTGTGATGTCAGCGGACCTCTATCCTGCTTGGTGAAGGGATTGTTTACATTGTCATGGTGATTGAAAACATTGTAAGCATGGTCATGAAGAAAGATAGTTGTATCGATATTAAAGATATAGAATAAAGAAGAGTGGCAACTGAAGAAGAAAATGAAGACATAACATAAGTACATGAAAGGAATAATGGGAGAACACAATAAAGAGAAATCATGTACATAAATAATATAATACACATGGTAGGAGTCCAAACCAGGAAAAATAAAATAAAATAAATCAAAAGGTGGGGGAAGGGAAGGGGGTATGAATCTTACCATCTCAATAATGGGAGAAGGCCACAGAGATTAGTTATTAAGGATTGATCTAGGGGAAAAGGAAAATCATATTAGCCAATCCATGTCACGATTTAAACCTTTCGGGTGTAACGTATCCAGGGTGTAAATCCAGTAACTTTCTCGTTGTTTTAATAATTTAATATGGTTACCACCTCTCCTGGGTCTCGGGACCCTCTCGATTACCTGGAATCTCAATTGCGCCACATTATGTTTGGCATCTTTAAAGTGTGCTGGTAATGGTAGCCATGTCTTCTCACACCGAATAGTCGATTTGTGGCTTGAGATTCGGTCCCTGATGGCTTGGGTCGTTTCTCCTATATAGAGGAGGCCGCAGGGACATTTCACAAGGTATACAACAAAGTTGCTTGCACAGGTAAAGTAGTCCCTCACCGGGTAAGATTTCCCGGTGCGGGGATGTACCACTTCATTCCCCTTGATAACATTAGAGCAACTCATGCAGCCGAGACACGGGAATGTACCTGTTCTCCTGTGTCCGGTGAGTGTGTTAGAGGACGGTTGTTTGTGGGAGCCTAAATCAGCCCTGACCACGCTATCTCTAATGTTTCTGGCTCGTCTCGTACACATAAGCGGTGGTTCATTGAAGATTTCTATGTGTGGATATGCTTTGGCGAGGAGTGGCCAATGCTTTCTGATGAGGTTGTGAACCCTGCGCATGGAGGGGTGGTGATTGTGAACAAATGGAAGACGTGGATTCCTATGTGTATCAGTCCTTGTAAGACCCACTTCTCCAAGTGCTCTAGCTGATTCAGAATTGAGAAGGTCAACAGGGTAGTTACGTACTTTGAATTTTTCTGCCATTTCGTGTACTCTGTTTTCTCTTTCGATAGGATTGGAGACAATCCTAACTACCCTCTTGAATTGTGATCTTGGCAAGCTGTTCTTAGTGGTAGTGGGGTGGCAGCTACTGTATAATAGTAAATTATTACAATCAGTTGGCTTGGTGTAAATGTCTGTGCTAAGTAGGCCCTCAGCATTTTTTTGTATCCTGGTATCCAGGAAAGTGACGTTGTTGATGTCATAAGTGATAGAGAACGTTAATTCAGGTGTAATGGTGTTGATTTTGTTGAAGAAATCAACAAGGCTGGAGGGATCACCATGCCAAATACAGAAAATGTCATCAATATACCTGACCCACATTATGGCATGTTGTTTGAATAAGGGGTCATGGTATACATGTTCCTGTTCGAAACGGTCCATATATAGATTTGCATAAGCTGGGGCCACGTTGGACCCCATAGCGGTCCACATGTCTGTATATAGTATTCGTCCCCAAATAGAAAGAAGTTTTCCCTCAAAACAAGGTTCAGTAAATCAAGGCATAGCTCAGAGGTACCTCTATCAATGTTGGCTTCCTGTAGAGTTTCAAAACCAAGAGGGCAGAAAATGTACAAAATCAGAAAATGCAAGTATAGTCTGTAAAATAAGCTGAAGTCAAATGATGAAACAAATGCACTTCACAGAAGCTGACAAGAACAGACTAATCCAAAGGAACACAAAGTTATATCTGGCATCTTCCAGCAGTAAACTGGAAGCTTAAGTAGAGTGTGGTGCTTAACAATTGGCTGGAACAACTCTATCTGTGTGTCATACTCAACTCTAGTTGGGACCTATGGATTTATTTTTTGTTAATTCGTAGAATCCAGAAAGTTCTCATTTTTATGTAAGCGTCACTTTATCATATCTTACATTTTTGTGTCTGTAAGGCAGTTTATTTTTTTATAAACACTGCAAAAAAACGTAGCATTTATGCTACCGTATTTTCCGGCGTATAAGACGACTTTTTAACCCCTGAAAATCGTCTTCAAAGTCGGGGGTCGTCTTATACGCCGGGTACGGAACATATGGTGGGGGGAGTGGGCGTCTCAGAGGCAAGGCGTTTACCTCATCATATCAGCGAGGGTCTAGGCGCTGGGGGGCGGTGTTGGCGGCTCCTTTTTGTGCAGCCTGGGGGGGCTCTGTGCTGGGGATGGCGGCGGCTCCTCTTGTGCAGCCCCCTCAGGCTCTGTGCTGGGGGACAGCGGTGGTGGTTCTTTCGGCAGAGTCTTGGCTCTGCAGGCATTTTCTCAATCCCCGGAGGCCCCGGCAGCTTCATTGCTGCGATGCGGTGGCCTCCGGGAAAATGGCCGCTGCATGCTCAACTTCAGAGCACATCTCAAGATCTCGGGAGACGAGATTTGAAACTGAGCATGCGCCGCCCTCAGCGGCCATTTTCCCGGAGGCCACCGAATCGCAGCAATGAAGCTGCCGGGGCCTCCGGGGATTGAGAAAATGCCTGCAGAGCCAAGACTCTGCCGAAAGAACCACCGCCGCTGTCCCCAGCACAGAGCCCCCCAAGGCTGCACAAAAAGGAGCCACTGACGCCGCCCCCCAGCGCCTAGACCCTCGCTGATATGATGAGGTAAACGCCTTGCCTCTGAGACTCCCACTCCCCCATCATATGTTCCGTACCCGGCATATAAGATGACACCGGCGTATAAGAAGACCCCCCCACACTTTTAAGATGATTTCATATTTTGACTGTAAAAGTTGGGGGGCCGTCTTATACGCCCAATCGTCTTATACGCCGGAAAATACGGTATATGTGAATAAGGCCTAAATGTCCAAGCAAAGTGGATGCGATTTCATGAAAATTCCTGTCCACTAAGATGCTGTTGTACTGTACGGTTTTCGTGCATTTTTCTCTCTAAGCTTATATCTAGAGCCTGAAAAATTATTGTGAAAAAATGCATTTTTAAGTGCAAAATGTAAGCTTTTCTGTACTATAGAAATAGTGTTAAAATTCTGCTTCAAATCTTCAGCAAATGCATCAAATAAGAGGGAAAACCCATAAAAGGAAAGCAGCAAACACACCCTCAGTGTTACATTTTTTACAGGTTTAATGGAGAAAAAAAATCAATCATGCCTTTTTTTACGCCATTTAACAATCATTGTAAATAATCTGATTGCTGATTGTTACTATTACAGGGACACCAAATATATCTGCTATTCGCTGATTTGTGATGTCTATTTTTTATAAAAGCACATTAAAAATAAAGTTTTTCTAATTGTCTTTCATTATTTCTAGTAATTTATAGGAAGAAACAAATTTGACTTTGATTTTCCCTCTAGAATATAGGGACATAGAAACATACCGCTATATACAGAGGTGTATCTATATATCAATATAATTTCCCTGTCAGTTTAGAGCCTGAAATGTAACTTCAAATATAGTAAATCGTCCCATTTTTGTCAGTTGAGTCTATGGCTCATAGCTTTAGCAGCTGCCTGCAATAACAGAGACTTTCTGTTCTAATGCTAGAGAGTAGTGATGAGCGAGTATGTTCGTTACTCGAGTTTTCCGAGCACGCTCGGGTGTTCTCTGAGTATTTTGGGGCGTGCTCGGAAATTTCGTTTGTGTCGCCGCAGCTGCATGATTCGCGGCTGCTAGACAGCCTGAATACATGTGGGGATTTCCTAACAAAGAGACTACCCACTATAAACCAGACTGTCCTTCTCAATCCAGGGTGGTCTGAAGCTATGGCTATGATGTCTTGCAAAATAAGAAATCCTTTTCTGCTGTCCCTCTATAGCACAGTTAGAAGCAACAGTTTTGAGACCATTATACAGCAGTATAATGACAGGAAGGCACAGTAGAAGTAGAAATGGCTAATAAGTGGAAAATAAAACAGATTTCTCAGAAGAAATATATTACATTTATGAAAAGTTTATTGAAGTGACACTGATTATTTAAGTATTATTATTGGTGCTTATTAGTTTTGTGCTTCATTGCCTCTATGCATCTTCCTATCTCTATGTATAATAAAGATAGCCCTAATAAAAATTGCACCTTTAATGGCAAAATTAATTGACGCACTTGCCAAAAATCATACCTTACACATGGTAACGAGGTGTTCAGAGCACTTCTTTTCCATCTGTCTCTGCCCTTCCCTGACTACTGTAAAGCTAGAGCTGTCAATCAAGAAAGAGGAAGGCGAGGATAGATGGAATAGTAGGTGGGAGGATGCACTGTACTGTTCAGCAATGCCCAGGGTGCACTGTATGCCTCATTAGCATATTTAATAAAGAACAATGGCAAAGAAAGCAATGAATTCGAAAATTAAATGTACAATTTTTATTAGGGCCATCTTCCTTATAAAGAGCTGTGCTTCGTTTGAACAGTCATTTATGCTGACACACTCCCCAAAATCCATATTTTATTATTCAGTTACTTGTATGTTGCCATATTATCTAGCAGTCTTTCTCAGACTCTGGGGTACAATCATCTGTATTCTTTACATTCCTTCTATGATGTACAGTGATAAACATTTAATTACGGCATTTGCTTTTACCTTATGCTGCAAATGTTGTAAAATGTAGTAAAGCTGTCCATACACATTACAGTGTTATTGGGAGATCCTCTTGTTTTCATTTAAGTGTATGGCCAAGGGCTGGACAAATCCCAGTTGTCAGGTTGCCATGGTGACTAGGACATCACTGCTGGCGCTTGGTGCACATAGCTCTGGTTCTGATTCTGCAGGTGCCACTAGGGAGAGTCTGATGCTAATATATTTATATTGCTCCTATTGACTTTAAGGGGAGCTGTATAAATGTCTAGGCAGTATGCCAAGGCCCATTAGTTTTGATGATCAGGAATGGGGCAGGGGTAAAAATGCAAGTGATCAAACAAAGATTAGACCATCAATTCTCATGGTGCGATATCCCTCTAGGCTACATTCACACGATGGGTATTTGGTGTGCTTTTGATGTTGCAGATTTTCTTCAGCATTTCTGCATCTAATAGCTAAATTAGGTTACTTGTTTTTGTCATTGCGTTTGTGAGTGCGTTTTTTTAAGTGTTTTTATCACATTTTTGACGCTTTTGTCTTGTTTTGGTATGTCATGTTTACAGTAAGCTGCTTTGTTTTTTATATTCCCAGGAATTTAGTTTTGACAGAACTATATTTATACAGTCATGTGTGGTTTGCTAAAAACACACTGTATGCAGTTCTAGGGGGAAAATTCACATAAAAAAATTAGCGTATCCGCAAGGAAAATTGACATGTTGTGGATTTTAAATATGGAATGCAGGCCAGCTTACACAGTCTTAAAAAACAAAACACAATGGACATGAGATTTCTATCAATCCCATCCACCTTGCTGGATATGTAAGACACTGTGTTTTTTGTGCAGCAAAAATATGTAGATTAAAAAATCACCAAAAACTCATTGAGGTTGTCTACTACCCTGACTTAGTTACTGGTTTAGCCATAAATGTACAGTCAAAAAAAAGCACATGTTTGGTATTGCCGCATCAATAAAAATCCCATCTATAAAAGTGTCACCCTAGTTAACCCCTTCAGTGAAAGCCGTAAAAAATCCACAAAAAAGTAGTAAATTATACTTTTTCCAAGCGGTATCATCATACCGCTTGGAAAAAGTGCAATAACACGCGATCAAATAGACGGATATAAATAAACATGGTACCGCTGAAAACATCATCTTGTCCCACAAAAACAAGCCACCATACAGCATCATCAGTGAAAAAATAAAAAAGTTATAGCTCTCAGAATAAACTAATGCAAAAATAATTATTTTTTCTATAAAAGTTTTTTATTGTGTAAAAAACGCCAAAACATAAAAAAAGATATAAATGAGGTATCGCTGTAATCGTAGTGACCTGAAGAATAAAGCTGCTTTATCAATTTTACCACAAGCGGAACGGAGGAAACAAAAAAAACCAATACCTGAATTGCTGGCTTTTGTTCATTCTGCCTCCACAAAAATCTGAATAGGAAGCGATCAAAAAACATTATGTGCCCGAATATGGTACCAATAAAAACGTCAGCTCGTCCCGCAAAAAACAAGCCCACACATGACTCTGTCGGCCGAAATATGGAAAAATTATAGCTCTCAAAATACGGCGATGCAAACATTTCTTTTAGTGTGTGACAGAAGCTAAACATGAAAAAAGGATGTAAATCTGGTATCGCTGTAATCACACCGATCCAAAAAATAAAGTCGTCTAATTACTAATACTGCACGAGGAACAGCGTAAAAAATAAAACCAATTCTTCACCTTTTGTGAATTTGTTCATGCTGCCTCCCAAAGATCGTAGTAAGGCGATGACAGTGGTTTACCCCCATATATGGGGTATCAGCGTACTCAGGACAAATTGCACATCAACTTTTGGGGTCCAATTTCTCCTGTTACCCTTATAAAAATAAAAATTTGGGGGCAAAAAGATCATTTTTGTGGAAAAAAATATGATTTTTTTTATTTTCATGGCTCTACTTTATAAACTTCTGTGAAGCACTTGGGGGTTCAAAGTGCTCACCTCATATCTAGATAAGTTCCTTGGGGGGGTCTAGTTTCCAAAATGGGGTCACTTGTGGGGGGTTTCTACTTTTTAGGCACATCAGGGGCTCTCCAAACGCGACATGACGCCAGCAGAACATTCCATCAAAGTCTGCATTCGAAAACGGCGCTCCTTCCCTTCCGAGCTCTGCCATGCCCCTAAATAGTAGTTTACCCCCACATATGAGGTATCAGCGTACTCAGGACAAATTGCAAAATAACTTTTGAGGTGTTGTTACCCTTTGGAAAATACAAATTGGGGGTGAAAAGATGATTTTTGTGGAAAAGATGATTTTTTAATTTTACGACTCTACGTTATAATCTTCTGTGAAGCCCTTGGGGGTTCAAAGTGCTCACCACACATCTAGATAAGTTCCTTGGGGGGGTCTAGTTTCCAAAATGGGGTCACTTGTGGGGGTTTCTACTGTTTAGGCACATCAGGGACTCTCCAAATGCAACATGGCGTCCAATCTCAATTCCAGCCAAAAAAGTCAAATGGCGCTGTTTCCCTTCCGAGCTCTGCCATGCGCCCAAAAAGTGGTTTACCCCCACATATGGGGGGATATCAGCGTACTCAGGACAAATTGCACAATAACTTTTGGGGTCCTTTTATCCTTTGGAAAATAAAAATTGGGGGTGAAAAGATCATTTTTGTGGAAAAAATAAGATTTTTTAATTTTACGGCTCTACGTTATAACCTTCTGTGAAGCCCTTGGGGGTTCAAAGTGCTCACCACACATCTAGATAAGTTTCTTGGGGGGGTCTAGTTTCCAAAATGTGGTCACTTATGGGGGGGTTTCCACTGTTTAGACACATCAGGGACTCTCCAAACCGCGACATGGTGTTCGCTCTCGATTCCAGCCAATTTTGACATTCAAAATCTCAAATGATGCTCCTTCCCTTCTGAGCACTGCCGTGCGCGTAAAGATTGGTCTTCCTCCATGCATGGGGTATTGGTGTATTCAGGAGAAATTGTACAACAAATATTGTGGTTCATTTTCTCCTGATACCCTTGACAAAATTTAAAAAATTGTGTTGAAAGAAAAATTTTGTGGAAAAAAAGTTAAATGTTCATTTTTTCCTTCCACATTGCTTCAATTCTTGTGAAGTACTTAAAGGGTTAATAAACTTCTTGAATGTGGTTTTGAACACCTTGAGGGGTGCAGTTTTTAGAATGGTGTCACTTTTGGATATTTTCTGTCATATTGACCCTTCAAAGTGACTTCAAATGTGAGGTGGTCCCTAAAAAAATGGTTTTATAAATTTTGTTGGAAAAATGAGAAATCGATGGTCAACTTTTAACACTTAACTTCCTAACAAAAAAAAATGTTGCTTCCAAATTGAGCTGATGTAAAGTAGACATGTGGAAAATGTTATTTATTAACTATTTTTTGTGACATATCTCTCTGATTTAAGGGCATAAAAATTAAATTTTGAAAATTGCAACATTTTCTAAATTTTTGCCATATTTCCATTTTTTTCATAAATAACCACAAGTTATATCAAAGAAATTTTACCACTAACATGAAGTACAATATGTCATGAGAAAACAATCTCAGAATCGCCAAGATCCGTTGAAGCGTTCCAAAGTTATAAGCACATAAAATAACAGTGGTCAGAATTGTAAAAATAGGCCCGTTCCTTAACGTACAAAATGGCTTGGTCCTTAAGGGGTTAAATCAAAGAGTTATGTCACACAAAGCAGTTGATAAATAACGTTTCCCACTTGTCTACTTTACATCAGCACAATTTTTGAAACATGTTTTTTTTTCTTTGGAAGTTATAAGGTTTAAAAGTTCACCAGGGTTTTCTCATTTTTCCAACAAAATTTCCATAACAATATTTCTGGGGGGCCACATCACATTTGAAGTGACTTTGATGGGCCTATATGACATAAAATACCCAAAAGTGACTTTTTTTTTACAGCATTTTTTCTTTAGACCCAATTTTTTATATTTTCGCAAGGATACCAGAAAAAAATGGACCTGAAAATTTGTTTTGAAATTTCTCCTGAGTATGGCAATACCTCATAAGTGGGTTGAAAGTGTTTACAAACACAGCAAAGCTCGGAAGGGAAGGAGCGCCATTTAAGATTTTGAATGCAAAATTTGCTAGAATCATTAGTGGACACCATGTCGCATTTGGAGAGCCCCTGATGTGCCTAAACAGTAAAAAACTCCCACACGTGCCCCCATTTTGGAAACTAGACCTCTTTGGGAACTTATCTAAATATATAGTGAGCACCTTGAAACCCCAGGTGCATCATAGAAGTATATTATGTTGAGCTATGAAAATTTTCCCACAAAAAGGTTCTTTTAGTCCCTTTTTTTATTTTCACAAGGGTAACAGGAGAAATTGCACCATAATATGTATTGCGCAGTTTCTTCTCAGTATGCTGATACCCAAAATGTGGAGGAAAACTGCTGTTTGTGCGCATGTCAGGGCTCGGAAGGGAAGGAGTGACGTTTCGGAATTCAGATTTTGATGGAAAGTTCTGTAGGTGTCATGTCGTGTTTGCAGAGCCCCTGATGTGCCTAAACAGTAGAAACCCCCCACAACGTATCCCATCTTGGAACCTATACCCTCAATGAATTTATCTAGATATGTGGTAAGCAACTTGAACCTCCAGGTGCTTCATAGAAGTTAATAGCGTTGAGCCATGAAAATTAAAAAAAAAAGTCACATTTTTTTCCCACAAAAATGTTCTTTTAGCCCTCAGTTTTTTATTTTCACAAGGTTAACATGTGAAAATGGACCCCAAAATTTGTTGTGCAATTTGTGCTGAGTACACTAATACCCCATATGTTGCTGTACAGTATTGCTTAGCCGTACGGCAAGACTCAGGAGGGATGGAGCGCTATTTTCCTCCTGGAGCACAGATTTTGCTAGAATAGTGTGTGGACTCCAGATACAGAGCCCATAAGTGTTGGAAGAGCAGAATTCCCCCCCAGGTGAACACATTTTGGAAATTATACCCCTTTTGGAATTTATCTACAGGCGTAGTGACTATTTTGACTCCATGGGTGTTTTCCAGAAACAAGCAGCAGTGGATGTTGCTGAGTGAAAATTGTAAACTGCCATTGTGGTGTCCGTACGTTGTGGTCCCCACTACATTGCTGTCACCAGTACGCTGTAGTCAACAGTATGTGGTAATTCCCAGCTCATCCTTCTGGAGACATCACTCGTAAATTAGGAGGGCTCTCATTGCTACAGAAATGCCAAACATGTGGACGCTAAATGTGGTTTAGGCATACTGTGGAGCTCAGAAAGGAGGGGGCATTTTGATTTGGGAGTGCAGAATTTGCTGAATTTGTTTTGGGGACGAGGAGCCTTAGCGCTTTTCCAGAGCCTTTGTGCTGCCAGTAACGTTCTGTGCTGCCAGTAACATGGAAGCCACCTATATTTCCATTAACAGATGACGTACCTGAGTGGTGATTTGCTTTTTTGGTGGATTGATTAACAGCTTTTGTAGGGAGCATTTTACATAACATTTGGCATCACATTTATCCGGCACTCTATGCTGAGCACTTACATCAGGCTTTACATCTAAATCTCCGAGTGACGTGATTCAGATGAAACCCCCAAGGGATCCATTCACTATAATGCTGCAGCAGATTTACTCTGGACTCCATCTGGCCTCTGTTCAGCGATGTCCTTCTTTTCAGAAGTGCACAAAACTGTGGTCGACTGCGCTTTTATGCACACATAAAAAGACAGAAACCGCTGAATCATAGGTGGCCAGATGCCGTCCACAGTGCCTTCATCTGCCTCATTATAGGGAATCTTCCACTGAAGTTTCCGTCTGAATCACGTTTTTCAGAGATTTTCACGGAAACCCCTGTGTAAGTGCTCAGTGAAGCGCGCAGGATAAATGTGAGCTGAGCCATACTGTGATCTTTGGGAGGCAGAATGAAAAAATCAACTGCAGGTGAAGAATTGGTTCTATTTATTTAGAGCATTAGTTCAGTGTCTGACATGCAGGGAGGAGGACGATAGGGGCACAGAGGGAGCTCACTCCCTCTGCGATGCCCCGCGATGTCGCTGTCACTATTGACAGCGGCATCACAGGGGTTAAACACCCTCGATCTGTGCTAGCACTGATAGTGGGCATCACTGCAGAGATCTGACTCCCGCTCTTGATTGTGGCAGCGCTCAGCGTGAGCCCCACGATCACAGAGCTGTATATGTAAGGCAGTTTGCGGGAATGCAGCTGCCCCATGTCTGGCAGGGGTTAAAGCAACATAATAAAAAATTAAAAGTTACAAACAAATGAATTAGCCAGAATAGAGAGCGTGTACAAAGAGCATCTCACTTTGGAGAACTCAGCTTTTGATTAATTTCAATGGGAATTGTGTACTGTAGTCCTTTATTTTAGTGGTGATGTTGCAGGGGAATTGAATACTTACTACTGAGATTCCTTAAAGATTATAAATGACCACTAGGATCCCTGCAGTCAAACATGTGTTGCGATAAGGTTATAATTAGTACTGAAGTAAATACAAAGGTGAGTCAAAAAAATCTGCACTGTGGCTGTAGAAATTATTTTACTTGCTGTAGAAATTATTTTAATTAGCTTCCGGAAAAGACAAATACATCATTTTTCAGCATCATCTCTCTGCTGTTCAATACACCTTGTCCATATGTCAGCAAGTTTTCATATGCTCTCATTAAAAAATCTTTAAGGCTGACTTGCGAGCCACAAATGCACCGCAGTTGGCACCTCTACATCAGATGTGAATCTTCCATCCTGTAGGTCTTTCAGGGGACCAACAGGTGATAATCCGATGGGGCAGAATCAGTTTATATGTACGCTCAATGTTGTCATCAGTCGTGTGTGTCTTTCTCCTTCTGGTTAGCACTTGTGTGACCTTCCTTGATGTTTTAGATCAATATCCACACCATGCACACCCCCAGACCACAAAACACCCAAGCAAATCACTGCATGCTCCTCTACTTTCCTGCAAATCAAAAGTGGGGAAGCTATTGTTTCTGGCACAAATTAACATGTTCCAAACTGGACATCAGTGACTGGAGAGTAAGCCGCATTGTACAGAATGCACTGTTAAGACAATAAAGCCAACATAAGGTACATTATACATTGAAATGTGTAATATTTTTGGCCCATCATTTTAATAAAAGTCAGTAATAATTCGAGTGCCCTAGAATAGGTGATACCCTACTGATCACTGGGGATCCAAGCTCTTTGACACCCACTAATCCATGCAGAACCTTATCTGAATGGAGGACAAATCCAGAATTTAGGCTGGGATTCAGTAGCATAGCTACTGGTGGGGGGGCAGAGGGGGTCATCGTCCCGATCACATGAAGGGGCCCACTGGGAGTCACTGCCACTTCAGTGATGAGGCAGAACACAGCACAGTAGGAGATCAGCAAAATGCCTACTCCTCTGCCTGATGGAGACTCTGCACGCTGGTAGCACAGTGACCAGTTGCAGAGTCTCCCTCCTGCACTGTCACTGTATGGTGCAGGCTTACTGACCTGTCACCTGAGGAGCTTCTGCCAGGCTGCAGTTTTCTTCACTCCATCCTTGCTTGGATTGGCTCAGGGCAGGCACGCTGGGTCCTAGTGCCCCCATAGCATTTTACTCAGATGCTTCCATGTCCTGCTGCAAACTTCATCGGTAAGTGGGGATGGAATTTATTAGATTGCTTAAATGAAGGCATGTCATAGTCACTGGGGGTGAATGTAAGAGGATGGGGGTATTATGGGACTGTTGTGGGGGGACAGGGCACTGGGGGTGAATGTGAGAGGATGAGGGTATTGTGGCGGTTGAAGTGGGGGAGGGGGACCAGGCACTGGGGGGAATGTGAGAGGATGAGGGTATTGTGGGGGCTGAAGTGGAGGTGGGGAGGGGGCAGGGCACTGGGGTGGAATGTGAGAGCATGAGGGTATTGTGGCAGCTGAAGTGGGGGACAGGGCACTGGGGATGAATGTGAGAGGATGGGGTACTGTGGAGGCTAAGGTGGGGAGGGGCAACAGGGCGTTGGGGTCTGATTATCATACTCTTTTGTTATGAGATTATATGCACTCTATTACATGTATAGTTGCTGTCTGTAAGGCTGGAGATGGGGAGGTCGGGGCTTTTTATATTTAGTAGCTGGGTTTTTTATGAGTATGAGTACAAGAAGCCCCCATATACCAACCATGAGCTGCATCACATTTAAAGCACCACTCCAGCATTTATTTTTATTTCTCCTCTGGAGTTGTGCTTAAAATCCAAGAACTTTACCAACTGTCTGATACTCACCTCCCAGCGTTTTCATCTGTTTTCGCCTCCGCTCCGCTCCATCTCCTGCAGTTTGTGACCTGTCCGCTGCTCCAGTGTTTCATGGAGCGGCGCGGAGGTCACTAATCAATGTAAGTCTATGAGAGCCTCATTCTGACTTCTTTCTCGCCTAGTTATGGTCTGATTCTGGCATCTTCCTGGCTCTCATAGACTTACATTGAGCGCTTGTGATGTAGCTTCTAACTTCTGGCCAATCAGAAGCTGCTCTTACAAGATTGAACCATGGGACTGGAGTGGTGCCAAAAAACGGTGAATACGCCAGAGGATGAGTATATGACCGGAGGCAGGAGACTTGCTCTTAAAGCACCACTCCAGCGGTGAGAAAAAAAACCCTGCTAGAGCGGTGCTTTAATAATTTAACACTAGGACTACTGGACTCGTGACCCCGCCTAGAACTACTGAAAGGAGTCATTTTGACTCCTTGCTTGTTTTCGTTTATTTTTAGAGTTTCATTTGTGGTTATTTATTAATAATTATATTTTTTGTAATGTATTATTATTGTGAGATCCAACAGTGATGCTTTTGATTGTTTTTTTTCTGCTTTTCTTATTTTTCTACAGAAAATAACAATAATTATAATAGATGTTTTTCAAACATTTTTTTTTATTCAAGTGCACACATATAAACAACAACTGAAGAACAAAAAGCAGAGAAAATGTAGGTGGAGGAGCATAAAAATGAAAATATGGCACAGAATTCACCTTCTAAACATTTGGTGTTTCGCATTTTAGGCATTGCCTTTGATTTATGGCAGTACATTGCCCACACAAAGACTTACCACAAGTCTTACAATTGCTGACAGATCTATTTTTCTTGCACTTTTCTTTGATCTGGCAAAATTTTGTTTGAACCATCACTTCTGAGCATGTAGAAACTTGGGACGTGGAACCCTTTTCCCTATCTGTGACATAAGGACCACTCAACTCTCTCACAAGCGTTTGCAAAAATGCCTTGCGTGACATTTTTTGGTGGGTTATCTCATTGAATATTATCCATGCATTTATACCCGCAAAGTCTAAGGCATTTTCAAATGCATGAACAGGCCATCTCCTTGTGCATGTTCGTGTGGTATATTTTCGTGCCATCTGATCCACTACATCTACTCCATATTTTGTTTCATTGTAAAACTTTAACCGTTTCTGGAGTTTTTTTAGCGGAATCAGACGCAACAACAACATCTGGATGGACGGAACTCAAAATGACAACATTTTTGTTGGGCTTTCCTTGATATACTGTAAGTGTAAAATTGTCTTCATTTCTAAACACTTTAGTGTTGTACAATTCCTCTTTCATGGATTTTATTTCTTTAGGCACTTCTCGCCTTATCTTGTTCAGTGTTCCCACGATGGTTGTTCCTTTGCTTTTTAGCTGTTTAGCTAATTTTACTGAAGTAAAATAATTATCGGTTGTAACATTGCGACCTTTTTTCAAAAACGGGTCCAATAACTTCATTACCACATGGTCAGCTAAACGGTCCTCAGCACGGCGTGTGTCATCTTTGCCTAGATAAGGGAAGCCATTTGCCAGATATTTGCTCTCCTTATCAACAGCTAGCCAATATTTGTGGCCATATTTATCTGGTTTGGAAGGCATGTACTGCGTGAATGGACACCTAGTTTTGCTTGGGAAAAGTTGCTCATCCACCGTTATGTATGGGCCAGGTTTGTAACACGCAATACAATTTTCAATAAACCTGTCCCACACAGTAGAAAATAGAGCAAACTTGTCCGTTTGCAGTCTCTCCGATCGAGTAGATTTCTCATCAAATCTGAGAAACCTCATAATTTCAACAAAGCGGTCCCTAGACATTGTCGCTTTGCAAAACGGTATTCCCCAGTCATTACACCAAATACTGCTAATCGAGTGACGGTTCGTGCCAGATATTCCACGAGCATAGAATATCGCAATGAATGCATCTAGCTCCTCATCAGATAGAGTAAACTGTAAATTATTGTTCCTGCATGCTTCTGCAAGCGTACAGTTCTTTATATGTGTCAATATATATGAATCAAAAATTAGCATAAGATAAGAGCCTAGAGTAAACAAGCTATTTTGTTCAGCATTACACAGTAATACAAGCAGGTAAAACACAAGGAAAATGTGAAAAGTTGACATGTAAATTGAACTACATCTATATGAACATCAGGGTAAATAAGACAGAGTGAAAAAATTATGCACAAAACTTTATAGCAACATTTAGTGACAAAAGGACCTCAAAATATAATAGGGAGTCAAAATGACTCCCTTCAGTAGTTCTTGGTAAATTTTGAAAAAAACACGCAAATTTTTCACCAAAATTATTTATTCTCACAAAATCTTTTTTCACATCATATTTGAGGAAAAGTCACCGAGTTTCAAGCCGGAATTCTGAAAAATGTAGTCACAGAAGAGAAATAAAAAACGAAAGGAGTCAAATTGACTCCATCAGTAGTTCTAGTGTCTAGTAAGCCGACTGCCAGATCATAACAGGGAGTGCCTGCTGCATGATCCCCCAATATCAGTGGCATCATCAGGTGGTCACGCGACCGCACGTTTGCTATGTGCTTGTGTCGACTACAAAGGTTTGGCTTAATTCAATAGAAGAGAGTTGAGAGAAGCTGAAAGAGACATCACATGACCGCCTGCTGACTTCAGCGATGCTCATGCCATTGCCACTGTACATGGGGGGACTCAGGGGACATTATTAAATGTCAAGTGAGCACTTAAGAAGAATTATTGTTTATAGTGGCATCAGTAATTAAACTACCGAGTGGTAGAGGGTGCTGAGCCGGCTCTCAGTCAGGGTCAGGGGCGCAGTTACAGATGCGGCTCTTTATACACAGAGCGGTGACTGAAACCGTGCCGGCGCCACCCCTATGACTGGAAGAGAGAGGCTGCCAGGAGGAATAAAGTTAAGTTCCTCCTGGCACTGGGATTCTCAGTGCGAGCGCCGCACAATGTCAAAACACTATTAACTATTATACTGTATTTTGTGGCAGCAGTGGGGACATCATTCTATGTATAGGGGAACTCTTCTGGACATTATACTGTATGTATGTGAGCTGTGGGCCTATCATACTGTGTATAAAGGAGCTGTGGGCCTACCATATTGTGTATAGCTGTGGGCAATTTATACTGTGTATAAGGGAGTGGTTGGCCCATTATACTGTGTACAGGGAACTGTGGGGGATATCATACTGTATTTACAGGAGCTGTGAGTGCCCCATACTGTGTATAGGGGAGCTGTGAAGGCATTATACTGTGCATAGGGGAGCTGTTGGCCCATTATGCTGTATATAGGGAAGCTCTGGAGGGCATTATACTTTCTATAATGGAGCTCTGTCGGCATAAGACTGTATATGAAGTCTATGGAGAATCACTGCACACTTTTAACTGCATATGTCATGCTTGAATTGAAAATTTCATTGCACACTTGATGTGAAAAAAAGGAAAATAGCTATGAGACGACTGACTGACGTTTCGGCCAACGCAGTGGCCTTTATCAAATAGTCGCCTTTAGATATAAGTGTATTGGGGTATCAAATATCAAGTACTTATTTTCAAGTGCTTATTTTCAATGAACGTAGACAGTATGTCCAGATAGATCCTTTGTCATATATCCTTAATGGTCCGTGATGCATTTAGCATGGTTCTGCTATGTGCTGGGGAGGTATTGGTGATTCAGTGTGCTAGGTTTTAAAGCAAGCACAATCTTATTAGTTGTAAAGTATGTTCCCATATATATAGGGGAAGTATTGGTGGTTCAGTGTGCTTGGTTAAGCATTGGTGGTTCAGTGGGAGCTGCAGGGAATCCCCAGTCTGGTCTGCTTGCTTTAAAACCTAGCACACTGAATCACCAATACCTCCCCCAGCACATAGCAGAACCATGCTAAATGCATCACAGACCATTAAGGATATATGACAAAGGATCTATCTGGACATACCGTCTACGTTCATTGAAAATAAGCACTTGAAAATAAGTACTTGATATTTGATACCCCGATACACCTATATCTAAAGGCGACTATTTGATAAAGGCCACTGCGTTGGCTGAAACGTTAGTCAGTCGTCTCATAGCTATTTTCCTTTTTTTCACATCAAGTGTGCAATAAAATTTTCAATTCAAGCATGACATATGCAGTTAAACGTGTGCAGTGATTCTCCATAGACTTTAGATAGTGGGATACTCTAATCCCTTTTCACTTGCACCGTATCATCACTCATTTAGTTGTGTGCTAGCCATCTTTTTGATATAAGACTGTATATGGGTGCAGTGGGATCATCATTCTGTTTAGAGGGGAGCTGTTTGCTCATCATACTGTGTATAAGGGAGCAGTGGGGACATCATACAGTGTATAGGGGAGCAGTGGGATCATCATACTGTGTATAGAGGAGCTGTGGGGACATTACATTATGTATAGGCAAGCTGTACATGGGGTGAACTTAGGGGACATTATTAAATGTTAAGTGGGCACTTTAGCATTATTTCTAGGGGGGGGGGATTTTACTAGGATAATAGAAAAAATTGGAGTCATGCTCAACAGGACTGGATTTTACTTTTCTTTTTATTTTTGAAACGAATATATAGTGCATACAAAAGAAAAATTTACATGGTCGACATGAGTCATGTGTAAGACTGCTTAATGCAGTCGAAATGTGTCGACTGTGTCATGTTGACTGCGTAAATTTTTCTTTTGTATGCACTATATTTTCTTTTGAAAAAGAGAAAAGGAAAATACAGTCCTGTTGAGCCGGACTCCAATTTTTTCTATTATCCTTGATGTGAGGCCAGGGCGAGGCCGGTGTCTGAGCTCCAGGCGGATGAGCATAGAGCAACTGGGTGAGCTAGAATCAAGTTTCTACAATGGGAATTTGACTATCTAGAGAGCATGAGTAATTATTACTATGTAAGGAGCACAGTGGTGGCAGTATTATGTGGGGCAGTAAGAGGAGCTGTTATTGTAACACTCAGTAGGTGCTGTAGGGCACATATGACAGCAGTGGCTCAGTATTCGGGCATCAGCAGAATGAGCTGTTTGCATGTTGGGGATAGATATGGACGGTGGTGGAAATGTGAGAAGTCAGATGTGTCTTTGTTATTTTCTCTGCGCATGATTTGTGGCTGGAGAAGTTGTCTTGTTGGTCTGGGCCAGATGGAAAAGACAGGAAAAGTTAACAACTCCATAAGAAAGAACATCAGCTGTAAGTCACCATCTGTAACTGCACTGTGATCTCTTATATGGTCTACGGGACTGGTATCTAACACTATATGGTCTCCATATAGTAATATCAGTGTTTGATTTTGTGTGTAGATTTTCAATCTCAGCGCAGTCATCTGATGATTTTCCCCTATACTCACGATTAAGGCCTCTTTCACACATCCGGTGTGCGCCTGACAGCGCCCCTGGCATTTAGCCGCAGCGCCGCATCAGAAAACCTGATGCGCCGCTTGTGGGTTTTTTTGCATTGACTTGCATTAGCGCCGGATGGCGCCGCATGTCAATGCGTCGTATGCGATTTTGTCCGGATGCGGCGGAAATGTACATTCGGCGGCCGGACAAAACGCAGCATGTAACGTTTTTTTTTTTTTGCCGGATTCCCCTGATGTCTCCGGGCATCAGAAACCATCCGGCAAAAAAACGCAGGCAGCGCAAGCGGCGCATCAGGTTTTCTGATGCGGCGCTGCGGCTAAATGCCGGGGGCGCCGTCAGGCGCACACCGGATGTGTGAAATAGGCCTAGGGGGCACCACTGTAGCTGTAGTCAGGATTACCTGGTTAAGGGCCCACCCAGATTCCCTCCCCCCACCCAAGCTGAAACCCTAGCTAGGCCTCTGCTGGGATTACATGACAACTTGTGCTGGGTGTGACAGTCATTTTCATACAAGTCGCATGATCAAAAACATTTCTGCAACTTGTTTCCAAGTTGCTGTCTTGTGACTAAGGCTACAATCTTGCTGTGAAAAAACAAGCAAAATCACAAGTCGCAGTGGCACATCACTTACATTAACAACTATTGTAAGGGATGAAAAATCCAACACATTTGGGAACATTTCCGACTCTGTAATGCAATTTTGGTAGGGCGTAGCTCACAATGTGACACCATAGAAATCAATAGACGCAATATTGCAATGCAACGTCACAATGTAAGTGTCACATGAAACATGTAAATTATGCCGCACTATGTAACAGTCTGTGCAACTGTACAACTGTACAACCTTTACTGAAATACCAAGTGGTCAATGCATTTGGGGTCACAATAACATCTATCAAGCCTCATACTCAAAAGACATATATTGTTTGTGTCTGCTAACTTTTAGTCATATACATTCAAATTACAAAACTGTCTTCGCTTTATTTACAGTTGTGTGAAAAAGTGTTTGCCCCCTTCCTGAATTTCCTATTATTTTACATATTTGTCACACTTAAATGTTTAAGTTCACCAAACAACTTCAAACATTAGACTAAGATAACACAAGTAAACGCAAAATGCAGTTTTTAAATGAAGGTCTTTATTATTAAGCGAAAAAGAAATCCAAACCTAAGGGCCCCGTGTGAAAGAGTGATTGCCCCCTAAACCTAATAACTGGTTGGGCCACCTTTAGCAGCAACAACTGCAATCAGGCATTTGTGATAACTGTCATTGAGTCTTTTGCAACGCTCTGGAGGAATTTTGGCCCACTCATCTTTTGAGAATTGGTGTAATTCAGCCACATTGGAGGGTTTACAAACTTGAACCACCTTTTTTAGGTCATGTGACAGCATCTTAATTGGATTAAGTTCAACTTTTGTCTCTTCAGTCGACAGAGTATTCTCCAAAAATTCTTGGGGATCATCAAGATTTTTTTCTGGCAAAATTGAGACAAGGCTTTATGTCCTTATTGCTCAGCAGTGGTTTTCTTCTTGGAGCTCTGCCATTCAGGCCATTTTTTGCCTAGTCTTTTTCTTATGATGGAGTGATGAAAACTGACCTTCTTTGGATGTTGTTGTGGGGTCTTTTGTGATCTCTTGGATAAGTCATTGCTGCACTCTTGGGGTCATTTTGGTTGACCACTGTTCCATGTTTTCATCATTTGTAGATAATTGCTCTCACTGTGGTTCGCTGGAGTTCCAAAGTTTTAGAAATGGCTTTAAAACCTTTTACAGACTGATAGATATCAATTACTTTATTTCTCATTTGTTCCAAAATGTCTTTGGTTCGCTGCATGATGTCTAGCTTTTGAGAATATTTTGGTCTATTACACTCTGTCAGGCAAGTCATATTTAAGGGATTCCTTGATTGAGAACAGGTGTGGCAGTAATTAGGCCTGGGTGTGGCTAGGGAATTTGAACTCAGCTTCCCAAAGACGTGATAAACAACAGTCAATTGATATTTTAACCGGGTTAGGGGGCAATCACTTTTTCAGACAGGGCCCTATAGATTTGGATTTATTTTCCCTTAATAATAAAGACCTTTATTTAATACCTGTATTTTGCGTTTACTTGTGTTATCTTTGTCTAATATTTAAATATTGTTTGGTGATCTGAGACATTTAAGTGTGATAAACATGCAAAACAATAGGAAATCAGGAAGGGGCAAATACTTTTTCACACAACTGTATATAGTTTACCTATACAAAGACACATTACATTTAAAACCCATTACAAAATACACATGGAGCAAAACTCAAGATCCCGAGTATGATAAAGTAACAACAATATGCAGAGGACAAGCCCCAGTGAGTAATATGCAATAAAACACCAAGCATCTGAAAATCAGAGGATTGGACATATCACAGCTTTTTGGAAGTGCATTGAGCAGCAGGGTCATTTGCTGTTGAAGGAGAAAAAAATAAAAAAATCTCCTTAAATCTGCTTTAGCGAGTGTAAGCGAGCTGAGTGTGACCGGTGCGCAAGTGCGAATAGAGGTAAGTGTGTTACTTGGGATTCAGTGACTTTGGATTCAGGGAGTTTCCAAGGGAGGAATTACTGAATTGCTGTTATATTTTATTAATACTTTTTATTTATTTTTACTTATTTTTTTTGTCTGGTGAAATCCCCATTAGAAATGTGCTCCACTATTGCCAATGCCATTTAGTGTACATTTTGCCACGTGTATGCAGTCCTTGAACAGCCGATTGAGGGTGAATTCTGCTGTGCGAGATGTGAGCATGTTGTGCATTTGGAAGCCCAGATACTGGATCTAAATGTGCAGCTGGCAACACTGAGATCCATAGACAATATGGAAAGGAGTCTTCTGCTCACTGAGCAGATGCTCAATGGGACAGATGAGGGGGGATGCTAGGATGGAGCTGCAGGACAGTGAATCAGCAAGCTGGGTGACAGAAGGCGGGGTAGAGGGAAGAGTGCCAGGGAGGCTAGTCCTGATCTGGCACACCCCAATAAGTTTGCAAAGCTGGCAGATGAGGGGGGTGTCAATACAGGGGTAGCACTGCTGCAGCAAGGCACGTCCTCTGAAAGCCAGAGGAGTGTCTGCTCCAGTAAGGGGGGAATTAGGAGAGCAGGCCAGGCCAGACTGGTGCTGGTAGTGGGTGACTCAATTATGAGGGGAACAGATAGGGCAATCTGTCACAAAGACAGGGATCATTGAACAGTGTGCTGCCTACCTGGCGCTCGAGACTGACACATCGCTGATCGGGTTGACAGATTACATAGAGGGGCTGGTGAGGAACCAGCGGTCATGGTGCACATTGGCACAAATGACAGAGGTAGGTGGAAGGTCCTTAAAGATGATTTCAGGGAATTAGGCTGCAAGCTTAAAGCAAGGACCTCCAAGGTGGTATTTTCTGAAATACTGCCAGTACCACGTGCCACACCAGATAGGCAACGGGAGATTAGGGGGGTTAATAAGTGGCTCAAGAATTGGTGTAGGAAGGAGGCGTTTGGGTTCCTGGAGAACTGGGTCGACTTTTTAGTTGGCTACAGGTTCTATGCTAGGGACGGACTGCACCTCAATGGGGAGGGTGCAGCTTTGCTGGGGGAGAAAATGGGTAGAAGGTTGGAGGAGTCTTTAAACTACGGACTGGGGGGAGGGTATTGATTTTATAGGAGGGGAAGACAGTGCAGATAGGGACCTGGGCACTAATAATGAAATTGGGGTGGGGTTAGAACAGTTAATAATTTAAGAAAGAATAGAGGTACAGAGAGATACATAAATACATGTATACTAATGCCAGAAGCCTCACCAACAAAATGAAGGAATTAGAATTAATTTTGTTGGAACATAATTATGACATGGTGGGGATATCTGAGACATGGCTGGACATGAGCCACGACTGGGCTGTTAATTTACAGGGCTATAGTCTGTTTAGAAATGAATCTAATGAAGATGTAGAGTACCTGTGGGTGGAGATAAGGGGAGGGGGAAAAAATAAATTACTGATAGTGGTTTGTTATGTCTCCAAAAATAATGGAAGCAACGGAGAATATCCTTGTAAAGCAAATAGACGAAGCAGCGACTCAAGGAGAAGTCATTATTATGGGGGAATTTAACTACACTGAAATACATTGGGGAACAGAAACCTGCAGTTCCAGCAAAGGTAATAGGTTTTTGACAACTATGAGAGACAATTACCTTTAACAACTAGTTCAGGACCCAACAATAGGGGGCACTGCTAGACCTAATATTAACCAACAAGCCAGACCGCATATCAAATATAAGGGTTGGGGGTCACTTGGGTAATAGTGATCACAAAATAATAAGTTTTCATGTATCCTTTAATAAGATGTGTAGTAGAGAGGTTACAAGGACACTAAACTTCAGGAAGGCAAATTTCCAACGGATGAGAGATGATCTTGGTGCACTTAACTGGAACGATATCCTGAGACATAAAAATACACAAAGGAAATGGGAGACGTTTATTAGCATCCTGAATAGGACCTGTGCACAGTATATACCCTATGGGAAGAAACATGATAGATATAGCAGGAAGCCACTATGGCTAAATAAAGCTGAAAGGGGCGCAATAAGTGACAAAAAGAAAGCGTTTAGGGAATTAAAGCAAATAGGTTGTGATGAGGCATTAAATAAATACAGAAGATTAAATAAATTCTGTAAAAAGCAAATCAAGACAGCAAAGATTGAGACAGAGAGACTCATTGCCAGAGAAAGTAAAAATAATCCCAAAATATTCTTTAACTACATAAATAGTAAGAAACTAAAAAAATTATAGTGTCGTTCCCCTTAAAAATAGTCTGGGTGAAATGGTGGATGAGGATGAGGAAAAAGCCAATATGCTAAATTACTTTTTTTCAACAGTATTTACATAAGAAAATCCCATGACAGACAACATGATCAGTGATAACAAAAATTCTCCATTAAATGTCACCTGCTTAACCCAGCAGGAAGTACGGCGGCGTCTAAAAATCACTAAAATTGACAAATCCCTGGGCCTGGATGTGATCCACCCCGAGTACTGCAGGAATTAAGTACAGTCATAGATAGACCATTATTTTTAATCTTTAAAGATTCCATAATAACGGGTCTGTACCACAGGACTGGGTATAGCAAATGTGGTGCCAATATTTAAAAAGGGGGCAAAAACTGAACCTGGAAATTATAGGCCAGTGAGCTTAACATCTACTGTGGGTAAAATCCTGGAGGGTTTTCTAAGGGATACTATATTGGAGTATCTAAAGAAAAATAACCTCATGACCCAATATCAACATGGGTTTATGAGAGACCGTTCCTGTCAGACTAATCTGATGAGTTTCTATGAAGAGGTAAGTTCCGGGCTGGACCAAGGGAGCGCAGTGAACGTGGTGTATATGGACTTTTCAAAAGCTTTTGATACGGTGCCACACAAAAGGTTGATACATAGAATGAGAACAATGGGGATAGGAGAAAATATGTGTAAGTGGGTTAAGAACTGGCTCAGGGATAGGAAACAAAGGGTGATTATTAATGGAGCAAACTCGGAATGGGTCACGGTTAGCAGTGGGGTACCAGAGGGGTCAGTATTGGAGCCGCTTCTCTTTAACATATTTATTAATGACCTTGTAGGGGGCATACAGAGTAGTATTTCAATATTTGCAGATGACACTAAACTCTGCAGAGTAATCAATACAGAGGAGGACAAGTTTATATTACTGGAAGATTTATGTAAACTAGAAGCTTGGGCTGATAAATGGCAAATGAGCTTTAATGGGGATAAATGTAAGGTCATGCACTTGGGTAGAGCAAACAAGATGTATAATTTTGTGCTTAATTGTAAAACACTGGGCAAAACTGTCACTGAAAAAGACCTGGGTGTATGGGTGGACAACAAACTCACATTTAGTGGCCAGTGTCAGACAGCTTCTGCAAAGGCATATAAAATAATAGGATGCATTAAAAGAGGCATAGATGCTCATGAGGAGAACATAATTTTACCTCTATACAAGTCACTAGTGCGACCACACTTAGAATACTATGTGCAGTTCTGGTCTCCAGTGTACAAGAAATATATAGCTGAACTGGAGCTGGTGCAGAGAAGAGCGACCAAGGTTATTAGAGAACTTGGGGTCTGCAATACCAAGACAGGTTATTACACTTGGGATTATTTAATTTGGAAAAACAAAGGCTTAGGTATGACCTTATTGCAATGTATAAATATATGAGGGGACAGTACAAAGACCTTTCTAATGATCTTTTTACTCTTAGACCTGTGACGGGGACAAGGGGCATCCTCTACGTCTGGAGGAAAGAAGGTTTAGTCATAATCACAGACGCAGTTTCATTACTGTAAGAGCAGTAAGACTGTGGAACTCTCTGCCGTATAATGTTGTAATGAGTGATTCCCTACTAAAATTTAAGAAGGGCCTGGATGCCTTTCTTGAAAAGTATAATATTACAGGTTATACAGGTCCTTCTCAAAAAATTAGCATATAGTGCTAAATTTCATTATTTTCCATAATGTAATGATTACAATTAAACTTTCATATATTTTAGCTTCATTACACACCAACTGAAATTTGTCAGGTCTTTTATTGTTTTAATACTGATGATTTTGGCATACAACTCCTGATAACCCAAAAAACCTGTCTCAAAAAATTAGCATATCAAGAAAAGGTTCTCTAAACGACCTATTACCCTAATCTTCTGAATCAACTAATTAACTCTAAACACATGCAAAAGATTCCTGAGGCTTTTAAAAACTCCCTGCCTGGTTCATTACTCAAAACCCCCATCATGGGTAAGACTAGCGACATGACTTATGTCAAGAAGGCCATCATTGACACCCTCAAGCAAGAGGGTAAGACCCAGAAAGAAATTTCTCAACAAATAGGCTGTTCCCAGAGTGCTGTATGAAGGCACCTCAATGGGAAGTCTGTTGGAAGGAAACAATGTGGCAGAAAACGCTGTACAACGAGAAGAGGTGACCGGACCCTGAGGAAGATTGTGGAGAAGGACCAATTCCAGACCTTGGGGGACCTGAGAAAGCAGTGGACTGAGTCTGGTGTAGAAACATCCAGAGCCACCGTGCACAGGCGTGTGCAGGAAATGGGCTACAGGTGCCGCATTCCCCAGGTAAAGCCACTTTTGAACCATAAACAGCGGCAGAAGCGCCTGACCTGGGCTACAGGGAAGCAGCACTGGACTGTTGCTAAGTGGTCCCAAGTACTTTTTTCTGATGAAAGCAAATTTTGCATGTCATTCGGAAATCAAGGTGCCAGAGTCTGGAGGAAGACTGGGGAGAAGGAAATGCCAAAATGCCTGAAGTCCAGTGTCAAGTACCCACAGTCAGTGATGGTGTGGGGTGCCATGTCAGCTGCTGGTGTTGGTCCACTGTGTTTCATCAAGGGCAGGGTCAATGCAGCTAGCTATCAGGAGATTTTGGAGCACTTCATGCTTCCATCGGCTGAAATGCTTTTGGAGATGAAGATTTCATTTTTCAGCACGACCTGGCACCTGCTCACAGTGCCAAAACCACTGGTAAATGGTTTACTGACCATGGTATTACTGTGCTCAATTGGCCTGCCAACTCTCCTGACCTGAACCCCATAGAGAATCTGTGGGATATTGTGAAGAGAAAGTTGAGAGACGCAAGACCCAACACTCTGGATGAGCTTAAGGCCCCTATCGAAGCATCCTGGGCCTCCATAACACCTCAGCAGTGTCACAGGCTGATTGCCTCCATGCCACGCCGCATTGAAGCAGTCATTTCTGCAAAAGGATTCCCGACCAAGTATTGAGTGCATAACTGAACTTTATTATTTCATGGTTTTTTTGTTTGTTTTTAAAAAACACTTTTTTTTTATTGGACGGTTGAAATATGTTAATTTTTTGAGACAGGTTTTTTGGGTTATCAGGAGTTGTATGCCAAAATCATCAGTATTAAAACAATAAAAGACCTGACAAATTTCAGTTGGTGTGTAATGAATCTAAAATATATGAAAGTTTAATTGTAATCATTACATTATGGAAAATAATGAAATTTAGCACTATATGCTAATTTTTTGAGAAGGACCTGTATACACTAGTTTCCATGATATTGCGTTGATCCAGGGAGCTAGTCTGATTGCCGTATGTGGAGTCGGGAAGGAATTTTTTTTCCCCAATGTGAAGCTTACTGTTGGCACATGTTTTTTTTTGCCTTCCTCTGGATCAACATGTTAGGGCAGGTTTGGATAGGATATGGATTGAACTAGATGGACTTAAAGTCTTCCTTCAACCTTAATAACTATGTTACTATGTTACAGAAGCTAGAGATTCTAGGGAATTCTCATTGGTAGTTTTATGTTTTTTTTATTGAGTTTCCATGAAACAGTCACATCAGCTCTTGGATATTCTGTGTAAGTAAAACACTTGGGAGATGTCTTAAAATTTTAACTCCTTGGAAATCAGCATGCAATTGTAAAGCATCAGCAGAGATACTTAGAGGACCCGCTGTGTACAACTATTGTACTGTTAATGGTACTGTTATTACTCCTGCTTGTTCCTCCTGCTCTAACAATAGAAATGAGAGAAAATGTGTTGTTTAACTCCTTGTTTGCTGAGATCGCAGCATAAAAGGATAACACAAAGAGAAATTCCCTCATGATCTCGTTATAGGACAGGCAGACACATAACATAAATGGGTTGTCAGCCAAGGGTCTATTACTTTATGTCAGGGAATACTTACATATGCCTTTGTTATACCAGCAAAGGCATACAGTAGGTAATAAGTTACCCAATTTTCTCTTGGTGATTAATATGTGTACGCAGCAGAGAATACCTTAAAACATAACTTTTAATCAAACCAAATAAACCCCTCAATAGAATATTAGATTAATTAGGTCAAACCAGATCAAACCCCAGTGCCCAAGTAATACCTATTCATGTCAACCTCGTCCCACACAACTTATCCCTACGAGTTTCGGCCTTCTATTAGTGGCCCCTTCTGGGGAATATCGTATGTTTTGGGATAAGTATGAGTTGGGTAACAAAGAATTTATAAGAGGCCGTGCAGGTCAAACCAGATCAAACCCCCAATTGGGTATCAGATTAAGTAGATCAAAATTAAATTAAACCCCCAATCCGGTATCAGATAGGTAAAATGGCTACATATAACATATGAGGTTTCAAATGCATGCAAACATGACTTATAAAGTGACCACGATGTTAACAGTGCAAGATAAAAAATTGGATCTCATCCTTGTCTTAAGAGACGTGTTGATGGAGGCACGTATAGAAGCAATGAGAGCCAAGGGAGAAGGGTGAATGTATAACACTTAATCTCCCCTGATGTTCCCCATGTAATGACCCCTGCCCTAACAAGGGCAGTACACAAGTAATACCTTATAATGTCATCCCCCCACACAACCTATTCCTATGAGTTTCAGCCCTCTATTAGTGGCCTCTTCTGAGGAGTAACGGAGGTTTTGGGTAAGTATGAGTTGGGTAACAAAGAATATGCAAGAGGCTGTGCAGTGGCACTAGGCCTGATATAGGGCGTCTAAGGCTAGCCCTCAGCGATGCCAGAAGACCCTTATCCTGTGTATGATGTCTCTAATGTCTATTCAACTTTTAAAGTGCCAGCATTTGACATCAGTGCCTTCAGCCCATCATGAAAGTGTGTACTAACCCCACCGATAGGAAATGCCGTGTCTGTAATGACTTGATTTTCATCATTGAAGGTGCTTGAGGGTATTTGCAATGCACATGTGTAATAACGCTGCCCCAGAGCGCATCTGAGCGCCAAACTTGCCCAGCCCCGGTCATCAAAGATATGTATAGATACACCCCATGACTGCCCATAATATCATTAGCCACACATATGATGTTGCAATGTTTACATAAAACTTTTTTGATTTGGCCTTCTCCATTGTTTAAAGTTATATTCTGGTGATGTAATTCCTGTAGCCGAATGTATTCTTGGGGCGAGTAATTGTACCCTATCTTGTTTTAATGCTTACTGGAAAAATTGACGAAGAACAAATTCTGGTAACCTCTGTCTCAGAATCTCTGACGAAGGTACCCTGTCTGTTCAATGAAGTCATTTTTGTCTGAGCAGTTGCATCTCAGGCGCAAATATTGTCCTTTTTGAAATGCCTCTCTTGAGTGGGACAGGATTTGTAGTGGTAGGTTTCTGATAGACTCTAGTTTTAAGATGTTCATCCACCTTTTCAATCATCAGGTCAAGAAAGGTGAGTTTTTCCTTATTTATTTCACTGGTGAACCAGAGGTCGATTAAATTTATATTCGAGGCCTCAACAAATCCCCCAAATCCTCCTTTGAGCCCCTCCAGAGATTCAGAACATTGATGTAGCGAGCCCATAAATCGATGTTGTAGGATGGGCTCTGTTAGGCAATCCCCGCATGTGTTGCAGCTGTTACTGCGATTCATGCAGCCATGTGGACTCGAACATATTATTCAAGCATGCTCGAGATACTCACATAACACTCGAGCATGCTAGAATAGCACAATAGCCGAGCACGTTCGCTCATCATCACTAATAATGATTAAAAAATTCAAATGATTTGCACACATTTATCGTCACCAAAACTGTTCTATAAATTGTTACATTCAAATTCTCCAAGAGTTTAAGGCTATGTTCCCATGGTTAATGTAAACCTAGATTTCAATAGATTCATGTAATAATAGGTTTAAATGAAGTTTTTTTAAACTTAATCTACTATATAATCGTCTAATTCTGTCTGTCTGTAACAGAATTCCCGCGTCGCTGATTGGATGTGGGTGTTGCTGGGGAGTGGTGCGGGCACGCCCCTTGGATATCCGACCGCGGCCTTAGCAACGTCACAGGGACTGTCACAGAAACTGTGTTAGAGAGCAAATGGAGGGGAAAATGAGCAAATGGAGGGGAAAATAATAATTGTGGCGTGATGGCATGATGTGTGTGGGAGGCAGTGGGTGCTTACGCTGGCCCTGCGTAGTTTACTCATGTTTACTAAACAAGTTCTGTCAGTCACAGTGTGATGTAGTTCAGTCACGTTTACTGGACAAGTTCTCTCAGTCATAGTGCGACATAGTTCACTCACGTTTACTGAACATGTTCTGTCAGTCACAGTGTGACGTACTTCTGTCACGTTTACTGAACACGTCCTGTCAGTCACAGTGTGACATACTTCTGTCATGTTTACTGAATACTTTCTGTCAGTCACATTGCGACATAGTTTAGTCACATTCACTGAACACGTTCTGTCAGTCACAGCGCGCTGAACAGATACTTCTTCACTGTACGCTATCACGATTTACGCTTCCTGTCTTCCAATGGGTCGTAATCGTAAATAGGCCACTGAGCATGACAGAAAAGCAGCAAGGCAACGACAACGTCGAAAGCAAGAGACACTTCAACAAACTTCCTCCAGACAAGCCCAGGAAGCTGAATCTCCACCCATATACATATTCTAGCATACCCAATGCGTTAGAATCACAGCAAACCTCTGAACCAAATTAGTTTTGTATTAAATTTGTCTTATCAAAAAGAAATAAAAACAGCAGCTGAAAAAACACAGTAAAATACTTGCAAAACGTATACTAAAAATGAATAAAAAACTCAAGTAACCCAAATTAGCAAATTGGTCTAAAAATACTACTGAAAGCATCTTAACCCCTTAACAACCGCTGATACGCCTTTTAACATCGGCAGTTAAGGGTACTTTTTCATTAGCGCCACTTTTTAGCTATTGGTTAATTTTGATCACTGTGATAGACCCTATCACAGTGATCTAAATAAAAAAAAATAGTAAATCAAACCCCCTTATCATCCCCTTAGTTAGGTAAAAATAAAATATTTTTTTTTTTTTCATTTTTCCATTAGGCTTAGGATTAGGGTTGGGTTATAGTTGGGGCTGCAGCTAGGGTTAGGGTTGTGGCAAGGGTTAGGGTTATTATTAGGATTATAGCTGGGCTTATAGCTAGAGTTAGGGTTGGGCTAGGGTTAATGTTATGGTTGGGGTTATAGTTGGTCTTATAGTTAGGGTAGGGTTAGGGTTGGGCTACGGTTCGGGTTGGGGTTAGGGTGGTGTTGAGGTTAGGGTTATGGTTTGAGTTTGGATTAGGGTTAGGAGTGTGTTAGGGTTAGTGTTTGGGTTAGGGCTTTTGTTAGGGTTGGAGTAGGAATTGGGGGATTTCCACTGTTTAGATACATCAGGGGGTCTCCAAACATGACATGGTGCACGCCATTGATTCCAGCCAATTTTGCTTTCAAAAAGTCAAACGGTGCTCCCTCCCTTCTGAGCTCTGCCATGTGCCCAGTGGCTTTCTCCCACATACAGGGTATCAGTATACTCAAGAGAAATTGCACAACTTATTTCGTGGTAAATTTTCTCCTGATACCCTTGTGAAAATAAAAAGTTTGGTTCCAAAGTAATTTTTTTGTGAAAAAAGTAAAATAATTTTTTCCTTCCACATTGCTTTAGCTCTCATGAAGCGCCTGAAGGGTTAATAAACTTCTTGAATGTGGTTTTGCACACCTTGAGGGGTGCACTTTTAGAATGGTGTCACTTTTGAGTATTTTCTGGTATATTGACCCCCAAAACTCACTTCAAATGTGAGGTGGTCCCTAAAAAAGAATGGTTTTGTAAATTTTGTTGGAATAATTAGAAATCACTGGTCAACTTTTAACCCTTATAATGTCCTAACAAAAAAGATTATGTTCCAAAATTGTGCTGATCTAAAGTAGACATGTGGGAAATGTTATTTATTAATTATTTTGTGTGACTCTGATTTAAGGGCACAAAAATTAAAAGTTTGAAAATTGCAAAATTTTTAATTTTTTTTCCAAATTTCCATTTTTTCATTAACGCAAGTCATATCAAATAAATTTTACCACTAACATGAAGTACAATATGTTACGAAGAAAAATCTCAGAATCAGTGGGATCCATTGAAGCATTCCAGAGTTATGACCTTATAAAGTGACAGTGGTCAGAATTATAAAAATTGGCTTGATCATTAAGGTACCAAATTGGCTCTGTCACTAAGGGGTTAAATGCACCAAATATGCACTGTTCCAGCTTAGCCTAAATTTCCAGTCTCACTTTTTTTTCTTACTGAATTTAATATGCACAGTGGTTGCACAAAAAACTGTGGTTAGCTAGTGGATACGGAATACAATCAGTCTTCTATCTAGTCAGGTTTAATTGAAGCTTCCCTTAGGCTCCCCTGCACACAGATTGTTCTTTCCAGTAATTGATTGTGTAGCGGCATCCTAGCTCAGATGTCACACAGTAACTATGTAGCTAAGAAAAAGCAGCAGAAACAAGGAGAATGATAATGCCAGGTCTGAGGATATTACAACCCAAAGTGATTAAGTAGTTGGTCTTCACTATTGGAAGCAATGCTTTGTACCGAGCCTCTGTGTTCCACTGTACAAAAAGTGTTTATGATGCCTAAAGGGTTCTGTTAATGACTGAAAGCTTAAAATTCATCTCGTCTAACATTTGGCTTTCTCACTTAGCACCTATGCAAAGGATAGCAATATTGCAAATATGATTGCGAATATGAGTAGTCTAGTTAGGCATGGACCCATGTAAGATCTCAATTTAATGTCAAACCTTAGCCACTGTGCTATATGTAAAGTTACTGAGGTCTAACTCTTAACAAATTCCACCATGCCTCATTGGGTTGAGATACATACAAAATGATTGCTTAATGAA
The DNA here is from genome assembly GCA_033576555.1 of Oophaga sylvatica. Lineage (NCBI taxonomy): Eukaryota > Metazoa > Chordata > Amphibia > Anura > Dendrobatidae > Oophaga > Oophaga sylvatica. The sequence goes on from JARQOD010000006.1 coordinate 79,916,870, forward strand.
AAAAGAAAAATGTTTTAGGATGTTCTTTGGAATTAACAGTAATTGAACTTTGCACATTAATTAATTAAAGTAACTTTATTACTATTTTCTTTTACTTTTTAATCTATTCCTTAATAGTTTTAAGTTTAATGAAATTCTGTTTACTTTGGAAACATTTAGAATTTAAAGGCAGTAAATGAAAAAGAATACTACAACATATAAATAGCTAGAAACTACTCAAGCAAGCAAGATACTACACTTTGAGGGCTCTTTGCAAGGTTTCACAAAATAAATAAGCTGAGATGTGCAGCCAAGTACATTTTTTTAATGTACATCAATAGGAAAAAAATCTGACATAATTAAAAAATTCTAATAGGTTTAATTTTGTATATACTTCTCATCCTGTTCAATTGCGCACTTAAAAATTGCAGCAGATATTGTTGATAGGCAAACATTTAAGCATTTGTTAGATGTTTAAATATGCCAAACATAATTCCTTTACAGTGTTCACACGGTCCGGAACGAGTGGACATGACCACAGAGTGATTACACAGTCCAAAAAAATGGGTCATGAGTTGATAACTAGTGATGGATGAGCATGCTCAGCACTGCTTGATACTTGCTCAGGTCCCTATAAGAAGCTCATTTGAAAAATGTGAGCCATGCGCCACTATGAAGCAGAATATTCTCCTGCTTGGAGCACAGGGACTCTGCTGTCAGCTGGTTTCTTGAGTTGTAGAACTCGAGTGAGTGAGAAATGAAAAATGCTTGAGTATCACGTTAACTTCCATTATGCTCGCTACTTGAGTTAAGTACATCTGAGCAGCCGATGTGCTTGATTCGAGTACTGAGCACACAATCATTTCAGTGCTCGATCATCACTATTGGTAATACTTGAAAAAAAATCATTTCTTACCAGTTGAATCCCTTGCTGCTCTAGTACCATCTGTCTGCTTCTCTGTTATTCTCTTCTTCAACACTTGACTGTTACTGTCTATCAAAGATCTCAGCAGTCATTGTATAGTAAATGGTATGGCACATCCATGGCCAGGATTGGTTGCAGTGATAACAGGTTGTATGGAATTGAACTTGTCATCTGCAGCCCATTAAACAAAAAAATCGCAGAAGTAGTGGAATTTTGGATCTGCAGTGCCTCAGGCTTATACCAGTAAATTATATTTTCAAGTATTGCCAATCGATGGCCCTTTCTTTTCAAAAAGAAAAATTCAATACATCCCCTTTATCATACCTACAGGGATGGAAATATGATGTTCACAGATACAACACAGAGCAATAGGAGAGATTTATCAAGGTAATTTGCACAAAAACTGTCTTTAATGGTTTGGATCATATTTATTATATGTTTTAGACACTCTGCTCTAAACACTTTTAGTCAAGTTTCTTGTCCAATAAAGGGGAGAAGATGTCACTGTAAAGGGTGTGGCTTAGTGCTAAGGGGCATGTTCTAATGTTCAACAACATTTGCCAAAACCAAAGTAAGACAGCTATGTCCCCCACTGCCCCATACATAGGAATGCTTGGTCAAGCACGCCAAAGTTTTCTATGAGAAAGCTGCTCCAGATTCCTCTACTTCTGAACAAAAGGATTGGCCATTAGAATTCCAATAAGCTGGATAATTCTTTACACCATCATCATTTGTCAGGCGAGAGTTGGGAGGCCCCCCCATACAATCTTACCAATATTGTCAAATCTGTCCAACTTCTAATGTGTATGGGAGCTTTTAGAGTAGATAGTCTAAAGATTTATCAAATAGTATGAGCTACTATGGATTTTAAGATTGTCTGGTCTACATTTGCAATATTTAAAAATTAAAATGTTATACGTACGCCCCAATGTATATTTAATAGTTGAATTCTTGTTTCATGATACATACCTCAAGGAAATTAGATTAAATTATTTTAATGGACATACAGTATATTTTTCCAGATCAAATAGATATAATGATGGAATCACTTTGTAATTCGCGTTTCTAAAACATTTACCTGCACAAGTCTAAAAATGCTAATTAGTCTAAAGCTAAATGACAGTGTTTATAGTTCTTATCAAAATGTTGGACTTAGCTAATTGAAAGAAAACATGGTGCTCAGCCAGAAAGTTGTCAACTGGATTACAATGATTGAAAGTTGAAAATCTTCAGATGAAAATTCAACACGGAGTGTTGAAAAAGATTTTGGATTTTTCTCTGTCAGCTCTACAAAAAATGGTGCAAGTATAAACAAAATGGAAATTATATAAAAGGAAAATATACCAAGGAAGACATCAAACTGTGAGGACAAAAAGCTCAAAGCAACAAGGTTTAAAAATAGAAAATGCACAAAAAACAATAGAAAAACAAATGGATGGAAACTGAAGTCAGTGTTTGTGACAGAACTGTACAAAAGCCAGAAGAAAACAAAGTTACAGTGGATTAAACATAAGCAATCATGAAGTGATGAAAGTGAAATTCAGTGATGTATCAACAATCTGCACTGGCCAAGGAGATGATTATGGAGCAATTCTATAAAAACATATAAGGATGAATAAAATAATCAAATGTCCCCACCATTATGTGATATTGTGATACATTTAAGGTACAGGAGCAGGAGAGAAAGGAATCATAACTTCAGTAGTTAAAGAAGTTGTCCACTACTTGCACAACTCCTTGTCATACCCCATGCTTGGCCTCAATAAAATAAAATAGCTTATATTCACCTCCCATGCCAGTGCCATTCCCACTGTGTTGGTAGTCACTCTCCATGGGGCTCTCATGCGGTTGTTGTGACATGTGACCCCGGTGCCCAATCAGCGCTGGCGTCACTGTCTCCGCCTTTCGTAAAAATTGAACATGAAGAAGAAGACAGAAATCAGCCACAGCCTTCACTTCTTCTTCATGTTCAATTTGTATTAAGGTGGGGACAGTGACGCCAGCACTGATTGGGCACTGGGGTCACATGTCACAACAAATGCACTTGAGCCCTGGGACCGTGAGTTACAACATCGCTGGAATGGGAGCTGAGTCTAAGCTTTTTTATTTTATTGGGGCGAAGCGTGGTGTATGAGAAGGGGTTGTTCTAGTAGTGGACAACTCCTTTAAAGAAGAATATTTATCTAGAGAAACATTACCCCTTAGAGCCCCTGTTAAAAGCCTCTCACCTAACCAAATCAGAGTTCAAGCTTTGCACTGATGAGGGACAAATAATCTAAAACATGTGTCTGAAAATGGAGTGTCTGGTTTGACTTTTTCTTGTGAGTCATGTGGCTAGAATTGATATTATTGATATTGACTTTTACAATTACTACTTACTAGCCCAAATTGGTGGGGCGTGCAATATTATTCGGCCCCTTTACTTTCAGTGCAGCAAACTCACTCCAGAAGTTCATTGTGAATCTCTGAATGATCCAATTTTGTCCTAAATGACTAATGATGATAAATATATTCCACCTGTGTGTAATCAAGTCTCCGTATAAATGCACCAGCTCTGTGATAGTCTCAGGTTTCTGTTTGAAGCACAGAGAGCATCATGAAGACCAAGGAACACAACAGGCAGGTCCGTGATACTGTTGTGAAGCTTAAAGCCGGATTTGGATATTTCCAAAACTTTAAATATCCCAAGGAGCACTGTGCAAGCGATCATATTGAAATGGTAGATTTGCAGCGGTATGATACTCCTTCCAAGACCCGGCCGTCCCTCTAAACTTTCATCTAAACAAGGAGAAGACTGATCAGAGATGCAGCCAAGAGGCCCATGATCACTCTGGATGAACAGCAGAGATCTACAGCTGAGGTGGGACAGTCTGTCCATAGGACAACAATCAGTCGTACACTGCACAAATCTGGCCTTTATGGAAGAGTGGCAAGAAGAAAGCCATTTCTCAAAGATATCCATAAAAAGTGGCATTTAAAGCTTGCAACAAGCCACCTGGGAGACACACAAAACATGTGGAAGAAGGTACTCTGGTCAGATGAAACCAAAATCGAAATTTTTGACAACACAGCTCATCACCCTGAACACACCATCCCCACTGTCAAACATGGTGGTGGCAGCATCATGGTTTGGGCCTGCTTTTCTTCAGCAGGGACAGGGAAGATGGTTAAAATTGATGGGAAGATTGATGGAGCCAAATACAGGACCATTCTTGAAGAAAACCTGTTGGAGTCTGCAAAAGACCTGAGACTGGGATGGAGATTTGTCTTCCAACAAGACAATGATCCCAAACATAAAGCAAAATTTACAATGGAATGGTTCACAAATAAATGTATCCAGGTGTTAGAATGGCCAAGTCAAAGTCCAGACCTAATCCAATCGAGAATCTGTGGAAAGAGCTGAAAACTGCTGTTCACAAAGGATCTCCATCCAACTTCAATGAGCTTGAGGTGTTTGCCAAGGAAGAATGGGCAAGAATTTCAGTCTCTTGATGTACAAAACTGATAGAGACATACCCCAAGCGACTTGCAGCTGTAATCACAGCAAAAGGTGGCGCAACAAAGTATTAAGTTAAAGGGGCCGAATAATACTGCACGCCCAACTTTTCAGTTTTTGTATTTCCACAAAAATTTTAAATAACCAATAAATTTCGTTAAACTTCACAATTGTGTCCCACTTGTTGATTCTTCAACAAAAATTTACATTAGGTATCTTTATGTTTGAAGCATATATGTGGGAAAAGGTTGAAAAGTTCCAGGGAGCCGAATTCTTTCGCAAGGCACTGTAAATATTGCCCTGTGGTCTGCAGCATTTCTGGAATTGTTTCCATCAAACACTTTTGGGATGTCATTGGTCCACAATTGCAAAGGGAGCTGACAGCAGATCTGGTTTGTTTGCATACCCAATTGTATTCAGCTTCACAGCATGCCAAAGTGTACAAGTGCAGGTATTTATGCATGTCGCGCTCATACTGAATATATTGAGATGTTTTGAAAATATTCAATTTTTCCATCATTTACATATCATTAATATGTCCTTCAGTCCTGTGATTTTCATAATTCTACAACTTTTCCTTCTTGGCATTACAATTTCAATGTTGAGGAGTGCTATAAAGTAAAGAAAAAGCTGGATAAATCCTTCATTTTTACCAGAATCTTGATAGTCACAGAGATAGCTAATGCAGCATCTTGATATAAAAAACAAAACTAAAAGGAAGTTTTAACATTCTTAAACTCTTACTAAGTCTTTTTTCCCTGGTTTATGTATGGCATTTAGCTTTCTCTTTTTAATGGTTGAGTAGAAGGGATGAGGAGCTTTCGTGCTCGGATGACGTCTTATCTGAGCATTCTCGGGTGTTATCCGAGTATCTTCTAGTGCTCGTATATAATGTTCGAGTCTCTGTGGCTGCATGATTTGTGGCTGTTAGATAGCCTGAACACATGCGAGGATCGCACAACAAACAGGCAAACCCCACATGTGTTGAGGCTGTCTAACAGCCGCAAGTCATGCAGCCACTAAAACTCGAACATAATATACGAGCGCTCCCAGATGCTCGGATATCACTCGAACATGCTCGGATAAGATGTTATTGGAACACACTTGCTCATCAATATAGTCATTATTTATATATTGTTTTGTTCTTGCTGTGACAGAAATCAGCTCCCCTTGCTCCATCTTCCTGGTAATCTTGAGATAGATTTGAGTCTATACAGAGCAATTAAGTAAAGGATCATAACTACAGTAGGAAGGGCAGGGGGTGTGTCTTAGACTACTTCAGACTCTTTGCAGGCATTGCAGGTAAGCCTATACTATAGACACAGTTCTGTTTAAGGAGCTGTAACAAAGGAAAGTAATCAGCAGTTATCGTGTGCTTGAGTTATACTTATCAAAACACATTTTAAACTCAGAACTGGGCATTGGCATTAAATTTCCATCAACCTATGTGAATACACACCAACCCACTGTCAATCATTGCTGACAGGCAGGTAGGGAAGTTCTTTCCAAATGTATCTGTTTACTATTGTTGCTTATATTTTCCCCAAATCAATATATCTTTGGAGTGTGGGAGGGAAGCGCCCCACAAGCACAGGGAGAACACACAAACTCCATGTGGATGTTATCTTTTTGTGGGATTTATACCCAGGACCCAAGCAATGCAGAGAAAAAGTGCTAACTACTGAGCCACCATGCGGCCACTAGAATATTTAGAGAATCTGTCTTTAGAATATGCCGGATTCAAAACTACTCTATGTCTATGGTGTATTACACATATTGGCCAAGCAGTAGAATATTTTTGTGCATTTCTGGAGGGAGGAGTAGGAATACACATAGACCTGTGCTGCTGTTTTCTACTACGTAAGAGGTTTATCTCATTCTCAACCCAATGCTGAATTCAAAGCTACACATAATGTATGATGCATTCACTAGCAAGACCTAAAAAATTTACCATCCATAATTATTTTTCCGATATCAATATTAGACTTAAAGCTATAAAGCTGTGAGGCTGTGTATTTCTGCTTCATTGTGCTTCATGTGATTTATATTTCAGACGCGTTCTACTGACTGGACCATGCATGTTATTCTGATGAATGCAGCAGAAATAGATTTCAAACGTTCTCCAAGTAGCATGGGATTTAAGCTACATAGAATCATAGAATGGTAGAGTTGGAAGGGACCTCCTGGGCCTTCTGGTCCAACCCCCTGCTCAAAGCAGGATTCTCTAAATCATCCCAGACAGATTTCTATCCAGCCTCTGTTTGAAGACTTCCATTGAAGGAGAACTCACCACCTCTTGTGGCAGCCTGTTCCACTCATTGATCACCCTAACTGTCAAAAAGTTTTTTCTAATATCTAATCTGTGTCTCCTCCCATTCAGTTTCATCCATTGCTTCTAGTCTTTCCTTGTGCAAATGAGAATAAAGATGATCCTTCTACAATGTGACAGCCCTTGAGATATTTGTAGACAGCTATTAAGTCTCCTCTCAGTCTTCTTTTTTGCAAGCTAAACATTCCCAAATCCTGCAAATGTAAAATGCATTGTCGGATTTAGTGAAATCAAAGCGCATCATCTCATTGCATGTTTTATATCAGCATGGTGTAGTGAATAGATGGAGTTCTAAAGGTCACATTATGTATTAAGAATTCCGTTTCAGCAAATTGAAATACAATTTAAATGAAAAAAATTGAATAAAAAGCAAAGTAACCAAAATATATGCTGTAGATAAGAAAGATGTCAAAGCGTATACATATCCCTTGTCACAAAGAGGCATATTTCCATGTACAAAAAGTGAAACAGTCTTCAGGATCTTTGCTCAGGTTCAACATGTTTCCGGAGGGCTGAATTGCATTCTTTTGCCTTAAAAAGAACCTAGTGTAATGTAAAGACATTGCTGTATTGGCGCCGGAATACTGATTACAATGATACCTTTGGAGTAGAAATCCTTTGTTCTTGTTCTGTAATCATTTGAAGTTTTCTACTAATTAGGTCTGCTCCTTTCTGTCTGTCATTCCCCAGCCATCCATCTGCCTCATCTGTGATTCCACCGCTTGCCTCGGGTCTGTAAGTCCCCAGCTCCTCCTCTTGCCTCTGGTCTGTGATTCCCTGACCCTCCGCCTGACTCCAGTCTGTAATTTCCCACCCCTCTTCCTGCCTCCGGTCTGTGATTCCCCAGCCCCTCTTCCTGCTTCCGGTCTGTGATTCCCCAGCTCCTCCGCCTGCCTCCAGAGGAGTCAGGTTATTCAATGACCGGAGGCAGCAGAGGGGCCGGGGAATCACAGACAGGGAGGAGAAGACCCTGTGAACACTCCAGCCCCTTTGCGCTGAAATCTAATTAGCAGAAAACTTCAAATGGTAATTAAAGAAGAATAATAAAGCAGATTTCTTCACTAAAGGCAACAATGTAATCAGTATCACAGTGCCATTACAGCCATGTTTTTACTTTACATTACAAAATCATGCTGACAGGTTCTCTTTAAGGCAGTACCATATAAGAAGTGATTTTGTGGAACCACCCTTCATCTATACAGAACCTATGAATATATTTTTACATCATAAACAGTTGTCATCATTGCACAAGCAGCAGATAAGCAATAAGATCTATATGTGTAGAGTGACAAGGGACTGTCTTCAGACTCAGCTGGAAATTGCGATAAACCTGCAGGTCACATTATTGTATTAAAGACTGGGTCCATAAGATAATCTTCTGGTATTCCCGTGATCCATTCCAGCCATCAATAATATCCTAGCTTTTGACTAAAACTCCAGGGTTTGTGAACATTTGTTTAAGTTTCTATTAGAAAAATTTAAGTTCAGTCAAAAATTGATCTTGTTCTATTTCACCACAATAAATATGATCAGGAGTAAGAATCTCATTTCACAGGGGTTAATTTTTATAAGTAACCCCAAATGCTGTATAATATTGTATGTTAAAATTTGATTACATTGCTTGACTTTGGACTCATGGGCTGTGACAAGGTACAGACACTGAACACATTAATTATATGTCCTTTATTTGTATACCTTGATTAGTTCATTTCTGTATATTCATTACATCCATGTAGACTGACGTGAGCTGGACTTCAGGAGTCTTAAGGTACTGTCACACTAAGCGAGATCGCTAACGAGATCGCTAAAGAGTCACCGATTTTATGACGCAGTAGCGATCTCGTTAGCGACTTAGCTGTGTGTGTGACATGTAGCGGCGATGTGGCCCCTGCTGAGATGTCGCTGATCGCTTATGAACGTTCTGAGCCGTTTTTTGGTCGTTGGTGTCCCGCTGGTGAGCCTGAATCGCTGAGTGTGACACCCTTTATGAACGACTTCACCAGCGTCGCAGGTGGGACTAGGTTTTCCCAACGACCGCAGAGGTCGTTATACAGATCGCTGATCTCTGATGAGATCTTTGTGTTTGGAAGCTAACTAGCGACCACATAGTGATCGCACCAAGGATCTCGCAAGGTTGTGTCATTGTCGTGATCACTAGTGCGATCGCTAAGTGTGACAGTGCCTTTAGGCAAGGTTATAAATTGTATATCTTACATCCCAGTAGGTGATGTATTCATTACAAAAACATAAGTACAACTAGGTGAAGGAAGAGAAGCCTGCTATTTGTTTTGCGTCATGTGTAGAGTTGAGCGATACTTTCCGATATCCAAAAATATCGGATCGGAATGGTATCGCCGATATCACTAAAATATCGGCGATACCCGATACCGGAAGTCCCATGTAAGTCTATGGGAACAAAATATCGCAACTAAAAAAAAAATTCTTTCATTCTTTGTAAACACAAAATATACACACATAGAATACATATATATATATATACATGTCATTGTGACATATATATATACATATATGTATAGTTTATACACTTCTACATAGTAAAATAGCCTCTGATTCAATTGCCGGGTAAAGCCGGCTTCTGTGAAAAGACAGAAGCACCCGACATGAAATGACACTTGGTGTACATAGGGGTTAACCATGTCTTTTCATGTCTTTTGCTATCTGATTTGCACATACAATTACATCAGTCTATGTGTGCAAAATTTCACACCTGTAGGGGTTAATTAAAGTTGTAAATTCGTTGTAAAAAAAACGGACTTTTTTGCTACGAATTTACACCTTTAATTAACCCCTACAGGTGTGAAATTTTGCACACATAGACTGATGTAATTGTTTGTGCAAATCAGATAGCAAAGGACATGGTTAACCCTATGTACACCAAGTGTCATTTCATGTCGGGTTCTGCATTTTCACAAAAGCCGGCAATTGAATTAGCGGCTATTATACTATGTAGAAGTGTATGAACTATAAATATAAATATATATATATGTGTCACAAATTCAATGACATGTACAGTTAGGTTCATAAATATTTGGACAGAGACAACATTTATCTAATTTTGGTTCTAGACATTACCACAATGAATTTGAAACAAAACAAATCAGATGCAGTTGAAGTTCAGACTTTCAGCTTTCATTTGAGGGTATCCACATTAAAATTGGATGAAGGGTTTAGGAGTTTCAGCTCCTTAACATGTGCCACCCTGTTTTTAAAGGGACCAAAAGTAATTGGACAATTGACTCCAAGGCTATTTCATGGACAGGTGTGGGCAATCCCTTCATTATATCATTCTCAATTAAGCAGATAAAAGGGCTGGTGTTGATTTGAGGTGTGGTGTTTGCATTTGGAAGGTTTAGCTGTGAAGGAAACATGCGGTCAAAGGAGCTCTCCATGCAGGTGAAACAAGCTATCCTTAAGCTGCAAAAAACAGAAAAAACCCATCCGAGAAATTGCTACAACTTTAGGAGTGGCAAAATCTACAGTTTGGTACATTCTGAGAAAGAAAGAAAGCACTGGTGAACTCATCAATGCAAAAAGACCTGGGCGCCCACGGAAGACAACAGTGGTGGATGATCGCAGAATACTCTCCATGGTGAAGAGAAACCCCTTCACAACAGCCAACCAAGTGAACAACACTCTCCAGGAGGTAGGCGTATCAATATCCAAATCTACCATAAAGAGAAGACTGCATGAAATTAAATACAGAGGGTTCACTGCACGGTGCAAGCCACTCATAGGAATCAAGAATAAAAAGGCTAGGCTGGACTTTGCTAAAAAACATCTAAAAAAGCCAGCACAGTTCTGGAAGAACATTCTTTGGACAGATGAAACCAAGATTAACCTCTACTAGAATGATGGAAAGAGAAAAGTATGGCGAAGGCGTGGTACAGCTCATGATCCAAAGCATACCACATCATCTGTAAAACATGGCGGAAGCAGTGTGATGGCTTGGGCATGCATGGCTGCCAGTGGCACTGGGTCACTAGTGTTTATTGATGATGTGACACAGGACAGAAACAGCCGAATGAATTCTGAGGTATTCAGAGCCATACTGTGTGCTCAGATCCAGCCAAATGCAGCCAAACTGATTGGTCGTCGTTTCATACTACAGATGGACAATGACCCAAAACATTAAGCCAAAGCAACCCAAGAGTTTATTAAAGCAAAGAAGTGGAATATTCTTGAATGGCCAAGTCAGTCACCTGATCTCAACCCAATTGAACATGCATTTCACTTGTTAAAGACTAAACTTCAGACAGAAAGGCCCACAAACAAACAACAACTGAAAACCACCGCGGTGAAGGCCTGGCAGAGCATCAAAAAGAAGGAAACACAGTGTCTGGTGATGTCCATGAGTTCAAGACTTCAGGCAGTCATTGCTAACAAAGGGTTTTCAACCAAGTACTAGAAATGAACATTTTATTTACAATTATTTAATCTGTCCAATTACTTTTGGTCCCTTTAAAAACAGGGTGGCACATGTTAAGGAGCTGAAACTCCTAAACCCTTCATCCAATTTTAATGTGGATACCCTCAAATGAAAGCTGAAAGTCTGAACTTCAACTGCATCTGATTTTTTTGTTTCAAATTCATTGTGGTAATGTCTAGAACCAAAATTAGATAAATGTTGTCTCTGTCCAAATATTTATGGACCTAGCTGTATATATATATATATGAGGTGTAAAATTGTTTAAAAAAAATGCGTGGGCTCCCGCCCTATTTTCGCAACCAGACAGACAAAGCCAGCGAATGGGGGCAGATAATAATAGCCCAGAGAGGGACCATTATTTTTGGCCCCCCCCTGGCTACTAACATCTGCCCCCAGACACCCCAGAAAAGACAAATCTATAATTAGATTCGCCCTTTCTGGCACTTTGCCCGTCTATTCCCATTGCCCTGTAGCGGTGGCGAATGGGTTAATATGGGGTTAAAGCCACCTTGCAATTGAAAGGTGACCTTAAGCCAGGTTAATAATTGAGAACTGTCAATTAGACAACTATCAATTATTAATCCTATTGCATGAAATAAAAATAAAACACACACACTTTAATTAAAAATCATTTTAATGAAATAAAGACACATGTTTTGACCATCTTTTATTTGACTGCAAAAACCATTTCCTGTAATAAAAATAAAATAAAAAAGCAAAATTATTCTTACCTATCCCATGCACAGTCAGGTCCCACGGTGTAATCCTTCAGAAAGGGTTAATGTTTACTGCAGGGACCGCAGCTAATGCTGCAGCCTCACAGTAAACCCCCAAATGAATGAGTTCCTCTCCTGGCTGACAGGAGAGGAAGTGGAAATCTTAATTGATTGCTTTCCACTTTCACTTCAGGTCAGCCAGGGACACAATCAGTGACGTCAGAGGGAACTGATTAACAAAAATAGGGGTTCCCTTAGAAAAAAAAATGGTGTCGGGTCCCCCTATTTTTGTTAACCAGCCTGATGAAGCAGACTGCTGAGCAGTGGCGTACCGTGAATGAAGCAGACCAAGCAGCTGCTATGGGGCCCGGACAGGTGAGGGGGCCCTCGACGGTCGGGTAGCTGTGCTGACACAGTACTACCAGGGGGTCGGCGGGGAGGGGGAGCGCAGCTCTTCTATATACTCACCCCTCCTGGTGCAGTCTCTGCAGCCCCTGCTCTTCTCCCACGGTCTCCGACGCCTGTGTTCAGCGGTCAGGTGGTACCGCTCATTACAGTCATGAATACGCACATATTCATGACTTTAATGAGCTGTCCCGCGTGACCGCTGAACACTGGCGGTGGAGACCGTGGGAGAAGAGCAGGGGCTGCACAGACCGCGCCGGCGGAAGGGTGAGTATAAGGGATATTTACCTGTCCCGTTCCACCGTTGCTCGCGTCCTCTTGCTGCAATGTTCAGGTCAGAGGGGGCGATGACGTCGTTAGTGCGCGCCGCGCCCTCTGCCTGATCATTCACTGCTGGAGGACCCCGAAGACAGCGGCACTCAGCAGTGGAGAGAGGACAGGTAAATATCTCAGGTGCCGGGGCCCTGAGCGAGCGGTGACATCGGCACCTGGTGTCACCCCCTGCTCAGGACACCGGCACCCGGCCCCCAGCGACGAAAGGTGAGTATGTCTTTTTTTTTTTTTTGGTTGCAGCAGCTGCGGCAGCATAAGGGCCTATACTATGGAGCATCTATGGGGGCACAATCTATGGGGGCATAATACATTTTTTTGTTTAATGTGTCCCCTCACTGTGCTGGCACTTTACATTTACAATGGCTCTGGGTTTTTTTTTTTGGGGGGGGGCCCATTCAGACTTTTGCTATGGGGCCCCATGATTTCTATGTACGCCCCTGCTGCTGAGGCATGGTATTTAAGGCTGTTAAGGAGCCAATATCCATGGACCTTGCCAGCAGCGTCGGACTGGAGTACCTTGGGCCCACCAGAGAAAAAATATTCTTGGGGCCCACCATCATACTTCCCAACCTTTGAAGAAGGGAAAGAGGGACAAAGGCTGTGGCACGCTGTGCCTGCTGCAGCAAATTTTAGGCCATGCCACGTTGCACCACAGACTGTCCAGGAGTTGGTGGATGCTTTAGTCCAGGTGTGGGAGGAGATCCCTCAGGAGACCATCCGTCGCGCTCATCAGGAGCATGGCCAGAAGTTGTAGGGAGGTCATACAGCATACCTCCCAAATTTTGAAGACAGGAAAGAGGGTTAAAGGCTGCGGCGCGCGTAGGGCGTCGCTGCAAATTTTAGGCCACGCCCCGACCACACCCATTTAACAGCTAATCACACCCATATCCTCGCCCCAAGCGTACCCATTTAGCACTGCTGATCACACTGACTGGTAATGAGGGCACAGTGGCTGGTACTGAGGAAAAGAAAGAAAGAGCAGCGAGAGAGAAAGAACAAATAGAGAAAGAGAGGAAAGAAAGAAAAGAGAGAGAGAAAGAAAGAACAGAGAGAAAAAATAACAGAGAGCGAGAAAGAAAGAACAGAGAGCGAGAAAGACTAGAGAGAGAAAGAAAGACTAGAGAGAGAGCCAGAGGCGTAGCTAGGGTTTTGGTTTAGTGGGGAAGAAACTTCTGAGTGGGCCCCTAATCAGAGAACCTCAGCAAATGACCGCGCTGTTGCCAAAAATAATCTATATATAAAAAGACCAATATTGATATTACCGCCATATGGTGTGTGGTAAATAATACCAGTCCTACAGAACATATAATAGATTACAGCACAGGTACAGATAATGACTTACCGCTGATGTTCTTTCTAATGGAATTGTTCACTTTTCATTTCTTTTCCATCTGGCCCAGACCGACATGACGACTTCTCCAGCCAGGACTCGACTGCAGAGATTACAACAAAGACACATTTCACTTCTCATATTTTTAGCACTGTCTTGGTCACCAATTGGACTATTCTCAACCTGCACAAACTCCTCATCCTGCTGATACCCCAATACTGAGCCGCTGCTTCCATATGTGTCCCTATTTCTGCACCTGATACCCCAATACTGAGCCGCTGCTGCCATATGTGTCCCTATTACTGCACCTGATACCCCAATACTGAGCCGCTGCTGCCGTATGTGTCCCTATTACTGCACCTGATACCCCAATACTGAGCCGCTGCTGCCGTATGTGTCCCTATTACTGCACGTGATACCCCCATACTGAGCTGCTGCTGCTGCTGCCGTATGTGTCCCTATTACTGCACCTGCTGTGTGGTTCTGTGTGACCTCTAAATTTTAAAGCACCCCTCTAGAATATAGTAATGCCGGGTGCAAGTGCCCTAGAAAACAGTGACCACATTTTGTCCCCTAGACTGTAATAATGCCCTGTGTGCCCCTTTGACAGTCACAGTAACCCGAGTTCCCCTATAACAATAAGTGTCCACTTTACATTTAATAATGTCCCAAGTCTCCCCCTGTACATCTCCCCTATACACAGAATAATGCCCCTCACTGGATATATACTGACCCTTTAATGTCCCCAAACTATTTAATGGGTCCAACACTGTATGATGGCCCCTAGATAGCATCCATACAGCATAATACACCAGATAGTCCTCAATATAGTATAATGCACCCCCATAGGCAGCCTCTATATTATAATAAACCCCCATAGGCAGAGTCTATAATATAATGCACCACCATAGGCAGCCGCTATATTATAATGCACCCCCATAGGCAGCCTCTGTAGTATAATGCATCCCCATAGGGAGTCTCTGTAGTATAATGCACCCCAATATGGAGCCTCTGTAGTATAATGCAGCCCCCATATACAGCCTCTGTAGTATAATGCACCCCCCATATACAGCCTCTGTAGTATAATGCACCCCCATTAAAAAAAAAAAAAACAATACTCACCTCCCGGCTCCTGTGCTGCTCACTGTTCTCCCTCTCAGCGTCTGACAGCGAGCGCCGGCAGGTGATGTCATCGCGCCCGCTGTCAGACGCTGAGAGGGGGATTATGGGAGAGAAGGAGCGCTCGCTCCTTCTCTCTCTATGCGGTCGGCTGTATCGGCTGGATGCCGATACAGCTGACCCTCAGATGACGGGTGGGGGGCCCATTGCTGGCACCGGGCCCCCCCAACGCCTGTTCAGGCCCCATAGCTTCTGGGCGGCAGAGCAGGAAGATCGATTCTCCCTGCTCTGCCGCAGAATGTAACTATCGGCGTGCTGTGCACGCCGATACAGTTTACTGTAGCGTAGCTCCGGGTGGGCCCCCTCAGAGCACGGGGCCCGGGGCCACCGCCCCCTCTGCCCCGCGACCTATCCTTTCAAATCAGGGCCCACCACGCAGGAGCTGGGGCCCACCGGAGGCTCAGTCCGACCCTGCTTGCCAGCCTGATAATACCAGGCCACAGCAGTCTGCTTATCTTTGCTGGTTAACAAAAATAGGGGATCCCGTCGAAAAAATTTGGCGTGGGGTCCCCCCTATTTTTGTTAACCAGCCAGATGAAGCAGACTGCTGAGGCCTGGTTTTTCAGGCTGGTAAGGAGCCAAGATCCATGGACCTTGCCAGCCTGATAATACCAGGCCACAGCAGTCTGCATATCTTGGCTGGTTAACCCCTTCATGACCCAGCCTATTTTGACCTTAAAGACCTTGCCATTTTTTGCAATTCTGACCAGTGTCCCTTTATGAGGTAATAGCTCAGGAACGCTTCAACGGATCCTAGCGATTCTGAGATTGTTTTTTCGTGACATATTGGGCTTCATGTTAGTGGTAAATTTAAGTCGATAATTTTTGCGTTTATTTGTGAAAAAAATGGAAATTTGGCGAAAATTTTGAAAATTTTGTAATTTTCAAATTTTTAATTTTTATTCTGTTAAACTAGAGAGTTATGTGACACAAAATAGTTAATAAATAACATTTCCCACATGTCTACTTTACATCAGCACAATTTTGGGAACAACATTTTTTTTTGTTAGGAAGTTATAAGGGTTAAAAGTTGACCAGCGATTTCTCATTTTTACAGCAAAATTTACAAAACCATTTTTTTTAGGGACCACCTCACATTTGAAGTCACTTTGAGGGGTCTATATGGCAGAAAATACCCAAAAGTGACACCTTTATAAAAACTGCACCCGTCAAGCTACTCAAAAATACATTCAAGAAGATTATTAACCCTTCAGGTGCTTCACAGGAACTAAAGCAACGTGTAAGGAAAAAATGGACATTTTAATTTTTCCAACAAAAATTTTCTTTTAGCATCAATTTTTTCATTTTTACATGGGCATCAGGATAAAATGGATCCTAAAATTTGTTGGGCAATTTCTCCTGAGTACACAGATACCTCATATGTGGTCATAAACCACTGTATGGGTGCACGGCAGGGCTCAGAAGGGAAGGAGCGCCATTTGACTTTTTGAATGGAAAATATGCTGGAATATTTAGCGGTTGCCATGTCACATTTGGAGAGTCCCTGTGTGCCTAAACATTGGAGCTCCCCCACAAGTGACCCCATTTTGGAAACTAGACCCCCTAAGGAACTTATCTAGATGCATAGTGATCATTTTGAACACCCAGGTGCTTCACAAATTGATCTGTAAAAAAAAGAGAGTACTTTTTTTTCACAAAATTTTCTTTTAGCCTCAGTTTTTTCATTTTCACATGGGCAACAGTATAAATTGGATCCTAAAATTTGTTGGGCAATTTCTCCTGAGTACACAGATACCTCATATGTGGTCATAAACCACTGTTTGGGCGCATGGCAGGGCTCAGAAGGGAAGCAGCGCCATTTGACTTTTTGAATGGAAAATATGCTGGAATATTTAGCGGTTGCCATGTCGCATTTGGAGAGTCCCTGTGTGCCTAAACATTGGAGCTCCCCCACAAGTGACCCCATTTTGGAAACTAGACCCCCTAAGAAACTTATCTAGATGCATAGTGATCATTTTGAACCCCAGGTGCTTCACAAATTGATCTGTAAAAAAAAGAAAGTACTTTTTTTTCACAAAAATTTTCTTTTAGCCTCAGTTTTTTCATTTTCACATGGGCAACAGTATAAATTGGATCCTAAAATTTGTTGGGCAATTTCTCCTGAGTACACAGATACCTCATATGTGGTCATAAACCACTGTTTGGGCGCATGGCAGGGCTCAGAAGGGAAGCAGCGCCATTTGACTTTTTGAATGGAAAATATGCTGGAATATTTAGCGGTTGCCATGTCGCATTTGGAGAGTCCCTGTGTGCCTAAACATTGGAGCTCCCCCACAAGTGACCCCATTTTGGAAACTAGACCCCCTAAGGAACTTATCTAGATGCATAGTGAGCACTTTGAACCCCCAGGTGCTTCACAAATTGATCCGTAAAAAAAAGAAAGTACTTTTTTTTCACAAAAATTTTCTTTTAGCCTCAGTTTTTTTCATTTTCACATGGGCAACAGTATAAATTGGATCCTAAAATTTGTTGGGCAATTTCTCCTGAGTACACAGATACCTCATATGTGGTCATAAACCACTGTTTGGGCGCACGGCAGGGCTCAGAAGGGAAGGAGCGCCATTTGACTTTTTGAATGGAAAATATGCTGGAATATTTAGCGGTTGCCATGTCGCATTTGGAGAGTCCCTGTGTGTCTAAACATTGGAGCTCCCCACAAGTGACCCCATTTTGGAAACTAGACCCCCTAAGGAACTTATCTAGATGCATAGTGAGCACTTTGAACCCCCAGGTGCTTCACAAATTGATCCGTAAAAAAAAGAAAGTACTTTTTTTTCACAAAAATTTTCTTTTAGCCTCAGTTTTTTTCATTTTCACATGGGCAACAGTATAAATTGGATTCTAAAATTTGTTGGGCAATTTCTCCAGAGTACACAGATACCTCATTTGTGATCATAAACCACTGTTTGGGCGCACGGCAGGGCTCAGAAGGGAAGGAGCGCCACTTGACTTTTTGAATAGAAAATATGCTGGAATATTTAGCGGTTGCCATGTCGCATTTGGAGAGTTCCTGTCTGCCTAAACATTGGAGCTCCCCCACAACTGACCCCATTTTGGAAACTAGACGCCCTAAGGAACTTATCTAGATGCATAGTGAGCACTTTGAACCCCTCAGGTGCTTTACAGAAGTTTATAACGCAGAGCCGTGAAAATAAAATATCATTTTTTTTTCTCAAAAAATGATTTTTAGCCCACTATTTTTTATTTTCACAATGGTTACAGGAGAAATTGGACCCCGAAAGTTGTTGTCCAGTTTGTCCTGAGTACGCTAGTACCCCATATGTGGGGGGGAACCACTGTTTGGGCACACGTCAGGGCTCGGAAGGGATGTAGTGACGCTTTGAAATGCCAACTTGATGGAATGGTCTGCGGGCATCTTGTTATGTTTGCAGAGCCCCTGATGCGCCTAAACAGTAGAAACTCCCCACAAGTGACCCCATTTTGGAAACTAGACACCGCAAAGAACTTATCTAGATGTGTGGTGAGCACTTTAAACCCCCAAGGGCTACACAGAAGTTTATAACGCCCGGGCATGAAAATAAAAAAATCATATTTTTTCCACAATCAGGATCTTTTAGTCCCCAATTTTTTTATTTTTGCAAGGGTAACATGAGAAATTAGACCCCAAAAGTTGTTGTCCAATTTGTCCTGAGTATGCTGATATCCCATATATGGGAGAAAACTACTGTATGGGCACACGTCGGGGCTCGGATGGGAAGTAGTGACCTTTTGAAATGCCCACTTGATGGAATGGTCTTCGGGCGTCATGTTACGTTTGCAGAGTCACTGATGTGCCTAAACAGTAGAAACTCCCCACAAGTGACCCCATTTTGGAAACTAGATCCTCCAAGGAACTCCTCTAGATGTGTGGTGAGCACTTTGAATCTCCAAGTCCTTCACAGAAGTTTATAACGCAGAGCCGTGAAAATATAAAATCATTTTTTTTTCCACAAAAATAATTTTTAGTCCCCAATTTTTTTTCCCAATGTTAACAGGAGAAATTAGAACCCCCAAAGTTGTTGTGCAATTTTTCCCGAGTACGCTGATACCTCATATGTGGGGATAAACCACTGTTTGGGCATACGTCGGGGCTTGGAATAAAGGGAGCACTGTTTGACTTTTTGAACGCAAAATTTGCAGGAATCAATGGTGGCGCCATGTCACGTATGGAGACCCCCTGATGTGCCTAAATAGTGGAAACCCCTCAATTCTAACTCCAACCCTAACCCCAACACACCCCTAACGCCTACACACACCTAACCCTAATACAAACCCTAATCATAACCCTAACCCCAACACACCCCTAACCCTAATCCCAACTGTAACCATAAACCTAACTACAAGCCTAACCCTAATTCCAAACCTAACCCTAATTCCAACCCTAACCCAAATTCCAACCCTAACCGTAATTCTAACCTTAGCCCTAATGCTAACCCTAACCCTAGTTCTAACCCTAAGGCTGGGTTCATATTGCGTTTTACCAGCCCGTTCAACACGTAGCGTTGACCGGCTGGTAACGGTATAGCATAACGCGATCGCGTTATGCTATAACCGCTAGCGCAGATGAATCAGCAGATAATCAGCCGCGGATCAGCAGCAAAATCAGTCGCGGATCAGCATCAAAATCCGCCGCGGATCAGCAGCGAAATCCGCCGCGGATCAGCAGCGAAATCCGCCGCGGATCAGCAGCGAAATCCGCCGCGGATCAGCAGCGAAATCCGCCGCGGATCAGCAGCGATGTCCGCCGCGGATCAGCAGCGAAATCCGCCGCCGATCAGCAGCGAAATCCGCAGCGGATCAGCAGCGAAATCCGCCGCCGATCCGCAGCGAAATCCGCCGCGGATCAGCAGCGAAATTCGCCGCGGATCCGCAGCGAAATCCGCCGCGGATCCGCAGCGAAGTCCGCCGCGGATCAGCAGCGATGTCCGCCGCGGATCAGCAGCGAAGTCCGCCGCGGATCAGCAGCGAAATCCGTCGCGGATCAGCAGCGAAATCCGCCGCCGATCAGCAGCGAAATCCGCCGCCGATCAGCAGCGAAATCCGCCGCCGATCAGCAGCGAAATCCGCTGCGGATCAGCAGCGAAATCCGCCGCCGATCAGCAGCGAAATCCGCCGCAGATCAGCAGCGAAAATCGCCGCCGATCAGCAGCGAAATCCGCAGCGGATCCGAAGCGAAATCCGCCGCGGATCAGCAGCGATGTCCGCCGCGGATCAGCAGCGAAGTCCGCCGCGGATCAGCAGCGAAATCCGCCGCGGATCAGCAGCGATATCCGCCGCGGATCCGCAGCAAAATCAGCTGCGGATCAGCAGCAAAATCCGCTAGGAAAAAAAAAAAAATTCTTTATTTTTTTTATTTGTCCCTACCTATGATAAAGGGGGGGTTCATTTACTTTTTTTTTATTTTGATCACTGTGACAGTTTATCACAGTGATCAAAATAAATTTTTGAACACTGGGGGGCGCACTGCGCATGCGCCGGCCGGCGGGCGCACTGCGCATGCGCCTGCCATTTTCCAATATGGCGGCGCCCATGAAGAGGCCCGGGCGGACGCCGGGCCCGATCGTGGGACATCGGTGGATCGGGAGAGGTGAGTAGGGGGTCGGAAGGCTGGGGGGGGGATAGGAAGTGGGGGCAGTGGACCAAAAGAGGAGGGGAGCTGTAAGTGACGGCGGTGACCCATCGCTGCCATCTTTCGGTGGCGGCGGCCGATCACCGCCGTGACTCGGTGTGGGGGGGGGTCAGGGCTCGGTCTCCAGCCATGGCAGATGCTATTGCAGCATCGGCCATGGCTGCATTGTAATATTTCACCAATTAAATTGGTGAAATATTACACATTGCTCTGATTGGCTGTTTCACTTTTAACAGCCAATCAGAGCGATCGTGGCCACGGGGGGGTTAAGCCAACCCCCCTGTGGTGAAGCACAAAGGGGCCTGTAACTTCGGGTCGGGTGACCTTTGAGTGACCCCGGTCTCCCGGCCCGCAGGGACGAGATCCTTTCATGACGCCACATAGGCGTCATGGGTCGGATTGGCACAGGTTTTCATGACGCCTACGTGGCGTCATGGGTCGGGAAGGGGTTAACAAAAATAGGGGATCCCCTCGAAAAAAATGTGGCGTGGGGTCCCCCCTATTTTTGTTAACCAGCCAGATGAAGCAGACTGCTGAGGCCTGGTTTTTCAGGCTGTTAAGGAGCCAAGATCCATGGACCTTGCCAGCCTGATAATACCAGGCCACAGCAGTCTGCATATCTTGGCTGGTTAACAAAAATAGGGGATCCCCTCGAAAAAAAATTGGCGTGGGGTCCCCCCTATTTTTGTTAACCAGCCAGATGAAGCAGACTGCTGAGGCCTGGTTTTTCAGGCTGGTAAGGAGCCAAGATCCATGGACCTTGTCAGCCTGATAATACCAGGCCACAGCAGTCTGCATATCTTGGCTGGTTAACAAAATAGGGGATCCCCTCGAAAAAAAATTGGCGTGGGGTCCCCCCTATTTTTGTTAACCAGCCAGATGAAGCAGACTGCTGAGGCCTGGTTTTTCAGGCTGGTAAGGATCCAATATCCATGGACCTTGCCAGCCTGATAATACCAGGCCACAGCAGTCTGCTTAGCTTGGCTGGTTAACAAAAATAGGGGATCCCCTCGAAAAAAAAACTGCGTAGGGGTCCCTCTATTTTTGTTAACCAGCCAAGTAAAATGCAGACTGCTGCGGCCTGGTATTAAAAGACTGTCAAGGCCCATGGATTTTGGCCCTCAACAGCCTGATAATACCAGGCTACAGCAGCCCCACATTTGGCGCATCAAAAGATGTGCCAATTGTGGCACTTTACCCGGCTCTTCCCACTGCCCTGTAGCGGTGGCAAGTGGGGTAATAAGGGGTTAATGTCACCGTTGATTGCACGGTGACAATAAGCCCGGTTAATAATGGAGAGGTGTCAATAAGACACCGATCCATTATTAATCCCAAAGTTTTTAAATGTATAAAAAAAAGACACAGCCAGAAAAAAGTGTTTTAATGAAATAAAAGAGACAACACACTTTTCATTTTTTTTATTACTCTCTCATTCCTGCGACGCCATCGATCTCCTGTAAAAAAAGGAAAAAAACAAACCAACAGTATACCACCTGTCCGACGCAGTCCATAGTAACGAATGTCCCACGACGATCCAGCTCTGCTACATCGGAATGCCAGGCAGAGCCTGTCATCGCGACGCAGCACAGCTGATTACCTGCTTCCCCGGCGGTGACGTCATCGGACTGACTGCTTTACGGCCGGGATTACCCAGCAGTCACTGCAGTTATTGCGAGAAACTGCATGTGACCGCCGGGGAAAGATGATGGCGGCCATCAAGCAGTCCAGGCCGTGACCGCCGGAGATCTTCTGCCAGGTAAGTGCCGCTGACTCCTGACAGACCCGACCGACGGACACTGACAGTGACAGTGACAATTCCGATTCCGGTATCCGATAAGACGACAATATCGGAACTCGGAATCGAAAGTCCGATACAGCTAATATCGGCCGATACCCGATATTTGCAGTATCGTATCGCTCAACACTAGTCATGTGTTTTTCTTTCTATTTATGAGTAATTTATATCAGTATGAGCAACTCCCACAAACCGTATGGGTATGCAGGTCTTTGAAAGCTAAAGTCATCAACACCTTTATATCTTCTATCAGTTGCTGCACTTTCAACACGGACATCAGCATTTTAATTAATATGCAAATTTATCATTGGGTATGTTGTTGCCACATAATGTGGGACGTTCTGAGAAGTTGTGCGTGCTCCAAATTGAATCTTAAAATCCAAATACATGCATGAAAGAGCCACGCTGATACATTGAGCATCAAAGCAGATCTCTCTTTATTACATCATGACATCATCTTATATAGGTTAATAATAGTCATGCATTGTAACAATGTGATTGGCTCAGCTTATCTCTAAAAATGTGCTGGCATTAGCATACATACATCTCATTTGCTAAAGGTAATACTGTCTACACCCAGCTGAAGAGTTTAGGTGTGTCTTTCACTTTGGTTTTGTTTGTCCGTTATTTCTAAATCTTTAGACAAAAACGTTCCAAAAACTCCTTATCTCAAAACACTCAGACTCAAACTTCATTCAGTAAAGCAGAAAATGCATGTAGAATATCTAATATGGAGTCAGGATAGATAAATATAAATCCTGCTCTCACAGGTGTTTTGGGCATGACAGAATACTTGCCGAGTCTCTGCCTCCTAGGTTGTTTCCCCACTTAGTACCAAGCTTTTTAGCCTGATTGATAGATCAGTGATGTCAGGTGCCAAGCGAGGAAATCAGACAGTGAGCTATCAATCAAGATGAAGAGGCTGGTGCTAGGCGGGTAAACAAACTCAGGAGGCTCAGGAAGTTTGCTGTCACATCCAGAGCATTTACTACATCATTGGCATATGAATTAACATGATTTCTCCGGAATGTAACAACAAATAGAATATATAAAAGTGTTGATGAATTTAGTATTCAAAGACCCGCATTCCCTTAATTGCGGTTTGACAGGGTTGATATTACTGACAGATTACTTTTAACAATACAGATAAATATATTAAACCGCTATCTAGTAAAACAAAGTTTGCATGTGCAAAGCAATCAGTTAAGGTACTGCCACACTTAGCGATCTCAATAATGACGCAAGCTAACGAGATCGTTTTTGTGATCTCTTTTAGGTCGCTAGTAGCTGCCAAACAGGAGATCTCAAAAACGACTCATCAGCGGTCAGCGATCTCTTTAACGACTTTGGCGGTCGTTAGGATGTCATTAGCATGTACTGAGCACTTCTGATTCATAGGAATTTCCAGCATCGCTCCTGCTCTCTGCGTCCTGCTAGCCTGCTTTGCAACTTCTGCGATCCTCTCTGTGACGCAAAAGATAACTTACAGATATTGCGATCCACTCCGTGACGCAAAACAGTCATGCGTCACAAACGAGGTCGCTCGTCGTTCGCAAAAGGTGCCAAACACAGTGATTCAGGCTCACCAGTGGGACGCCAACGATCAAAAAACAGTCCAGAACGCTAGTGAACGATCAGCGACATCACAGCAGGGGCCACATCGTTGCTACATGCCACACACAACGAGGTCGCTAACGAGATCGCAAAATAGTGACGTTTTAGTGATCTCATTTGCGATCTCGTTTGCGATCTCGTTTAGTGTGGCATACCCTTGACGAGCACTGCAGGTGAACACATTTCTAATCTAGATGTTTTATGTATGGAAATTCTGTTGTAAGATGGTATATTAGCCGAGAATATGTACTGATACTGTTATCATAATGCATGGAGGGAAGCACAGCATGTATATTTTTGCTTCTCTTTTTACGGCTTGAAAGTATAGGCTTTGTGCTCGGTCTCTTTCTGCTGTGTACTTCTCTTCACACTGATAATAAAGCAATGTTCTACTACTTTCAGATTTTTCAGAACAATATAAAAATTCATT